>CM076569.1:213970252-214294710 GCA_034641835.2 Pinus albicaulis | reverse complement strand
TTTAAAGTTTGATGTCTTTCTGCAATTGAATAACACATGTCATGAATTGCAGGTCATTTCTTATACTTTTCCACTCCATTTCATAAATTGTAATCCATCCCACTCCATCATTCACTTCATACATATCCCATTATACCATATTTCATCATCTATCTTCACTCATTCCATATAATATTCCACTTATATTCCAAACCACTCCATTTCATGATTAAAGTTCTCTACAGGTACATTCTGCAGCTAAACATATATTCTGCAGCTAATCAGACTTTCCGCAGCCAGACAGTCATTCTGCAGCTACAGATCCTGAAGGCACTGATCAGCAGACATTTGAATTGCAACAAGATGATCCTGTATATCCATGAACAAGAAAAATCAAGAAAGATTATGAAGACTCACAAAGTAATGATTTCCAGAGGAGAACAAAGCATATAAAGACCACAAAAAGCAGATGAAAAGCAAAGGTAAAAAGTTCTGATTATAATGGCATATCATGAAAAACTTTAGTATAGTCTAGTTATGAATCATTCGAAAAGTTGTTTTGATTATTTTTATTGATCATGCGAAATATACCCTCCGCAAAACTTTGGATAAAAATCCTTCATTTCAAATCCTATACTCGATCATCATTTAATAATCTAGGCAGTTAAAATGCTGAAGTGATTGATTTTCTCACGTCACCCAGCCAAATCATTTAATGATGATTTTTGAATCCGTTGCAAAATATATCCACGGTCTTTTCACTCATTGATTTGTTTTCTTCACCTCACTTCATTAACTCGTTCCGTAACCACTCCCTATTACTCCATCCCGTAGCCAACCCTTCATCATTTCATTCTGTAAAACAGAGGTATCTCTATCACCGTGAGCAGAGGTATATTAGTTTGAAAGTTGAAGCCACTGTCACCAAGAAGCAGAGGTATATCAATTTGAAATTTGAAGCCATTGTCACCGTGAAGCAGAGGTATATCAGTTTGAAGATTGAAGCACTGTCACCGTGAAGCAAAGGAGTATTAATTTGAAGGTTGAAGTCATTGTCTCCGTGAGCAGAAAGAGTACTAATCTGAAGATTGAAGAAGAAATTATGGGCCTCATCGTGAGAACTGAACCAATAGGCACAAAATACTTGGAAGGATACCCTCAAAGCAGAGAAATGTTGCAACAAGCAGGATGGCTACAATTCCTTGAAAAATTTAATGGCTTCCACAAAGAAGTTACTAAAACGTTTGCAAGGTCATTCAAAGGAGCCGAGGTTGAAGTTGGAGATATTAAATTTACTATCACAGAGGTTTTTATTGCAGAAGCAACAGGATTGCCTAGACATGGAGAAAGATGGTTTAAGAACAGAGAATTTCATAATGAATCATGGAAGCAGATCCTCAAGTCACCAGGTATGGATGTCACTGTGTTTAAAAAGGGAATTCCAAGCTCTGCATTAAAGAATAAATGGAGAAACATGTTACTTATACTACAAAAATTTATCACTTGTGAAGGTAGATATGGTACTTTCTATGTTTACCATATTAGGTTGATAATGCATTTCCTAGAAGAAGAGCTTAATTTGCCCTATTTCTTGCTTCAAAGTTTAAAGAAAATGGCTTCAAGTGTCCAAAAGAGAATTCAATTTCTAGAGACAACCTTATATCACCATGGGTTAGTCAAGATTTTGATTGAGCACCATTTGAGCAAAATAGGGGATAATTGGGATAATTTCTTGGTGAAAAATCACTTTGAGGAACCAAAAGAGCCTTCATCTGAACATCAGCCTACAAAGAGAAGCAGAAAATGGAGAGCCTCTAAAATTGAAACTGATAAAGCAATTCAAGAAAGCAGTGAAGAAATAATCTCTGAGAAATTGACTCAAATTAAGAGACAGCTTAAGGAAGAGAGGGTAATCAGAAAATTTTCCATAGAAAAAGGAGAGGGACCATCCCAGCCGAGAAGGAGCCATAGGCTCAGGGAGAAACTAAGGAAGACATAGATTAAACAAATCGGGGTGATAAACATAGAATATGAAGAAACACCTATTGAAGAAGATGTTGAAGAAGATTTTGATGAAGAAGCCCCTGAAATTGACCCTGCACAGCAAGAAATTTATAACTATGTTGAAACATTGGAAAGGGAAGCTTCAGAGAGTAGAGATAGAACCCCTAGTCCTCCACTGTCCAAAATAGATGTGTTAAGAAGAGATAGGTACGAGCTGGAAGTACTTAATAGACATATTAGGACTGAGAATGATATTCTGAAGGAACAAGTTAAACTAAAAACCAGTATGAACTCAACCTTGTCTCTACAAATGGACAAAGTGGAAAAGGCTAATGAAAAGTTGAAAAAGAGGAACAAGAAGTTAATCAGGGCACTTACCAATTTAAGGTTCAAGTTAGTCATCAGGAAGCCCAGAAGGCCTTTAACTTCCAGGCAAAGAAGAAGAAGAGGGTTGGATGTTCTTGCATAAGTCTCTGAGTTTATGAAATAAGTTGCATGAGGACATGCAAGAAGTCAGCAGTGGGGGTATGTTGAGCCCCAAGATTTTTCTTTCTTCCATCATACTTCACTCCATTTTATTTTGTCCATTGTTATCCCAGGCTCAAATGATCAATGAAATTAGTTAAAATTGCTTTAAGAATGAATATCATGGCTAACTTGCTAAGTTTTGTGATTTTGTCATTGTAATACATTTTGAACTGAAACTAGCTACAGAATGCAGACATTCCGTAGCTAGTTGCCAATTCTGCAGTTGTCTTCACGTTCAAGCATGTTCCAGGTGTCCTCTCAGGAAAAGCCACACATGGGTGTATTCCACATCATGTCCTCAACATTTGTTGCTCACCATGAAGATTGAACGGAATTCTGGACGTGGTTTTGTACGTGGGAACTCACACAAGGAGACAGACTCCTAATAGGACAAGGACAGTCCAGATGTCCTTTGTCATTTTACGTTGCCACCTTTAGAGTTCTAGTCCGAGTTTGATATGAAAAGACAATGATCCTTGTATTATCTCAAGTTCTGTTATGAAGATTTGCTATAAATGTAACTCGAGAAACCGAGAGACAAGTTCTAGATTTTGATTAGATTTCGTGGATTGACTGCTATATTTCTGAAGTCCGAGAATACTCTGTTTTAAGTTATTTTCCTTTAATGAAGAAGACAACATTTCTTTAAACGCGTTGAGTTGATCTTGAGCTAGATTTTGTGCTACTCTGATGGTAGAGGGCCCCTGCCTCCTGAGCAGCTTTACTTTTTCAATTTAGATAAGTATCTTAGTTCGTTTTCAAGTTTTTGAAGTTTACGTTCATAGTTAATTTCATTAATCATTATAGCTATACTTGTTCTAAGAAACTCTTCCAAAAGATCATTACAATGAATAAGAAATGGCTGTAGTGTTATAGATTTTATTTGTAATTCATTTCGTTCATTATCACAGTTAAACTTATTCTAGTAAACTCTTCTAAGATATCATTATGATGACTAAGGCATAACTGCGATACTGTAGGATTCAGTTGCTTGTTTACACTAAGTAGCATAGCTAATCTTACTCTTAAAAAGCTCTTCCAAAACATCATAACAATGAGTAGGAAATAGATGTGATGTCTTAGTTTTTAATTGTATTTGCTTTCAGTTTTTATGTTTGTATTCAATTGCATTGAGTTGTACAACCAGGATTGTTCTAACAAGCTCTTCCAAAATACCATTCATGATGAACGAAATAGGCTGTAGAATCCCATAGATTAATTGCATGACAACTTAGTTAGAGCACTCCGGAGGCAAATTGCATTTAGTTCATGCCCTGTTATTTCATTTCAAGTTTGATAATGGCTTTTTAGTTTAGCACTGTTCACTGTAGACTAGTAGCACCCTAGTTCAGTTCTAGCTTAGCTCACTGTATTTACATTCCAAGTTTAGTTGCCATCCATTGCATTTTAAATTGCATTAGTTGTTAAACTTAAATACCACGGTCTTCATTATTTACAAAACTTCTTTTGTTCCAAACCTATATTAACTCATAATCATCTGGACAGAAGATAGTATCAGTCTAAGGCCTGGAATACTTTTGCAACCTTTTTACCATTTCACAAACAAGCCTTTCCTCAAACACTATTCTAAAAGGAAATCTATAACTTTTGAGTGAGGTTTAGTGGTGTTAAACTAAGTTGCAGAATAGAATTAGGAGCTAGTTTTAGAGTAGAGATCTTATGATGTTACAAATGTTCTTTTCCAAATATGTTTCAATAAACCTTTAATCATGGATGAGATGTTGTATCATTATAAGTTGATTGTTTAATTGTTTAGTTAGGAGAATTTTATTTACACTTAGCTGCCCATTTCTCAAGCTCTTCCAAAACATCTTTAATGAATGAATTGGACAAGTTAAGTTCATGTTGTGATTTATTTTCTTGAAGTCATTATCAAGCTTTGTATTTTGCTAAGTCATAGTTTAGGTTTGGTTCTGTTTCAGTATTTTCATTTGTCATTTGTCATCCATAATTTAGGCTTCACTCTGTTTTTAACCAGTAGCTTCTTTCCACCAGCATTTAGTTCTTTCCCTTGCAAACATAAAACCATAAAAACCCAAAAACATCATAAAATTCTAGACACAACGAAGTAAGAGACAATTACCTAGGCACATATAGTGCACCACACTTCAACAATTTACCAACCCTGGTTGACAATTAAATGAACTCAATTTAGGAGACTAGGTTGAGCACAAACATTTTGGCGCCGTTGTCGGGGAAGTGTAACTAGGTAGCCTTGTTTCTTAACTCCCAAAAACAATGATATGCGTAGAGAGAGAGACTCAAGGGGTAGATTCATAAGAAGCAGAAGCAGAAGTTTGATTCCTAGAACACCACTTGTTTCACCTAGACCAAGAGCTAGTACACCTTCAACTCAGACCTACATTCCATCCTTTACTGATCCTAGACTTCTAGAAGACCTAATATTAGATATTCCATTAGAGAGACCTTCCACTTCATCCACTGAACCTGTCTTAGAAGAAGATCCAAGGACTCCTGTTAGGGACACAAAATTTTCCACTTCCACAGAAGAATCAACCATGGAAGAAGAAGGGGGAGGAGGAGTCTTTAATGGAGAACACACATTATTTGGAGGGGGTAGAGGTAGAGGTAGAGGAGAAGGAGGTAGAGGTATAGAAGGAGAAGGAGGTAAAGGAAGAGGTAGAAGAGAAATAGGAAGCTCTTTTGGGTTTCCTATAGTAGATGAAGAAACCAATACAACCATGAAAAACATTTCACTCTCTGTCCTTCCAAACTTCTATGGACTTAAAAATGAAGATCTTGAAACCTTCCTATTTGAATTTGAAGTCCTGTGTAAAAATTATGACTACTTACAAGATGCTCAAAAACTTAAACTATTTCCTTCAACATTGAAAGGAGCAACATTGAAGTGGTTTATGAGTTTGATTAACAGTTCTATTAGGACATGGGAAGACATGAAACAAGAATTTCTAGAGAGGTATTTGGATTATTGTATGCCAGTCAATCATAAGGAGGAAGTGTTTAAGATGTTACAAAAAGAAGATGAAAACTTGGAAGATTTGTTGGAGAGATTTCATTACAACATCAAAAGAGCAAAAATGGAAAACTTAGATCAAGACACCTTAAAATCTCTTTTGTTGAAAACAATTAGGGATGAATGGTTTGATATTCTTAACATGATGGGAAAAGGAGATATATCACAACTCACATTACCTGAAATATCTGAGTTATGTATCAAACTTTCAAGAGGGAAATCTAAAACTGTAAAAGGTCCAAGAGATCCTGCTCTTGCAAGGGCAAGTAAGTCTTCTTCTGGGACAGTAAGTAGGGCAGAAATAGGACATATGCTTGATGATTTCAAATCTAACATCTTCGGGAGTCTTAGTGAACAAATAGACACCCTTAAGTTACAAAACAAGAAAAAAGTTGAATCTGATGCCTTAGCAATCTTTTGTCCCAAATGTAGAAAGAAACATGCCTTGAGAGAGTGCCCTTTGGATGCAAAATTTGTAGAGATTTGTGTCATTCGTTCTGAAAAACATGAGACCAAGAATTTTCCTTCCCTTCCTGGTCTCAAAGCTGTCTTTCAAGAGGAAACTCTTACAAATTACATAGAATCTCTCAATTTTGTCTCTAGAAGGCCTTGGCAAGGACCTCAAACACAAGGATTCCATGATCAAATGTATAACCAACCTCCACCAAATTGGAATTCTTGGCAGCAACCTTGGCCTCAATTTCAAAATCAATCTCAAGCTTGGGCACAAGGAGCACAAAGTCCCTATGGAAGATACTCTCAGTACTATCAGTATCCACCATCCTATCCACCATACCCACATTTTTCTCCTCAAAATCCTCAACAAAAGTTTCAACAAAATCCTCAACAACATCATCAGAAACTACCACATCAAAATCAACCACTTCCATTACCATTTCCTCAAAAATAAAATCAGTTACCTGCTCAATCCATACCAAACCCCAACAATAAAAATCCTCAGAACACATACATGATAGAAGGCCAACAGTTTCCAACTTATTTAATTACTCCTTTAGACCTTAGTGATGTTCAACTTAGGTTTGGAAGAATACTTGAAAAGAGGAAACCTTCTGTGATTATACAAGAACAAGATAACTCTGAGGAAGATTCTCTACGGGTGAATAAAAGTCTTGAGGAAGACACATCTTTTCAAGACCCAAACATTGAAAAATCAAAGCAAAAAGAACCAATAATTTCAACTCCTGTATTAGAGCATCCATCAACATATACTTCTACACCTCCTTTTCCAAAAAGATTACAAATTGATATAGGTATAGAACAACAAATTATGGTGCCTAATTATGATTTCCTAGATGAGCTGAGAAATGTTTGCATTAAGATTCCATTATTACAAGCCATCAAAGAAATTCCAATTTTAGCCAAAACAATAAAGGAGTTGAGCATCAAGAAAACAAGAAAAAGAATAAGAGAGACAAAGAAAATTCAACTGGCAGGAAAAATAGTAGACATTATGATGGGTAAGATTGCTATTCCAAAGTATCTAGACCTAGGAAATCCAGTTGTTAAAATTCACATCAATGGAATTGAAATCCAAAACACACTCATTGATTTAGGAGCAGCAATCAATATTATGAGTAGACAAATCATGGATAAACTGAAACTTCCTAATCTTCTCTTTACACCCACATTATTACAATTAGCAGAAAGATCTGTTATCAAACATGATGGGGTAATAGAATACATTCCAGTGTCCCTAGATTCTTGGGAGTACCCTATGGACTTCATGATCCTCACTCCTAAGAATAATCTAGGAGGGCATCCTGCTATATTAGGAAGACCTTGGTTGGCTATAGCTGATGCTTTCATTAGTTGTAGATCCGGTGATATGTACATCTCTGATGGTAGTTCAACTAAGAAATTCAATTTGTATCCTCCAGCTAGGACAATTATAGATTTAGATGATACTCAATGCATAGAGGATGAAGAAGACTTACAACCTCTCTTCACAATTTCAGAAATTAGTGAATATAGTCAAATTCTGAATACTCTAGAAAACTTTGAATCCTCTTCAGAATACAAACATGAAACATTTCAAGAAGGATCCAACATTGAGTTTTTGTCATCAAGACAAATGTCTCTTCATTCTATGGATAAATTTGGCAGCTCTACAAGTGAGATATTTCTAGGCAAAAATTTGAACATAAACAAGAACCTAGAAAAATCTCAACAATAAGAGTTAGTCAAGATATTACAGAGACATTCTTCTGCATATGCATGGGAGTACACTGACATGAAAGGGATAAGCCCCAAGACTTGCACTCATCACATCTATATAGAGGAAAATTGTAAACCAATCAGACAACCTCAAAGATGGATGAATCCAAATCTTAGGGAAATTGTTAAAGAAGAATTGCAGAAATTGTTAAATGTTAACTTTATCTATCCCATTTGAAATAGTCAATGGGTTTCTCCTTTGGTAATTGTGCCAAATAAAAATGGTAAATGGAGGGTATGTATTGACTACCGAGAATTAAACAAAGCTACTCTTAAATATAATTTTCCCCTACCTTTCATAGATCAGGTATTAGATACATTAGCTGGCAAAAAGTACTTCTCATTTTTAGATGGGTTTAGTGGTTATAATCAAATCCAAGTAGCACTTGAAGATCAAGAAAAAACCACATTTACCTGTCCTTGGGGTACCTATTCTTACCGAGTATTGCCATTTGGATTATGCAATGCACCTGCAACATTCCAAAGGGTAGTATTAGGAATTTTTTCAGATCTAATACATGATTGTGTAGAGGTATATATGGATGATTTCACAGTTTATGGAAACACATTTGAAGAAGCCTTAGAAAACTTGGAAAAAGTTTTAAAGAGATGTCAAGAAGAAAATCTTTCACTTAGTCATGAGAAATGTTTCATGATGTTTACTGAAGGTATTATTTTGGGGCATCACATTTCAGGGGATGGGATTAGAGTTGATGAGTCAAAAGTTGAAGTCATCTCTAACTTATCTATTGCAAGTTGTCAAAAAGATGTTAGGAGTTTTCTAGGATTTACAGGATATTATCGGAGGTTTATAGAAAAATTCACCAAGATAGCATCTCCACTCTTCAAATTGCTTACCAAAGACTGTGAATTCAAGTGGAATTCTGATTGCCAGTTAGCCTTTGAGACCCTGAAAACCAAAATTTCTGAAGCACCTATATTAAGGGGACCTAATTGGAAGTTACCTTTTCATATCTCAACAGATGCTTCTGATACAGCTCTAGGAGCAGTATTGGGACAAAAAGACCTGATTCCTTATGCCATCTACTATACCAGTAAAAATTTGACTCCTGCAGAGTTAAACTATACTGTAACTGAAAAAGAGTTTTTAGCCATTGTTCATGCCATAAACAAATTCAGACACTATATAACAGGCTATGAAACTTTTGTTCACACTGATCATTCTGCAATTAGATACTTAATGAACAAATCAATTACTAATGGCAGAGTCATAAGATGGTTATTGATTTTACAAGAATTCAATATTACCATTCTAGATAGGTCTGGAAAACAAAACACAGTAGCTGACCTCCTATCTAGACTCCAAAACATCAAAGATGACACTCCAGTTGAAGACCAATTTCCTGATGAATATCTTTTTGCAATTTCTACTCAAACTCCTTGGTTTGCTGACATTGCTAATTATTTAGTTTCAGGAAAATTTCCTTCAATAATGAATGCAAGAGATGAAAGAAAAATCATTTATGACAGTGCAAAATATTCATGGGTTGCTAATGAGTTGTACAAGACAGGTCCATATTTGATCATTAGGAGATGTGTTCGGGAAGATGAGATGCCTGAGATTCTCAAAGCATGTCATGATGAACCTTGTGGCAGACACTTTGCTGATAAGAGGAAAACCTATAAGATCCTTCATTTAGGATATTATTGGCCATCCTTGTTTAAAGATGCTAAAGAGTATGTCAAAAGGTGTGACAGTTGCCAAAGGGTAGGGAAACCTTCTCCTTCGGGTGAGATGCCATTACAACCTCAGGTACATATTGAACCTTTTGAAAAATGGGCTTTGGATTTTGTAGGACCTATTAGTCCTCCATCAAGACAAAAGAGACATATATTAGTTTGCACTGATTATGTTACCAAATGGGTAGAGGCCAAGCCATTACTTTTTGCTAATGAAGCATCTATAGTTAATTTTCTTTTTGAGGATATTTTTACTCGTTTTGGTGTCCCAAGGGAAATTGTTACAGATCAGGGAGCTCAATTTACATCGAGGCTAGTGGAACAAATGATGGAGAGGTACAAAATTAGGCATAGAAAATCTACTCCTTATCATCCACAAGAAAATGGTCAAGTGGAATCTACTAATAAGGTCATTGAAGGAATCCTAACAAAGACTGTTCATTTAAATAGAAGAGATTGGGTAGATAGGCTTCCTGAAGCCTTGTGGGCCTATAGAACTACATGGAGAAACACAAAAGGCCATACTCCTTATGAACTTGTTTATGGAAAGCAAGTTTTGTTTCACATAGAGTTCCAGATTCAAACTTTCAAAATGGCAGTTCAGCTAGGACTTGATTTAACGGAGGCACAAAAGCATAGATTGGAGCAGATTAATGAATTGGATGAGATCAGACAGGATGCAGTTTAGAAAACAAGTCTATTCCAATAGCAAAGGACTAGATGGCATGACAAGTACATCAAAGAGAAGAAGTTCAAAGAAGGTGACTGGGCTCTCTTGTTTGATTCAAAATTCAAGGATTTTCAAGGTAAATTTCAAACACATTAGCTGGGGCCATATGAAATTGTTAAATTTTTTGACAATGGAGCAGTAAAAATCAGGACAATAGATGAAGAAGAGGTCACTTTTCTTGTGAATGGTCATATATTGAAGCTGTATCACAAACCACTCTCAAGAGAAGAATTTGTCAAGAAGTTCCAGGAAAATAGTAATGTGAAGTTCATGAAGAAGAATCTTTCTTCTTCATCAACTTGATTGAATTTTCTGAAGTCATTTCTTTTTTAAAAAAGAAAAAAGAAAAAAAAAATATATATATATATATATATAAAATAAATAAATAAATAAAGTATAGACATGAAAACCAATCACTGATTGGCATGTTTATACATAAAAGATAGGGTGAAAATCAGAGTCTTTCTGACACTCTAAATTTTCCATTTTGTTTCTGCAAGCCGCTGTTACAAAATCATAAGTTCAAATCCATTTCACTTATGATCCATCTCATTTCATTTCATTCCATTTACTTATCCATCCATACTCCATTTCATTCATTCATACTTCACTTCATTCCATATTTCATTCATCTCATTCCATACTTCATCCACCTCATTTCCATATTAAAATTTAAAGTTTGATGTCTTTCTGCAATTGAATAACACATGTCATGAATTGCAGGCCATTTCTTATACTTTTCCACTCCATTTCATAAATTATAATCCATCCCACTCCATCATTCACTTCATACATATCCCATTATACCATATTTCATCATCTATCTTCACTCATTCCATATAATATTCCACTTATATTCCAAACCACTCCATTCCATGATTAAAGTTCTCTACAGGTACATTCTGCAGCTAAACAGATATTCTGCAGCTAATCAGACTTTCCGCAGCCAGACAGTCATTCCGCAGCTACAGATCCTGAAGGCACTGATCAGCAGACATTTGAATTACAACAAGATGATCCTGTATATCCATGAACAAGAAAAATCAAGAAGGATTATGAAGACTCACAAAGTAATGATTTCCAGAGGAGAACAAAGCATATAAAGATCACAAAAAGCAGATGAAAAGCAAAGGTAAAAAGTTCTGATTATAGTGGCATATCATGAAAAAATTTAGTATAGTCTAGTTATGAATCATTCGAAAAGTTGTTTTGATTATTTTTATTGATCATGCCAAATATACCCTCCGCAAAACTTTGGATAAAAATCCTTCATTTCAAATCCTATACTCGATCAACATTTAAAGATCTAAGCGGTTAAAATGCTGAAGTAATTGATTTTCTCACGTCACCCAGCCAAATCATTTAATGATGATTTTTGAATCCGTTGCAAAATATCTCCGCGGTATTTTCACTCATTGATTTTTTTTCTTCACCTCACTTCATTAACTCGTTCCGTAACCTCTCCCTATTACTCCATCCCGTAGCCAACCCTTCATCATTTCATTCTGTAAAACAGAGGTATCTCTATCACCATGAGCATAGGTATATTAGTTTGAAAGTTGAAGCCACTGTCACTGTGAGTAGAGGTATATCAGTTTGAAATTTGAAGCCACTGTCACCGTGAGCAGAGGTATATTAGTTTGAAATTTGAAGCCATTGTCACTGTGAAGCATATGTATATCAGTTTGAAGATTGAAGCAATCACTTAGTGAAGCAAAAATCATGTTGAAGTTTTAGTCATTATGTCGTTGACGGCATTACTAAATACAAAAATTCTGAAGAAAATTATGTAGAACTCATGTTGAAGCTGAACAATTGGCTTCGCTCACGGAAGGATACCCTCAAAGCAGAGAAATGCTGCAAGAAGCAGGATGGCTGCAATTCCTTGAGAAATTTAATGGCTTCCACAAAGAAGTTACTAAAACGTTTGCAAGGTCATTCAAAGGAGCCGAGGTTGAAGTTGGAGATATTAAATTCACTATCACAGAGGTTTTTATTGCAGAAGCAACAGGATTGCCTAGACATGGAGAAAGATGGTTTAAGAACAGAGAATTTCATAATGAATCATGGAAGCAGATCCTCAAGTCACCAGGTATGGATGTCACTGTGTTTAAAAAGGGAATTCCAAGTTCTGCATTAAAGAATAAATGGAGAAACATGTTGCTTATCCTACAAAAATTTATCACTTGTGAAGGTAGATATGGTACTTTCTATGTTTACCATATTAGGTTGATAATGCATTTCCTAGAAGAAGAGCTTAATTTTCCCTATTTCTTGCTTCAAAGTTTAAAAAAGATGGCTTCAAGTGTTCAAAGGAGAGTCCAATTCCTAGAAACAACTCTATACCATCATGGCTTGGTTAATATTCTAATTGAACACCATTTAGCCAAAACAAGAGATACTTGGGATAATTTATTGGTGAGAAATCACTTTGAGGAACCAAAAGAGCCTTCACCTGAACATCAGCCTACAAAGAGAAGCAGAAAATGGAGAGCCTCTAAAATTGAAACTGGTAAAAAATGAATATCATGGCTAACTTGCTAAGTTTTGTGATTTTGTCATTGTAATACATTTTGAACTGAAACTAGCTACATAATGCAGAAATTCCGTAGCTAGTTGCCAATTCTGCAGCTGTCTTCACGTTCAAGCATGTTACAGGTGTCCTCTTAGGAAAATCCACACATGGGTGTATTCCACATCATGCCCTCAGCGTTTGTTGCTCACCATGAAGATAGAACGGAATTTTGGATGTGGTTTTGTATGTGGGAACTCACACAAGGAGACAAACTTCTAATAGGACAAGGACAGTCCAGATGTCCTTTGTCATTTTACGCTGCCACCTTTAGAGTTCTAGTCCGATTTTGATATGAAAAGACAATGATCCCCGTGTATCTCAAGTTCTGTTATGAAGATTTGCTATAAATGTAACTCGGGAAACCGAGAGAAAAGTTCTAGATTTTGATTCGATTTCGTGGATTGACTGCTATATTTCTGAAGTCCGAGAATACTCTGTTTTAAGTTATTTTCCTTTAATGAAGAAGACAGCATTTCTTTAAACGCGTTAAGTTGATCTTTAGCTAGATTTCGTGCTACTCTGGTGGTAGAGGGCCCCTTCCTCCTGAGCAGCTTTACTTTTGCAATTTAGATAAGTATCTTTGTTCGTTTTCAAGTTTTTGAAGTTTACGTTCATAGTTAATTTCATTAATCATTATGGCTATACTTGTTCTAAGAAACTCTTCCAAAAGATCATTACAATGAATAAGAAATGGCTGTAGTGTTATAGATTTTATTCGCAATTCCTTTCGTTTATTATCACAGTTAAACTTACACTAGTAAACTCTTCCAAGATATCATTATGATGACTAAGGCATAACTGTGGTACTGTAGGTTTCAGTTGCTTGTTTACACTAAGTAGCATAGCTAATATTACTCTTAAAAAGATCTTCCAAAACATCATAACAATGAGTAGGAAATAGCTGTGATGTCTTAGTTTTTAATTGTATTTGCTTTCAGTTTTTATGTTTGTATTCCATTGCATTGAATTGTACAGCCATGATTGTTCTAACAAGCTCTTCCAAAATACCATTCATGATGAACGAAATAGGCTGTAGAATCCCATAGATTAATTGCATGAAAACTTAGTTAGAGCACTCCGGAGGCAAATTGCATTTAGTTCATGCCCTGTTATTTCATTTCAAGTTTGATAATGGCTTTTTAGTTTAGCACTGTTCACTGTAGACTAGTAGCACCCTAGTTCAGTTCTAGCTTAGCTCACTGTATTTACATTCCAAGTTTAGTTTCCATCCATTGCATTTTAAATTGCATTAGTTGTTAAACTTACATACCACGGTCTTCATTATTTACAAAATTTCTTTTGTTCCAAACCTATATTAACTCATAATCATCTGGACAGAAGATAGTATCAGTCTAAGGCCTGGAGTACTTTTGCAACCTTTTTACCATTTCAAAAACAAGCCTTTCCTCAAAGACTATTCTAAAAGGAAATCTATAACTTTTGAGTGAGGTTTAGTGGTGTTAAACTAAGTTGTAGAATAGAATTAGGAGCTAGTTTTAGAGTAGAGATCTTATGATGTTACAAATGTTCTTTTCCAAATATATTTCAACAAACCTTTAATCATGGATGAGATGTTGTATCATTATAAGTTGATTGTTTAATTGTTTAGTTAGGAGAACTTTATTTACACTTAGCTACCCATTTCTCAAGCTCTTCCAAAACATCTTTAATGAATGAATTGGACAAGTTAAGTTCATGCTATGATTTATTCTCTTGAAGTCATTATCAAGCTTTGTATTTTTCTAAGTCATAGTTTAGGTTTGGTTCTGTTTCAGTATTTGCATTTGTCATTTGTCATCCATAATTTAGGCTTCACTCTGTTTTTTTTAACCAGTAGCTTCTTTCCACCAGCATTTAGTTCTTTCCCTTGCAAACATAAAACCATAAAAACCCAAAAACATCATAAAATGCTAGACACAACGCAGTAAGAAATAAATACCTAGGCACATATAGTGCACCTCACTTCAGAAGTTTACCAACCCTGGTTGACAATTAAATGAACTCAATTTAGGAGACTAGGTTGAGCACAAACAATACCTGTGCTTTGCTGTCGAAGCTACTGAGAAAGGTCCACACACGTCTGTGTGAATTCTCTCAAGGATAGTCGTGGCGCGACTATCCTTGTCGTGAAAGGTGGCTTTCACAAATTTTCCCAAGGTACATCCCTTACACTGATCTTACTGCGCAAGAGTGCCTTTAGGAAGCCCAGTAGAAATCTGCTGCAGTATCTTCAAAGCTCCATGGTGAAGGTGGCCCAATCTCTGGTGCCACAACTCGCCATCATCCCGGCTCACCACTCCTTCTGCCTTGCCTGCCATTGCTGCGCAACCATCTACCTACAATTGATAAAGGTTCTTAACTTGAACCCCTATCCTCCGGGTCTCACCAGTTTCCTTACTGCGCAGGAAAGCCTTTCCCTCGCTAAAGACAACATCATATCCCTTGTCTTCTAACATCGCCACAGAGATAAGATTCTTCTTCAATCCTGGAACATGCATCACTTCCTTCAATATCAAGGGTTTACCAGACTCCCTCTCAAAGGAAATGGTACTGATTCCGATCGCACTGTATCTACCATCATCACCCATCTCGATGTGCACTCCAAGATCTTTCTCATCCAGATCAGTAAACAAATCTTGATCTCCTGTCATGTGAAAAGACACATCACTGTCCAGAAACCACATTGAACCCATCACACTTGAGACCAAGCATGTGATCAGCGAAAAATCCAGCTCAAACTGCGAGGCTAAGCCCTCTCCAGCTGCAGATCTAGCAGCCTGCTTATTTTTCTTCTTCTGCGGACAATTTGTGGCATAATGTCTGTGTTGGTGACAGTGAAAGCACTTCACCTTGTACATGTCCCGATTCTTGCCTTTCGCACTAGAATGAGAAGCTTTCTTGCTCTTCCCCTTCTTTGCTTTGGCAGCCAAAGCACAATTCTCTTCATCAGAGTTCTTTTATGAAGATTCATCCCCGGTACTCTGCCTTATCTCCTCTTGCACAAGATCCGACCAAAGTCGCTCCCATCCTGGAAATTTCTCCCGACCATTGATAGAGTCGTGATAGGAATGCCAACTCTTCAGAAGCCCAAGGAGAGCCAAGCTCACCAAGTTCTCATCATCAGCAGTCACCCCCACACTTCCCAGCTCATCCCTGCATTGGGTGAACTTCCTGAGGTACTTGGGCATACTGTCGCCTTTCTCCATCTTTATGTTTTTGAGTTTATCCTTGAGCGCCAACTTCCTCTGGCCTCTCTTGCTTTGGAATAAATCTGTCAAGGATTTCCACATCAAGAATGGAGAAGCCTTATCATGAAGGCTGGACACTATGTGATCCTTTACACCCTCCAACAGAATTCTTCGACACTTTGCTGTCTTCTTTTGCCATGCGTCAAGTATGGTAGCATCAGTAGAAGTAGGCTTTGGGACTTCAACATCTATGAACTCCTTCAACCCATTGTCATCCAGCACCGCCTCCATCCTGTCCTTCCATGAAATATAATTCGAGCTGCCCTCAAGGGCATACTTCAATCGCAATCCGTTGAAAGACATCTCGACTTGGACACCAAGAAAACATTGCTGCAAATTCGAATTCCACCAACACAAAACTCAACCGCTTCAATGTCTTGCAATTGCTCCAATGATCAATATTGCTCTGATACCATGTAGAAATTTGAATAACTGTTAAATATTCATTGAGATTATCCTGATCACACACTATTTGAGCGTCATGCATAATACATAACCTCTTCTACTATTGATCATTAATTGCGGAAATATAAACAATCACATGCGCACATCAAAACCATAAACAATCACACATATAAACACAGTATTTATGGGAAAGCTTAAAGCTGAAAACCCCCAACTATCTGTATATTATAATGATAGATATCATGTAACAATCATTGTAAAAACTCCTCACAAGCTCTCAGTACAATCTCCAATTGTTACACACTACACAAGCTCAGATCTAACAAAACACATGCTCCAATCTGCTCCACCTGTTAGCCTGCCTCTACTGTGCAATCCAAGATGAATAATGGCCCAATCTAAGTTTGAATCCCTCTGGTATGCACTACGCAATACTCATTGGCATCTCCATCAATGTGTGGTGCAAACTCATGCACCAGTATGGTCACAACTGATAGTCACACTTGCTCTTTCACCTACCTCTCCACTGGTATCCACTGAAACTGTCCATGCACTGAAGTTAACTGATGTATTCTTTAGTTGATTTATGAGTTAATAATTAGTGAATTAATTAATAATTAATTCACACCACTCTCACTAGTGTATTAATCAGTTAGACTAGATACAACTAGCTCAACTATGTTTAACTGAGTTAAACTGAACACAACTCCATTAACTTCCTCAATCAACTCCACCAAACTCTCTCACATGAGTTCTAACTGAAGTATCCATGCAATAGCTCCACTTAACCCTTATGAATAGCGTAATTCCTTCTATCAGCTCCTGTGCCACATCTGTGCACTTAACTGAAGTGCTCCAAGAGAATAAGATAATGTTTAGAGTCGAAATATTATTAAGAGCTAATAATATTCGACATATCTATTTTTAGACTGGCAATCTAAAAATAGATTCCGCCCAATATGTCTAAAAATAGAAGTCCATATTTTTTTTCCGACTTGACCAACCATCCACAAATAGCATCCTGCAACTCATAGAACATGATCCATATGTCTAAAAATAGACATAGTCTAAAAATAGACTTTGCGCCAAAAATAGCGTGCGATCCCACTTAGTGAAGGCGACTCCTTTCCACTAAGCTCATCATCTTGTTGCAATCTCAACATATTCCACACATGCTAAGGCTTTCCAAGCGCCAACATGTGCCAAGTGCCAATATGTGTCAGGGACTAGTGTTATACATGTTATGAAGTGGACGGGAATGTTGAAGAGTGCTAAGGTGTGCTAGAGAGTGATAATGCATGTTGATGAGTGTTAAGCATTACTAGGAAAAAAACATTAAGGGAGCACTAGGTAAAAATTCATGGAAGATAATGAATATGAGGAATGTCTGCCAGAGACTAGTGTTAATAAGTGTTAGTTGTCATGCCAAGGAGGGAGTGACAAGGTATGCTAAGAATTTTTAAGGCATGCTAGGGAATATCAAGGCATGTCAAGAATTCCCAAAGTGTTCTTGGGAATTCCAGGGTGTGCTAATTATATCATGTGCCAATTAATAGTGCCAAGATATTCCAATACATGCTAGGTGCTAAGGATATTGTGGTGCAGGGTGCCATGGTATGTCAATATGTGTCACGACAGCAAAAGGATGAACCAATATTAAGAGGGTTAATAAGTTAGGACTTTATCTTTTTGAAAAGGGGCATGCTAGGCACACTAATAATAGGTCCCAATACATGCCAAGTGGCATTGTGTACCAAGTGCTAATGTATGTTAATGCATTCAACCAAGGTGTTCCAGGGCATGCAGCTAGGGACTATATGCAGCATGCCAACACATGCTATAAGAGCTCCATGTTGTGTTAGCGCATGCCACCATGTGCTTGGGCGTCAGTGCCATCACAATATGTTCTAGGTACAAAGAGGTTCCAAGACATGTTGGGTGCTAAGAAATGTTAGTGTGTGCCAAAGCATTAATTTAAGGTGTGCTCAGATTGTTGAGGATTGTTAGGTCTTTCTCATTAATAGAATTGTCAAAGCTTGATTATATATTAAATAATATATTTCCTACACATAATAGTGGAACTTTATCTAAAGGGAATTTGCTAGATAATAAATTTAATAGATGAATCATGTGTTGACTCATAGGAAATCTCTATTCGACTAGTCATTACTTGAGGGAAATGATACATACTAATTACTTCTAAAAAAATTGATTGACCCTAACCATTATGGCCTTGGAGATATTATAAAAAATACTCCACAATAATTGTATTAAATCGTTATCTTTTGACAAAAAATATATTAACAGGCACATAGCATCATCAAAAACTCATTGGAATGATCAATGATGACGGGCATTTTTTGACCGTCACCAAAAGTATCAAAAAGAGCATTGGTGAGGGTCATTAAAAGTTCGTCACTAGAAGTGTCACCAAAGAGAGAATTAGTGATGGGCCTTTAACGACCCTCACCAAAATTGTCATTGAAAATGTCTTTGGTGACGGACCATAAAGGACCATCACTATATACACTTACAGTGACGGTTTTTAGTGATCAATGATGACAGACATTTTTTGACCGTCACCAAAAGTAACAAAAAGAGCATTGGTGAGGGTCATTAAAAGTTCGTCACTAGAAGTGTCACCAAAGAGATAATTAGTGATGGGCCTTTAATGACCCTCACCAAAAGTGTCATTGAAAATGTCTTTGGTGACGGACCATAAAGGACCATCACTATATACACTTACAGTGACGGTTTTTTAAGGACCGTCACCATATGTGACATTGGTGATGGACCTTAAAGGTCTGTCACAAGCATGACCCTCACCAATGTGCTTTTTTCTTGTAGTGTCCCCTATTTATGAGTTTTCAGACTTCAGTCTTTCAGCCCTTTACAAATGATTAGCATTTACAATAAATAGGCTGGAATGTGGCAAAACAGATCGAAGAAAGGAGGGAGCTGTTAGACAGCATCAACAACGAAAATCTAGAGCGCCAAAAATCTGTCCTAAAGAAAGAACAATGTTACATTATTCCACTTGAAATTCTCTGATAACCAATGGGAAGGCGAAACCTATAGCGTAGATCCTTTGAATCGTAACTGAAGACAAAATAGGCAATCTGATCCTATTTTCCTGTTGTTGTAGATATCTTTATTTTATTTTAGGCTCTCGGCCTTTGACTGTTTGCTTTCCATTTGTTGTTTGAATAAAACCAAATATTTTAATAAACATTCCTTTGAAATGAAACTTTTCCTTTAGTGAAGGGAAAATTTATTTTAAACGGGAAAAGGGAAGGGAAATGGGCGGTACCCACATATAAATCGCAATCGGAATCGGGGAGCGGGGTAGGCGGAATGTTATTTGAAATAAAATTTCTGATGCGATGGGAAGAACTCTTTGTATTATAAATTAAAACCAAAATTTGGGTTTAACAAAGCAAAAGGCCCTTTATTATATGGACGGGCGGATGTATTGTATGGTGGGGCTGACCAATCGCAATCGCATCGAAGATGGGGCAATGGGTAATCGCATCGGAGGAGGGACCTGCGATGAATCGCATCGTAGTAATCGGAAAGGGACTGTGATGGGCCGATCGGAAGATGTTGCGGTTGACCGATCGGAGGAGGGGATGCGATCAGAGGATCGGAAGATGTGTTGCGATTGATGGATTGGGGGATGGTGCGATCAGTCGCATCGGAGCTTGCGATGAGCCGATCAGAACACACAAATAAATGTTGCGATTGGCCGAACATTGTGATTGCGATGAAAGGTTTTTGGATGGGCGGGGTTTTTATTATAATAAATACTTTAAACTTTATATTATAAAGTTTTATCATAAGCATGGTGGGAAAGTGGTTAACATATAAATCACATTTTTATTAAATGATTTATAATGCGAATTTATAATCGGAAAGGGGCAAAAGGGGTTTTTAAAGGGATATAAAACTTTAATTAAACAAAGTTTAAGGGAAAAAATGGGAAAAGGGGAAGGATTAGGATATAGAGGGCCTTTACTTCACTTAAGCATAAATTTCAATCCAGAAGTCAGTTTTGAGAGTTTGGTATACCGTTGGAAAGCTCTTTCTGGGCTCTTTCTGATGGATCTGCTTGGAAGATGATCTGGTGCTGAACATGTTGCGGAAAACTTCTCTGAAGGCAGGGACATCACTCAGCTTCTGAATTGTGACTGAAAGGAAAATTATTATGTTTTCACCTCAAAACATGGTTTTGAGGTGAAACTTGCATCAACTGGATAAATGATATCTCTGATCTTCCGGTGCTATGACTTTGAGTTTGTTTTGCTTCCTCATGACCTTGCTGTCATTATTGATATTTGACTCATTAATTGGACAATGGGGAGACCCTAGAAACTAATGAGACCCATCCTATGACCTACTGATATGATTTTGAGTATGAAAGTGACTAATGACTGAATACCATAGAGAGGAGAATAAGAAAGTACCTCATGAGGGAAAACTGATGAAAAATTACTACCATCAATGAATCCATGACCTAGTGGGATGGTGAAATTGATTATTATGGGACTCCTAATATGCAAATGCAAAAGAGCAGTTTTGATCACTGATGGCAGTATGACTAGACTGACACTAACAGTAGTCTCATGGGTAACTCTTTGATCCAGAAATCTAGAATCTCGAGAATCAATCCCTCTATGTGCTGTTGTATCTCAACAAGAGTCTCGGTCATTTCTAGATCCTGAAGGACTTCTCTCCTGACAACCCTCTTTGCTCTGGCTGACCCACTGGTCAAACTCGACCTACATATGCATACATCAAAAATTTAGTTTAGTCTTGGGAAGCATAAAAGTAAAAAACATGTATAAACCTTAGAAAAATAAAAAACATGGTCAAAACATTCTTACCAATTTCACTCCATTGAGCGCTGCCTGGTAGAATCAAGTTTGGATCTCCTCGAAAGTCTACGCCTGCATATTAATAATCATCGATGGCGACCATCTATCATTTGAACCAGGTGAAGAATGCAACCGAGAATATGATGGTCGATTGACCAGCATGTCTAGCCATCAATTCTACCCATATTTGCATCCTTGGATCTCCAGGGCCATATATACCCACTGTAACATGTTGGGGCTGCATCAATGGAATCTGCTCTAAGGCAAAAGAAATTAGGATTGAACCATATTTGAAATTCTTCTTCCTTCCTCCCTTTGCCTTGGTTAGCTATTCTTTCATATGAAAGAGGACAACTTCAGCCCAGTTAAATATTGTTGGTTCCAAGAACTCCAGTGCATACTGCATGTATGATCTGTTTTCCACATCTAGTATAACGGTACTGGCAAGCTTTGCGATAGTGAATAGGATGGTCCTCAAAGGAAAATAACGTACATCGTGAATGTTTATTTTCCCATCCTTACTAGGTTCAGTCCTTGGATTTCAATACTGAAATATGTAATCTCTCACTAACTCTCCTCCAAGAGCAGATCCTGAAAGAGAAATAGGCAGAACTCTCCTCGATAATCCTATGAGCAAATAAATATCCTCCACTAATATTGGGACCGCTTTGTCCCCAATGTGAAAATCTTGTATCGCTGGATCCCATGAACGAACAAGGAACTCCAATAGCTCCCTTTGTTTCATCATACCCGATAGTCTGAATTATTTTAGAAACCCGAAGTCTCTGAGGGATCTTACCATACCCAGATCGTTTAGGGAAATCATGTTATGTTCTTCATGTTCTCTTTCCCTCCATGTAATCGTCATTTTGATCTGATGAATACCTGAAACAAAATCATAAGACTCATTAGGATACTTTTCATTCAAAAAAATAGGGAAAATTTGGGTACACAACAAGAAACAAAAATGGAAATTGCACCCAATGCACCCCAGGTCAAGGGACAGTGCGTTGCATATGCACCCGGCCTTCAATTCCAGTGCATTTCAATGCACCTTTTGACATTCAAGGGTGCGTTTCCCTCTGAGTGAAATATATTTACCCTAAGGGGATCAAAACCCTAAAAAATTGCAATGAAATGAAACATAAAAATTACTAAATGAAAGAGAAGGTTCATAGCTCCAACCTGGATCAAACGGCAAGGAAAATCGTCCATAGAATCTATCGCAATCAACTGCTGAAGTTCAGGGGAAAAAACTGGTTCAAAGCTCCAAATTTCAAATGTTAAATGGTAAAAATGAATGGTAAAAACTCTTTTAATTAGTCATTTGATTATTTCAAATCATATTTAATGCTGTGACTATGGTTTTTATTCATTTGTTGCTATAAAATAGGTATATTTAATTTGTTTGATGGTGTTCTAAATAGGTTTTGCAGTTGATATAACAAATTAGTCGTGCACACTTATTCAAGAATGATTTGACCACAAAGCATATTTTTATCCTTATTTTTCGAGCTTTGATAAAAATGAAAAAGGAGTTGAAGCACACTTTTATCTCTTTTTCGAGCTTAGATAACGACAAAAAAGGAACCCCTGGAGTCTTCTTTTATCTCTTTTTAGACTCCGATAATGTGAAAATATTGTTGAGCACTTGTCTTTTCGAGCTCGTAAAAGTAAATGAAATGAGATCTACTCAGTATAATTTTAACCCTTTTCCAGACTGAGATAGATTATTTATAAAAAAGGAAAACCTTAGTCGAACATTGATAAGAGGTTCTCTCAGGTATCATTTTACACTTTTTCGGACCTGAGCGAAAAATTTAAGAAAAAGGACTCATGGAGTTTTCTTTTGTCCTCTTTTTCAAACTCTTTATATATGAAAAAGGACCAGGTTGTCACTATCATTAGGCTCGTTAAAACATAAAATAATGATGGTCTTATCGATCATGGCAAGAATCGAGTTTCATTTATCTATAGACTCGTTAAATTAGTAAATAACGATGCATTCGACCGAAGGGTTGAATTATAGATCAAGCATATGTTATCCTCCTCAAGCTTGTTAAAAAATAAAGAGGTACTAGTCGACAAATGACCAGGGAAAATTTGGGAAAGTGAACAAAACACTTTATGGTAGTAGGTCACTCTTGAACATGACACTTTCATTCCATCATCGTGACTTTTTGAGTTGGGTAATATTCTTGAAGGTTCATTCATACCTATGGTTCATCATACCTTCACTTCGGTTTTGGGTCAATGCTGTCAACTCATCTCAGTGTTGCTAATATGTTCAAGAGAAGTCATCCAATGAATACTCATCCTTCTAAAATACTCGTAAAATCATCTAGTGAATACTCATCCAGTGACCGAAAGATTTTGTTTTGCATTGGACATAAAATAATCTATTCACACCTTAAAAATTATACTGCAGTACCTTGAGAGCCATTAACATCAATGGTGGTTCTCTTTCATTTGTTAATATCTCACATCATTGGCTGGTAATCAAACGATGTATTCTCATGTTCGACTACAAATCATAAATTCACATGGGTATAATTGTACCTGAACGATCGAGTGGAAGAGATAAGAAGACCCCGGATCTAGTTTAATCCATCTGGGTTTCGATTTCAGAATTGTTGTACACATCATCTATATGATGCCTTTACATATAGATCGTCATCTTAACATGGGCCTATATCTGTAGGCATGTATGTATTGGGAACAATTCCAATGTCGACGACTTTGTAAACTATGTACTTGTTATTAGATAGTTTATGTGCTGAGCATGGGAATGCCTCCCTCAGAAATTCATGATCAAGATGAATATATCATGATGTAATGTATTGTAATATTGATGCAGGTCATTGTCCACTTCAATTCCGGCTTATGACATCGTAAAGAATCTCATCCAAATACTATTATTATTTTGACTTCATGCTTTAGGGGGCAACTGTTATAGGTCAATTTGGGCATCACCCCTCATGACTTGGTCAAACTGGACATCATCCCCAGGACCAATGAAATAGGGTCTATCATCCCTTGTATTCCAGTTGTTATATGCCCTAAGAGAAGAAAATTTCATTCATGGCTCCTATTGTGAGATTTCCAAGGTTTGAAGTATATTTTATATGACTTATTGACTCACCAACGCAGTATATAAAGGGACTAACTATGTTGCAGTGCCAAATCCTCCATTCAATGATGCACTACAGTGTGCTTCCTGATGCTCAAGGGTGTGTTGGTCACTTGGGAGCAGAATTCTCATTGTTATGGGAATCTCTACATGGCCAGTGCCTTCTAGAAGAGTCCATATGTGTCAAACTTCAAATCCAAATGTCCATCTAACACCTATGAACTTGGGAACATGTCTTTCATATTATTAGAAAGTCATTCATTGAGAAACTACCATCAGTTTCCCTATAAATTGAGCACTCATTTTAGTGATAGGAGAGGAAGATGGTAAAGTTATGTTGTTGGATTCTCATGTGATAAGAGAGTGAAAGTACTGATATGCTGCTGGTATGATGTTGGATGTGATGAGGCTGGAATGAAGCTGGAGCAGGTTGACAAAAAATTGATCTATTCATTGTAATATTCCCCTTCTAATCTTTAATAAATATTGGTGCTCATTTTCCCATACATATGTCTCCATTTCTTGTGCCATGTATTCTTGAATGATGTATGTATTTCATATCTAATTGATTTGATTCAGTAAGACAAGTAGATATATGTATATTGCATGTTGTTTTTGTTCTCTGTTTGTGTTTGCAGGAATCGATCTGGCATTTTGGGGTGGATTGAGAGTGATGGCAACAAAGACAGAAGGAGAAGGAGAAGCGATCGAATCACAAGTAGGCGTATATTTTCTTGTTTTAGATAAAGTGATAGTAATTCTTTCCTCTGTTGTTCTAAGTGACTAGAACCACACTTAGGGAATTTGGTTTATCTGTAGATCAAAATTCTGCATAACACATATGAAGAAGTTGATCATGGCAGAGTACATTTAGGAAATAATAATTTTTGCAATATTGTTGGAGTGGAAAATGTAATGTTCCTAAATTAGCTTCAGCTAATTGGAACATTAATTTTGCCTTGTTTATTTTTGAATTTCATGATTGAGGAATAAAATGTAAAGGAGGACATGAAAAACTCCTTAAATCAAAGAATAAATACATGCCCAATGTGAAAAGGGATAAATATGGGCCTTTTGTAACAAAATACACTTGTGTGTGAACAGAAATTGGACCACCTTGGAGAACCAGTGCAGTTTTAGAAGAGGGATCAAATGTGAAAGGGGTTAAATCCATTGAAGTGGTTTAGGGTTTGTGCACACCTTCAAGTTATAAAAAGGAGGAGAGGGTTCATGTAGAAGGTTGTTGAAGTATTTTCAAAATAGAGGTTGCTTGAGCAACTCTAGCTCTCTTGCCTGTTTAGCCTAAGGGAATAGGATTTCCTGTTTAAGAATCCTCCCTCCTTCCTTGAGTAGCTCTTGGAGGAGAATGTATTAAAATGATCCACTATCAGGTTGAAGACCAAGCTCTACTTGTATGGACAGCGCCGGCCCATTAAGGGTTTAGCTGCTTTGCAGGTTGCAGCAAGTGGTTTCCTAGATCTGCATAGATCTAGTGTTTTGGAGGAGTTCTCTCTCAAGGAGGGTGTCTTGTGACCACCCGGAAGAGGATCTCTCTCTCCTTTTGTATTCAGATATGTACTCTATAGCATTTGCTTCATATTTCTAAAGCTACTACGCAGTCCCTTTCAAGAACTGCATTTTCTGCATTGGGGTTTAATGTATATTTTATTTCTGTGCAATAGAAGATCTCTAGTGATTGAGGCTTGCCTCTCACTTTGTAAATATTTAAAGTAGCTACTATTCTAAGCTATTTCAGATTTGACCTATGTTATAATAAATTAATCTTCAGAAATGCTGTGTATTCTGCAGTTCTATAGCTTATAATTCAGATCTACACTTCTTCATGCATTATTTTGATGAAATCCCAAGGGGATCTGATAGAGGAGGCTGAGTAGTTTCCAAATATGGTATGGATCTGATGTTTTAGGCATAGATCTTTCACATATTTGAGTTTTCACTTATAGCAGCTGAATCCCTTGAAAAATAACGCAGTTATAGTCTGCAGTCTTTTTCTATGTGTTGCAGCCACTCATTGCAGGGTTTTTCTTCATGAAAATCTCTGTTTTTCTTTGCATAAACCACATGAGTCTCATTCTAAGCTTGCATATTGAAATTTCTGAATAAAATCAGCCAATACCTTCAGAAATTACGCTACCCATGCTTCATCACTTTTCTGCATAATTTAGGTCATGGGAAATCAGGGTTTTTCTTGACCAGTAGGGAAGGAGGAGCTGTTTAACATAGAAAAATGCTTTTTTTTGCAGAAATTTGGCGTGTGAACCCCTCTTAACCTAATATAATATATTACAGTACCTTGAACCTTCATTTTATGCATATTTTTGAATACACCTATTTTAGTGCATAAAAAGATGTTTTTCCCCATCTTTCTGTTGTTACAAGTTGAGTAAAGAGTGTTGCTATTATTTGTATTAGTTGCTGAGCATTCTCAAACACATTTTATGGTAGCTGAAGCCATCATACCTGAAGAATGAATTTTCCAGGCATGATTTTCTGAGTAAACCCTTTTGGGATATTACCTCTCGACAAGAGTCTATAGACAGAGTCTGAAAAAGGCCAGCTAGCCTCTGGATCTCATTCTTTCTTGTAAAGGTGACATATCCAGTAAATTCCCCTAGTTGGCCCTTTTCAAACTCTATCTATAGACTCTGTTTATTAGGGAGACTAATAAATTTCTTTGAAGACAGGTAATGGTGGAGAATATTTCTCCAATGAATTCAAGAATTATTATAATAACTTTGAAATTAAACATGAGAATATTGGGCTTGGTATTTCCCAATAAAATTGTACTACAGAAAGGATGAATCACACTATTATGGAGAAAGTGAGGAGTATGCCATCAAATTCCAGATTGGAAAAGCATTTCTAGGAAGAAGCAATAAGAACAACTTGTTATCTCATCAATCACTCACCTTCTATAGTCCTAGACAATGGTATTCCTGAATAAGTTTGGACTAGTAAAAAGGTAAATTATTTCCGCCTAATTTTTTTTGGATGCGAAGCATTTATGCATATTCGTAAAGAGAGTAGAACCAAATTATATGATAAATCAAGGAAATGTGTTTTTTTGGGATATGTGGATGGTGAGTTTCGTCTATGGGATCCAGTTAATCAGGAAAATTGTTAGAAGTGGGGATGTTATATTTAATAAATTTGAGATGTATAAAAGGCATGTAGATAATATGGAGTGTTATCACTGGAAAATCGGACAAGCATAGATGACATTATTTAATGTCAAGCAGAAGGATTGACAGGGCTGAGAGACATTAGAGAATATGAAGTATTTAAAAATCTCTAAGGTCTAAAAGGGAAAATAAAATTTCGCATAAAAGGAACCGGTCAAATGCACCTTTGCACGCATAATTCTTCGATAAGCATGCCTTTGCGCAACTTTTCCTCAAAAAGTCACGCGATCCTGAGAGTGGCAGAAGTCACTTTCTGGGACCACAAGGCACACTCCAAGACATTGATACCACACTTGAGGCCACCTAGGGACAACCACCCAAGCCTCCTTAGGACCTCAAGGGAGCACATAATAGAATAAATGTGGCACACAATGGAATCACCCTCCTCTCTTGGGTCACCATCCACAATGTACCAAGAGAGGGAAGGAGGATTTGAATTATCCTATAAAAGGCCACCAAGAGATGAACAATATGAGAAGACATTGTTATGTTGGCCAGAATTTCCCTAAGCAATACCAAAAGTGTGTGATCCAGAGCAGAGATAGATGGGACTCAGTTGTTTGCCATCCAACAACTCTAGTCCATTATAGTATAGAGAGGGAGACTTTGTGCCAAGGCAGCTCGGAAGTAAATAAATCCTTGCATCGGGACTTGGAGCTCCAAAGTTCCAAGGGCCCTTTAGAAAGTGGGTTAAAGTTTCGTCCTCACTTCCTACTAGCACTCCAAAAGAGGGGATGTAAGCGCCACCATTTGGATTATTGAAGTTGTTTGAATCGATTTAAAGCTTCTGTTTTATTTGTTTTAGTTTTAGTTTAGTTTTTATGCTTGAATATGAATGCTATTTCTCTATCTAGTATGTTTATGTTTTAGCATGTTCCACTAACTTTCTTGACTCCATCTATTTTATGTCTGTGACCAATAACTTAAGAGGGAAAAAACACCCCTCTTAAGCAAGTGTGATTTGGTACATTCGTGCACCAAGCACACTAACACAGGATTGGAGACTCCGCTAACTTTTATTTCCAAGTTTATGTCATTGTTCCTTTTTGCAGAGACCTCCGTCTTTGCTGTGGAGTTGAGCTAGAACTTCCCCTTTTATCTCCTTCACTTCTTGTTTCATCCCTAGTGACAGGCTAAAGATGAAGAGCTCTCAAAAATTTACTTTGTATGAAAATTGCGCGGCTTTCTTATAGACAAATGCGCCCCAGTGCGTGCATTCAGAGGTGACCTATGCGAGGCCTCTATGCCTGTTTCAACTTTTTCTGCGCGGAAATTAGAAGTGGGATTTTTTCCACTATTTCCATATTTTCTTTCTTGTAAAAGTGATTAGAAGCCCATAATACATCTTCCAGCACTGGTTGAGGTGCCCCACAACTTGTTAAAGCTCACTTTTAGTTGTTTCTAGTAGTTTTAGGTGCTAGTTTTATTTCAAGTTGATTTTCGCAAAGTTAACACATACTTTAAGTAGGAGGAAAACTACTCTGCATTTCGAAATAATTTATGTTTTGTGAATTTAGGTACCAAACCACCTAGTTAATTAGCCAAAGTAAATGGCCCAAGTCCACACATGCTTAGCTAGTTCTCTTTCTTTTTTCTAGTGTAAAAGTCATTAGTTTAGTTCAATTTTTGCACTAGGATTTAGGGACTAGGATCGAATTGTCAATAGAAGAGAAAGTAATGTCTGCTGCCTTTGCACCCTTGGGTGATCCTAGGAAAGAATATTAAAACTCTCTATTCACAACTCACCATATCCCAGTAGTTTATCATATAGATTAACTAGGAAAAATTGAAAACGGTCCATATCCGCGCATGTTTTTCTTTTGAGAAAGGAACAATAAAACATAGTTTAAATAGGGGATTTTGAAAAGGATCGTCACATATCTACATGTTAAAAGTATGTGCTTGTTCACTTTTTTTTCACACACATCCACACCCTAAGTAAAGACACCTAAAACTAACTTAACAAAACTCACTAAATTCTCCCCACAGGGGCCACAAAATAATTTATAGTCTAAGTTAGGACCAAGGGGGTAGGCATCCAATAAGCCGCCTTGGTTAGCTTTCATCTTGAAACATAAAATTTGACTATTTAGGGAAATTTCAAATCTTCCTATCAACCCATGGAAAATAAAACCTGAGCGCGGCAGAGACCCGATTCAGAGGGGGTTAGGCTTAGGCCCAGTACGTGTGGTATCAGTTGTGGCTACCTGACCCGTATGATACTCAGTATTGGTAGCTGAACCAACAAGAAGCCCAAGACTCGAATGCTCACGTGGGACGGTAGTGCTTAGTGGCCATTAGGGCATGCTTTCCTTATAGGTGACAGTGCAGGAAAGCACTAGATCCTCTACCCTTACCTTGGTGGATTTTCTTCAGTTGATTGGGGGAGTCGCCAGTTCTTTCGGGACGTTTTTCCAGCATTCACAAGATATCTTCTCAAGGCCTAGTTACATTTGAGCATGTGAGGATGATTAGGTCTTCTAGGATTTGAGTATCATACACAAACAACCAAAAACCATATTTTTTTATTGGCTGATCATATAGGATTAATCTAAACGGAAAATTTATTTTATTTTCTCTTTGTTTTATGTATGCGATCATATTTTTTCTTTGATTATAGTCTCTATCCTCTCAAATATATCTAAAACTATACCTAGTCGACGCCAGAATGGACCCAATAGGACCTCATCGAACTAGACGTCTTTTGGACCTCCCCCCATTACTGGTAGGGGTTCCAGGTCTTTCTCCATTTAGGTGTCAAAGATGGAACACCACCACCCTTATTGGTTCAACCTTTATCAGGGAATATTTATTTGGGAACCGTAGTCGATCTCCCAACGCCACACTGGTGAACACCCCCACAGGTTCACCACACACCACTCCTCCCACAACCCCTAGCGAGCAGAGGAGTGCTACCCATTTGGGAAGCCAGGTGAACACACAGTAGGGTAAGCCATAGAAAAACCCTATTCCTAACCAGATTTTTTTTTTTCACAAGTCGCAATGGTTACAACATCACAGTCACCTTTTATAGCTTCGTTAAATCTACTAGATTTCACCAAGTTGACAAAAAACCCCATTGCACACAACCCCATATGGCCTCCCATGCTCACGAAGCTCCCTTCGGACATTCCAAAATTTTAAGGGAAGCAAGCGGAAGACCACGAAAATCATGCTACGACTTTCCACCCATGGTGTTTGTCGAAAAACATCGTTGATGATACTATTCGAATAAGACTGTTTCAACGCACTCTAACTGGAGTAGCAACGAAATGGTATGTGGAGCAGTCCTCTGCTACACATGGAACTTTTAACGCCCTCGCTACTACGTTCCTGACCTATTTTCAGTTACCCATCCACCACGATTATGGAATGGAGTTACTGACCCACTTTAGTCAAACCCCTGCCGTCCATATCTCGGACCATCTCCATGATTGGTGGTGGCATCGTAGTTTGTGCAAAGCCAAACTTGACGATCGAGTTCTATTAGACTTGTTCCTGAAACTCTCACTGCAGAGATTTCAAAGGATGTGGCGCAAAAAAAGCTCATATCCTAAGAGGACACCATTAGTAAGGCCCAGAAACTTGAGTTGATCTATATGCAGTTAAGGTATATTTACAATATCCTGTTGAAAGCCCCACGCCTGCAAACATACAAATAATTTCCAGGTGTGTCGAACTCTGCAGACGGTTTAATTGGGTCATTGACCCAAAATCACCTAAGCAACAACGTTCAATACCCTGGTTATGTCTATGATTCTACCCAGAACATACCACAACCCGGCTACCAAATTCATCCCATGCCTCCACAAAATTTGACTAGTAGGGCATCATCATATCACCATCAGCATGGAGGACCCCATCCTCTGGCTCAAGGGACCTAGTATGCAGATAGACATGCTGATGGAAGAGATCCCCCCCAAAATCCATTTACAAACTAGGGACTTCAATATGCCCAATCCCCAACACAAGAACCGCTGATGCATAATAACACATACGTGAAATTTGTGCAACCATCCCAAAACAAACCGCACCAACCATATAGCCAGGATAATCCAAATTATCCTCCTAATGAAGTTAAGAAAAAAGGAAAAAACATGCCTAAATGAAATCCTGGACAGGGGGGCAACAATCAACAATGCCCTCCATAATCTCAGACTGGAGGCAATTCCAACTGAAATCAAAACCAGGAGCCAAGCAACTCCCTAGGGAAAAACAAAAGGCCAATTCTTCGAAAAAACCACTCTTGTTCGATCTTTGGTGAGTACGGCCATTACACTCACCACTATCCCGATCTCCATGAGCTGAAGAAGCTACAGAGTAACCGTGGACAAGGGGGATCCTCCCAGCAAATAGAAGTCATGCAGGAACCTTTCCTCCATCATGGGATAGTTATCCCATAGCAACAAACTCTCAACGATTCTGAAAAAAATAGCCACGAAATCTACATGACTGGCAAAGAAATGTTTTTTCAGACACAAAATCGAAATTATAACTCCCCACCAGACACCAACAAGGCAGGGGCTAGTACGAGTGCAGCAATAACACCTTTGACCATATCAAAGATGCTTGTTGAACCTTTGCCAAAAATGGTTAAGGGACCAACAAGGTGGGCAAGAAACTATTCCGAAGAAGCCCATAACTATAGCATTATGGATGATCTAGCTCAATCTCCTACAGCTATGTCATCTTTGGAGATGTTACAATCATTCCCAAAGCAGCGGAAAGCTTTACTTTCCGCATTAGGCGCCATTGACCCCGCTGATTCGCGCCTAATGGCTTTTGATTTAGATAAAGCCACCCCTAAGCTTCGTTCAATGGTCTCCTTTTAGATACCAGTATCGGTCAAAAACATTACCATTCATTGATGTATCATTGACAGAGGTGCATCCGCATGCATCATGTCAAAGAAAGTTTGGAAAAGTTAGGGTCTCCCAAACTAAAGCCATCAGACATCATGCTTAGAGCATACAATGGTCACCCTTTAACCCGCATCGGTCTCTACCAAAATGCCCCGCCCTGATTAGCCAGAAAGATGGTCCTTATAGATATTGAAGTCTTGGACGCCTAATTAGACTAAAATATACTCCTTGGCTGGAGTTATATGTACGAAATGTCAGCCATCGCCTCCTCTATCTTCCGAACTATGATGTTGCCCCATGAGGGCCACATAGTTACTGTCGACCAGTTGACACATAGCGAAAAGTGGCCCCTAAAAAATACCGATGTCATTCTACCCTACGTAGACACATCTGCTGACTCGCTTACACGGTACCAAAAATATGGCCCCAGCCAGTTCAAACCATCATTCATCCTAGGGTTGTTCCTAGGAGATCCCCCTGTTATACCTGAGTCATCACCTGATGTCACAGTGGCTCCGGTGTGCATGATGTCCACATCCAGAACTGAAGCTATTCAAGACACAGAGACAAGCAGTAATGACACCGTGTCTTCGGCCACATCATCCTCTCTAGCCTATGTCACCTCCAAAACTTATTTCCTCTTCCCCCCAGCTGGTTTTGTGTCACAGCAGGTCATGGCCACGGTGGTCCTACCAAAATTATAATTCACAATACTAGTTTGGTACCTAGTCCCACCCACTCCAATGGGAGTCATGCACATCATCTCTACAAGGTTAATCCACATCAATCTTGAACTGGCCCCAGTCGTTCAGGAGACTGTCGCAAACATCCCTACAAAGGAAATACATATTTCAAAATCGATGATTACGACTAAGAAAATCGAGAGAAGAGGAAACAAGGTGGAGAGTCCCACCATGCAACGGGAATCACCAAGTTGTGCCATATGTGACGTAGTAGGACACCCTACCCACATCTACCCAGAGCTGGACGAATTAAAAACACTACTTAGCTCTATGGTAGGCATCATGGCTCCAAGTCCTTGTAAAAAGGAACGTGCCACCAAAAGCCAAGGCAAAGCATTGTTTACCTATCACACATGTGCTATCTGCAACAATTATGGACACTATACCCATCATTTCCCATAGATCCTGCAATGTAAGGATGCCTTACATGCCATAGAGAAATCCTATCAAGAGGATCCCTCCACCCAGTCATCTGGAGATGAACCTCGCACCATCCTATACCTACAGGAGGAACGATAGTCGCCAGAGAGACTCCCATTCATATCTACCCCTCTTATCATATATTGCACGTTGTGTGATTAACGTGGTCACTTCATTAAGGAATGCGTAGCCCTAGAACTCATCCACAGATGGTATCCTATCGAGCGCATTTATTATGTTGGTTTGTGGGCAGTGCAATTCACATGTACTTTATGTGCCGACAACCACATTTTATAAAATTGCCACTATATCCCTTGATTCCGCTTAGCGTTGGCTAGTTTGCACTCATCCATAGTCCGCCTCTCCCAAAAATATGGCTCAGACTCAGAATCTATGAATAGCTTGACAACCCAAGAAGATGTGACGAGTAGTTCCATCCTCTTTCTGTCAGTTGAAAAGTGACCAATCAGGGAACCCTTAGTTACCCCCAACCACTCTCTGTAGAGAAGGCCAACATGCATGTTATGTAAAACTCCCAATCATGTAGTCACCACTTGCCTCGACTTAGAAGCGCTACGTTGATGTTACCTAGTCATGCCACCAAGTGAGCAGGATAGGAACCCCATATCTAGGCTATTTTTCCTAGTATGTCAGGGTAATCACCATGAATAGCCTTGTACCTATATCCTGACATTTCTTCCTCTAATTGATATGATACATACATTAGAAAATAAACCTGACGATCTCCTCAAACGGTATAGAAGGTATATCACCCCAGGCCGGCAACCTCGCACCCACATTAGCGTGACGGGCAAACTGGGATGGTGCACCAACTAAGAATGACCCAGGTCCAACCTAGGATAACATGTGGATTATGTGACCTGGTTGGCCACCAGGTCAATCAACAAAGAACTGAAGCACCTACCAAACAGTTTTCGCACAGTATCTTCTCTCCCATATAGACTGTAATAACCCAAAATGGAATAATGCATTGATACAAAAACATAATATTTGTAACACAGAAAATGTACATGTAATTTTATGATCAACACAGATATAGACAGAATAGTTGAGCCATTTTATTTTGTGGAGAAGGTTCAGTTACAACAAAGTACAAAATATGAGGTAATATAGTCAAAGAGATGGCCTAGAATGACCCTGAAAACATGCCAAAGTAGGCACTGCGTAACTAGAGAGATGTTGGAAGAAAATATTGCATTGTCCCTTCAGAAGATAATTAATATATGAATGCAGGCTAAAAAGGGAAATGTATATCTATGAAATCTGGAGCTTTGATGATGCCAATATTTTAGATTTGGGCTCTATAATGGCAACCCAAGATAACCTAGAAAGGAAATTCCAGATCTATGAGATTGAAAATTTACCCTCTTGGGGTTTGATCCTTGGTCTGCTAGGTTATGCAGATCTGACAAATAGATGGCTGAAATATGTCACAAGATCAGGTCTAAGCTTGAAGGGCTGATCCCTTCATCAGATCCTCAAGCTAGAAGCTCAAGATCTAGCTCCTCAATCCTCCTTTGAAGATTATAGCTGCTGCTACACAACTACTCATAAAAACCGCGCTGTAAAGGAAGGAGGCTCTCTAGTCTGCTACAAAATATGTCTATGAAGCTCAAGACTGATGGAAATAATGCATAAAATGTGAAGGAATGATCCTTCACTAGATTACTAGATGGAATGCAACATCTTCCCTTCTCCCTTGGATCTACAAGAATGGACTGCGCAATTTCTGATGGAAATGTTGCTGCTAGGAGATGAATAATATATGGTTTGATGCTTGATATAGATCTGAAGCACTGGAAGGCTAATCTTGAAGCTCAAGGTGATAGGATGAATCCTTCACCGGTTCCTCAACTGAAATATTGAAGGACAATGTTGTGAAACCAGCTCCAAAATAAGAAGAAAAGAGATATCAATGCCTTAGAAATAAGGCACTTCGAGGGCGAAACCTCCAATACATTACATGAATGAAAAATTATTGGATGATCCAAATTACAAAACCTCCTTTCTATATATAGGAGTCCATGAGGCCTCCATGTAATCTTAGTGGGGCCACAATGTAATCCTAGCCGACCTAACAATAATAATTTAAGGGCACAATAATAACAATATGGGGGTTACAGGGGTACAATAATAACAATAAGGGGTCACACTAACAACAATAAGGGACTATACAAGTAATATAGGGACCTAACATGCCCATATCCTTCAAAAAAGTGTTGTCCTCAATGCTTGAGTAGCTCTATGTGCTTCTTTATAAAATTCTCATCCTCCCATGTAGAATCTTCAGTGGGTAAGTTCCTCCAGTTGATGAGATACTCTAAAATTGATCGATTTCGTAGTTGTCAAGTTCTTGTTTCCTTGACCGCTTTAGGTTCCAATATGATTTTTCCTTCCTCATCAAGTTCTCGCAATATTGTTTGAACTGGAATATTTTCACCTATAACCTTCTTTAAGCATGAAACATGGAAAACTGGATGCACTCGTGAAGAAGCAGGAAGCTCCAATTTGTATGCCATAGTACTTTGGCAATAATTTATTATCCTTCTTAGCTTGCTTGAGGGAAATTTTTTTGTATGGTTTTAGCCGTAAAAATACCCAGTCTCCTACATCAAAAATTCTCTCGCTGCAATGTTGATATGCCTATTGTTTCATTCGATTTTGTGCCAAATTTAGGTTATCCTTTAAGAGCTGTAGAACTTCTTTTTGATGCTCGATGTGATCTTCCACTGCATGAACCTTCGAATTTCCTCTTAAAGATGATGTGATGGACGGTGGATGATATCCATAAAGTGCCATAAATGGGGTCATTTTTGTTGTAGTATGGAAGGAAGTGTTATACCACCATTCAATGAGAGGTAACCACTTGACCCATTGTGTTTGTTTATCAGATACAAAAAAACAAAGATATCCTTCCAAACATTTATTTACTATCTCAGTTTGACCATCAGATTGAGGATGATAAGATGAGCTATGAGCTAATTGAGTACCCAAACAAGAAAATAACTTTGTCCAAAAATTTCCAGTAAAAATGGGATCTCTATCACTCACAATAACCCTTGGGCTTCCATGTAGCTTTTGAATTCTGTCCATAAATGTAGTAGCAACTGTACTTGCTTTAAATGGATGAGATAATGCACAAAAGTGGGCATACTTGGTAAGTCTATCAACTACCACCATGATGACATTCTTTCCTTCAGACTTAGGTAAACCTGTGATAAAATCCATTGAAATCTCCTCCCAACGTTGACTTGGAATGGATAAAGGTTGTAGAAGTCATGTGGTCTTAATTGTCTCAACTTTATTCTGCTGGCAAACCAAACATTCCGCCACAAACTTTTGAATATCATATTTAAGGCCATCCCAAAAAAATTCTTTCTTCACCCTGTGGTAAGTTTTTAAAAATCCTGAGTGTCCTCCTAAAGGAGAAGTGTGCAATTCCAGAAGAATCTTTTGTTTTAGTTGAGAATTATTACAAAGATATAAGCGATCTTTGTACCATAAGGAATCATTTTTCCAACTAAATGTATCAGATGTACTAGGATCTTGCTGCAACTTTTGAATGAGTGTCCATACATCTTTGTCCTTCTTCCATTCATCTCTTGCTTCGGTTATCCAATACGGTTGGATAATAGAAATGGCACAAAGCAATGCTTCCACCTCTTCATTCTTTCTTGAGAGTGCATCTGCAACAACATTAAGCTTTCCTTTTTTGTAGATTATTTCAAAGTCATAACCCAACATCTTTGTGACCCATTTTTGCTGCTCTTCGGATGATAGTCTTTGTTCCAAAAAGTGTTTAAGACTATCATGATCAGTTTTTACCTTGAAGTGTCTTCCCATTAGGTAAGTTCGCCATTTCTTTAGTGCATGCAGTATTGCTAACATTTATTTCTCATAAATAGCTTTCTGTAAATACTTTCCTTTGATTGGACGACTTTCAAAAGCAATGGGTCTTCCTTCTTGCATTAAAACAACACCAATTCCATTTCCTGAGGCATCACATTCCACAATGAAGGTTTTTGTGAAGTCTGGAATAGCTAAGACTGATGTTAGGGACATTGAATCTTTAAGATGTTCAAAGGCCTTAGTTGCTTCAGGAGTCCATGAAAATCCATCTTTCTTCAATAATGTTGTTAGAGGTGCTGCTATTCTCCCATAATTCTTAACAAACTTGCAATAATACCTTGTTAACCCGAGAAATCCTCGCAACTGCTTTATGGTTGTGGGGACTTTCCATTCCTTAATAGCTTTAATTTTGTTAGGGTCTACCTTAACACCCTCGTGAGATACAATATGACCCAGATATTCCACCTCTTGTACTCCAAAGAAACATTTGGATGTTTTTTCATATAATTGTTTCTCCTGCAATAGTTTGAGCACCCTGTAAACATGTTGAACATGATCCTTCAAAGACCTGCTGTAGATTAGTATCTCATCAAAAAATACTAGCACAAATTTCTAAGGAAGGGTTTGAAAATGGAAATCATCAAGCCTTGAAATGTAGAAGATGCATTGGTAAGGCCAAAAGGCATGACCAAAAATTCATAATGACCCTCATGAGTTCGAAATGTTATTTTCGGAATATCTTCAGTATTCATTCCAATTTGATGATATCTTGAATGAAGATCCAACTTGGTAAAATAAATTGCTCCATGTAATTCATCCAATAATTCATCAATCACAGGAATGGGAAATTTATCTTTAATGGTGAGCTTAATGAGCTCCCTATAATCTAGACACATGCACCATGATCCATCCTTCTTGTGTGTTAGCACCTAATTTGAACCTTAGGCTGAAGGAAGGCAAATCAGGGTAACCTCAAACCACGCTCAGCCTTGTAGCTAGCCCTAAAAGGTCAGGATAGGGCTCTCTCCAGGAAAAATATTCAATGAAATATAAGAGTGAAACTGATTTTAGGCTAGGTATAATAATTGGAAATGTTTTTATAAATTTCAGGGTTGTATGGAATAGATGGGGCAGTTTGAATCTAGGGAATTAAATCAGAGATACAGGGTATTTCATGGGGAAAGGTAGGCAGGGATTTTAAAAATTAAGTTGAAATAATAATGGAATGGTAAGACTGGTGAGGAGCTGAAAAGGGAATAGGAGATGGATCCTTTTCAAACAGCATAAAACATAGAGTATTGAATGATTTCCCAAGGCAGAGCATCATACAATGGATTCTACCTATCTATCTTGAAAGTATTCAACCAGAAATGTGAATGAATGAATGGTGAACATAACAATTAACAGATGAACACAAAAGAAAAACCAATGCTAAAATCCATACCATAGGGATCCCACAAATCAGAGCTGCATATATTTATTAATTCCCTGCCAAATTGTTACAAATGGAGAGCAGAGCGTCCTCAGAAATTTCCAACTTATTCCACACTTTTTTCTTCCCACTTACAAATGATGAAGAATTACATTAAATATACAGAATCTGAGGGGAGTAGATCCACAGAAGGAGGGGCTGTTTCACCACCTCAGAAACCAAAATTTGAACATAGGAAAGGACCAACAATACGTCCCTGAAAAGAAGGATAAATAGTACATTTGATTCATTTGGAGGATTTGCTGTTACAACCAATGAATGAAAATAGGAAATCCGAAGAATAGATCCCTTTTTCATTGTTGTGGTAGACGTCTTTGGTTCATATTTAGCTCTCGGCCTTTGAATTTTTGTCTCTATCTTTACTCTTTGAAGAAAAACCAACTCTTGAAGAAAAATGCCTTTGAAACCACAAAAAACCATATTTGTCGTTTAATGAAGAAAAATTACCTTTTTGGGTGAAAAGGAGCAAAGGAAAGGATGTCGGGCCCGTGTTGCGATCACAAATCGCAATCGTAAATTGCAATCGGAAGAGGGGGGAAGGTGTATTGGGATAGTGTGATTGGGAATATGCGATGTGATAGTGTATAGGGGGAAGGGGAAATCACAATCTCAAATCAGAGATCACAGCGGAAGAGGAGGGGGGCACATCGAAATAATAATTTGCGATGCGATGGAGTAATACCATAGAGCGGGGCTAATAGACAAGAGAAAACAATGTCCGATGATATAAATCCTTTGAAAACAAACAAAAATGATTTTTGTTCTTTACAAAGGAAAAACCCTTTTTCATTGCAAAAGGCGGAAGGAACTAAGGTGGGGCCCATGGACAATCACAATCGCAATCGGGAAGGGGGACGGGTTTAAAAAATAGAGGCGGGGATGCGACATGTGATTGCGATGAAAACTTAAGAAATTCTTTTAAAATTGATTTATCGCATTTACAAAGGAAAAAGCGCATTTTTTTGGGAAAAAGCGGAAGGTTTTATGGTGGGACCCAGGCCAATCGCAATCGCAAGTCGGAGTGGGAGCGGGTGTATTACACAATGGGATTTCCCGATTGCGATTAGAGATATGATATCAATCGCATCAGAGGGAAGGCAGAGGAGAGTTAAGCGCTGGAAATAAAATATACGATGCGATCGGGTGATCGGAGGAGGGGACTTGTGATGAATCAATCGGGGATTTGCAATCGGAGAAAGACGAATCGGAGGTGGGTCAATCAGGGTATGGGATTTGAATGGTGCGATTGGATCGGGGGAAAAGGGTGCGATCGGATCGCAAAAATGGGGATGCGATCAGGTTGGAGGGAAAGGTTTTATAATAAAAAACTTTGAAATTTTATGAAATGAAGTCTAAGGGATAAATAAGAAAAGAGGTAGGTTAGGCTATTGGGGACCTTTGTTCACTTAGGCATATTTTTCAATCCAAGAGTCAGTTTTGAGAGTGTAATATACCGTTGGAAAGATTTTTCTGGGTGCCTTCTGATGGATACACTTAGAACATGATTTTGTACTAAAAAAACTGTGGAAAATACCTCTGAAAGGCAGGGTGGTGGCTTTGTGGAGATAACAACTTCCAAAGTGCAAATTATTACATATGAAGACATAAAATTACATAAGGAATAACAACAAAATAAAAGTACCATGTTTTCCACCTCAAAACATGGTTTTGAGGTGAAAATTACATCAAGCTCAATAGAACAATTCTTTGACTTTCCCAGATACTGTGCCTTTGAGTTTATTTGACCTCCTCATAACCTTGCTGATATTTATTGATACTTGACTCATTAATTTGACCATGATGAGACCCTAGAACCTAATGAGACTAACCCTATGACATAATAATATGAATTGGGAATGAAAGTGAATTATGACTAAATATCATAGAGAGGAGAATCAACAAGTTCCTGCATGAGGGAAAACTGATGAAAAAACCACTACCATCAATAAATCCATGACCTAATGGAATGATGAAAATTTATGGTATGGGACTCCTAATATGCAAATGCAAAAGAGTAAGTTTGATCACTGATGGCAATATGACCAGACTGACACTAACATTGGCTCCAATGGGGATGGTATCTCCTTGGAGGTGCCAAGAACACCATAGACCAAGTAGCCTTATCCATTGGGAAAATATGGTTAAAATATTGAAAACTGACACAATGCAGACTGACTCTGACTCAAACTATGACTGAAAACTTAAATAAAACCAACAAAATTTACACATATCATTCAAGTTTTATAGCCTTCACCTCAGGCCCCAAACTTCAATGACTGTGTACTAAAATCTGACAAAAAATAACATGGTATATACAAATTATTGTGACATAGTTTCTGATCCATTATCTTCAATAGTGGTAGTGCTTAAAAATCCTACCATTCACTGGTCCTCCAGGGAAATCTTGGCCATCCATCTCTGAGAGCAAGAAATAATTTTGTCCCCGTTGAGCTAATTTATGTACCTAAATTAACACAATTATTTCTTATCAAACCGGGTTGTTTATGCTTTGAGGCAGGTTCACTATATGTGAAGATCAGATGTAATCAAACCTTGAAAGATAAGTTATTCAAAAGCTGAAAGTAATACATCCTATAATTCTAATTCAATTAGTTTAAAAAGAGGAAGAATATTGAAATGGTTCTTGACTGAAGAAGTCCACTTTCACCTCAATTACCACTTAATGAATCAGAGATTAAAACCAAGAACTTAAGATGGATAAATTATTAATGAAAGAAACTCTTAACTTAAGAGACACATAAGGTATTCCATCATAATTCATTCATCTCAATATCAAAATCTCAATAAGAAACTACTTGCATACAAACAAAGGAAACTAGTTTTAATTCATCATTTTAGTAGAAGGGATGCTCAACTTGAACACCTGTTTTTCCAACTCGATAAAGTGATGAATAAGCTATGAACTAATGTAATCAATCACTATACATAAACCATGAAGAAATCTGAAATAAAGCTTTGAAAAACCAGTTCTACAATAACCAGATTACAAGGAAATAAAACTAGTTAACAAGGAAGTGTACTTAGCTTGGAATGGGGGCCCTTCCACCCTTGCCTTGCACACTTGAGAGGTGATCTCAGAAGCTTAAATTAAGTTACACATCCATAGCATTGAACAGAAAAATAATAATAACACAAGTCTTCAAATTAGCTCCTCAATCCAAAGGTGTCACAGCATAAAAGTATATTAAGTTAATACATAAGCCATCAAAGTTTTGGCTTTAAATAAGAAGTCTCATGAAACAAACTGATCTATATTCACTCAAACAAACCCATCTACTCTCATCCACCTATATAAGTCGAATTCATTACTCCTATCCCAAGAAATATGACCAATCCCATAGAATCTCAAAACTGCCCTATTTCTATGGGATTTCTGAATGACTAGTCATGATTGACTAGCACCAAATGGGCCTAATAAAGCTTGTTCTGTTCGAACTAAGCATAGCTGGCTTAATCCTAGTTGCCAAGTTGTCCATCCATGCATTCAATTCGTGCCCAAGTGTCCTGCAACCACATCAACCATAGAGCTATTACGGGAATTTCTGAATCTGCCAATTTTGCACTAAAAACCAAACTTTCATAAAAACTATAGAAATTGAAAAATTAAAATTAAATACCTGAATGGATATCAAATATACATCAAAATGGAATAAATGAAGGGAAAATGGATGGGAAATAGATGGATTAGTAAGTTTCTTTGAGCAAAAATAAGACTAAAACTAAGGCCCAACATCTCTCCCTTGCTTATCATCAAGCATGTCCCCATGCTTGTTTATTCCTCTTTGACCTTCTTCTCTCTGTAGTAGATGCTGTACCTGTAGATGCTTCCTGTTGTGCTGCCCTAGCCAAACAATCCAAACCTGTGTCATGTCTTTCCCTGAACAAAGCTGCTTTGACCTTCTGTTTTTCATACTTTGCCTGCCACATATTCTTTTCCTTTAACCACTTAAATGCTTGTTTAGAAAGTAGATCATTTTTCCGTTTCAGTCTCCCCAATTCTTCTTTTAATTTTTCATTTGCCTTAACCAATTTAGCATTATCTTTCTTATTTGCCTTGTTTTCCTCTTTTAATTGTTTCTCCACGATTTTGCTAATTTCCAATTGGTCAGTTAAGTCCCTGATTCTTCCAACATTGATTTCTTTTTCAAAATCTTGTGTTGTTTTCATTAGTGATGCTGCTACTGCATCATCATATGAAGAATCCTCCTCAAATACTTCTTGTGCAATGTCATTTTCTTCTTTTTGTCTTTGGGAATATGTTTCTACTTCCTTGTCTAAGTCAATGGGACTTTTATTCGTAAATCTTCTAGGAATAGACATAACAGATGTTTCATTTTCCTGCATGGCCATGTTATTCTGCTGTTTAGCTCTTGTTCTGGGATACAAGGGTGAGTTCATCAATCCTCTGTTTTCCTGCTCTGTTTTATCCTGTACTTCCTTAATCTGTTCAATGAACTAATTTTTAGACATGAACTCTCTCCATACTATGCCCCGTGACCTCACCTGATACTCAACTAGGATTTTGATCAATCCTTGATGGTAAATCTGTCCTGCTTTAGGCCTGTGTTCATGTTTTACTGTTTCAATCATTCTCAAGAGGCTCCTATATAGGAAGTAAGGCAAGTTAATCCTATCCTCTCCCTTAATATGCTATAGAAGTCTGACATGATACAAGTGGGCAACGCTATATCCTCTATCACAAGTCAAAAACTTCTGGATGACCAAAACCAACTCACCCCATGGTTCATTGAACCATTCCCTGGGTATCCCTTTTGTTCTATCAAAAGTCCCTTTCCGGTTCTTCTCAAGAAAGAAAGTCCAAGCTTTCTCTTTGAAGTGCAGGCCTTTGTAATACTTCTCACCTATCATGGGTAGATCTAAAGCTTGGGAAAGATATTCCTGGGTTACAGGAATAATGACATCTCCTACCCGTGTCTGGTCTTGACTGAAGTTATTTATAAAGTCCCTGGTTATCTGTTCAGAGTGGCCATCAAATTTTTGTAAAAAGTTTATCATCCCTGCTTGGTAAAGTTTTTCTATAGTTTCCTTCCCCCAGCTCTCTATCTGAAATTTTGGCTCTACTCTGACTGACATTGTTTCTGAAAACCAATGAATGAATGCCTCTGCTGTCACTAATTTCATCTTGACAATAAAAATATAACTATTGTTCGTTTTCAAAACGAAATTTTTAAAGCAAAGAGGCTTACCTTTCTCCTCTCAACAATTTAACTCTGACTTCTGTTTACTCTTTTCTCTGCAGCAGCACTGTTTTAATTCCCTGTTCAAACAAGCAAACACCTGTATACCCCTGTCAATATGCTAATCTCTGTTCTTGAAAACAAAATACATATGCAAACAATGTTCCATGTATGCTCATCGCCTTATACTGTTGCCAAAATCAAACCATAAGTTCACTGTGTATGTACAAATAAGGAGTGTTTTGACTACAGCGCATGCATATGGCTCTCGGCCTCAAAACACAAATGATAAAAAAACACAGCGCATTTAAATTGAGTTTTAAATGGCTCGGCAATCGAACTCCCTTTGGCAACCAAAAATCGCACATGGCATGGCTCGTTCGGCCCTTAGAAACTTCAATCCCCTGTTTCGGTTAAAACAAAAACAAAAGCGCGCAGGCAGCAAGGGTTCATAACATATGGCGTTTTCATACATATGATACGTTAGGGATTGACTGTTTGTTGAAATGTTAATGGAATCAGCGCGCACAATTCAATCAACAAAACAAAGCGCAGTGCGCATTCAACCAACAACGTGCACAATTCAATCAAAAAATACCGCCATGCAGCATAAACACGCCATAACAATCATATTTCGGTGCCTCCTCTGTTCATAGACTTCGTTATGAACACGACACATCGTTAAAACTCCACATATAATGCCAGACCCTAACGTGTTATCCATGCAATGAATTCATATTTAAATGCCGCGCGATTCACTAGTAGTTTATGCCATGATTTACGCAGTGAATCAACTGATTTAGTGCTGTGGTTTCGGCATTACCTGTTGTCAACGAGCGCTTGAGGAATATCCGACGCTCCAAATCCTTGTTCAACCGTTCAATTGACTGGTGGCAAGAGCAGAGTAACATAACCATTAATAACAGATAGTTCACAACGTATACTTCCACTGTTTGCCGAGCTTAAACAATTATCCCATTACCTGATTGAATCCCAAAAATCGGTGATCACTGATCGTTAAAACCGGGATGATTTTCCTTCTTAAATCCGCCCAAACTCGCTTCACCCTTCTTTTCACTAGTTTGCAGCTTCAAACACCATCTCTCTGAGCTATTTGGCAATGAGGACTGAGGTTTAAACAATCAAGAACTTGGTCAATTCATGACCGTTTCATGGGTGTACTGTGCGCCTCTCGTTCATTGGTGTTACAGTGCGTGGTTGGTATGGCTGTCCTATTTGACCAGTCACCCGACTGTGTCATGAGGATGGCCAAATCATCGTTTTATTTTGAATGGTATGCGCATAACATTATTGCCACCGTCGTGTGCTCCTCATGCGTGCAATGATATTCAGGCATTGTTTGTATTGCAATGAGTGTGTATGCAATTACCATTTGACAATACCCCGCCGCAATACTTATATGCACAGTCGTGCCATATAGTTTGCGCGCGGTCGTCCACCATTCCTTATATCATATGCGCCCTTTCCTAAGTTTATACCATATGCCTTCACTTATATCATATACCATATGTTTTATACCATTATATCATATGCGCTTTGGGTTATGATATATATATATATGACTATGGCGCATGCACACCATTTGGACTATGGTATATAATTTGATATGGTATATATTTACTTTGATTTCCATATAGCGCATGAGTTTTGTTTGGATTATATAGCATATCTTTATAATTTTAAAATGACCATCTTGGGTCATATTTAAAATTATCACCATTACTAATGCTTGAGTTGTATGTGCAGGTTGAAAAGTTGTCCCAGTTTGGTCTTTTAAGCTCTTAAAGAAAAATACTTAGGGGTTAATGAAAATAGGGAATATGTATGGAAATGAAATGGAATATGATGTATAAGGGTTATAGGGTATGTATAGGGAATATAGGATATGAAATGATAATGAATATCCTCAGGTACTAATTTCGACTTAACAAAAACTAAAAATTTCTAAGAAAAATTTGAATTTTCAAGCACAAAATGACTATACATATACTCCCCTGGATGATTTCTGTACAAGTGGGATGAAATCAATTGATCAGATGTTGTAGATGGATCAAAAAGTAAACTTTATTGCTGCTCCTTGTTCTTCATGCTCTGGTTCTTGAATTGTTAGTCAGGTCCCTCTGTAATGATTTTTTTTTTGTTTCAGGTCCCTCTGTACTGCTTACAGAATATGCACATGTTGTTTTGACATTGGCAGGTCTTTCAGGTCCCTCTGTAATGATTTCTTATTTCAGGTCCCTCTGTTGACAATACAAGTTCCTTCTATACTTCAGCTTTCCAGCTAAAGATCTGATGCAAGTCTCCCCCTTGTTTAAGATGTGACTTGTCCTCAAGTCAGTTGTTGGTGGAGAGTGCCTGTATTGAAATTATGTGAGAACAGTAGAACAAGAATAAGGAATTCATAGAGTCTAAGTTGCCCTGGTTTTCCCCTATGAATTCGTGTTTGCTAAGTGCCAGTTATCTGGTTTTCACTAGCAAACAAATTATTTTTTATGTTTTTTTTTTTATTTTTTTTTTATTTTTTATTTTTTATTCAACTACAAGACTGGAAGATGGCTGAGCCTGGTGTGCCATGATTTCCAGTTCTGTATCTTCTATCAGTTGTTTCATAAATGCTTCTTTACTGATAGGCCTATTATAAACTTTGAGCCTATGTCCATTCACTATAAAAGAGGTGGAGTCCTGGTCGATTGTCCTGATCTTGACTGCTCCATTGTCAAAGATTTCGTCAATTTCATATGGGCCTAGCCAGTGTGTTGTGAACTTTGCTTTGAAGTCTTTGAATTTGGAGTCAAAAAGTAATGCCCAGTCTCCCTTGCAAAATGTCTTTGTTTTGATATATCTGTCGTGCCACTTCATTCTTTGTTGTTGCACCAATGTAGTATGTTCTATGGCTTGTTGACGATGCTCATCCAATTGATTCAGTTCCATGATCCGCTGTTGTTGTGCTTCTGTCAGGTCTAGTCCTAGTTCAGCTGCTAGTCTGTATGTTTGTATCTGAAATTCTATAGGCAATAAGGCCTCTTTCCCATATACTAACTAGTATGGACTAAAACCAGTTGTATTCTTCCATGTGATTCTGTAGGCCCATAGTGCATCTTTTAATTTTTCAGACCAATCTTTTCTGTTCAGCTGTACTGTTTTTGTCATGATATTTTCTAGGACTTTATTTGTTGATTCAACCTGCCCATTTGCTTGAGGATGATATGGTGTAATTTCCTGTGTTTGATCTTGTATTTCTCTGTTATATCTCGTACCAGCTTTGATGTAAACTGTGTTCCTTGATCTGTTACAATTTGTCTAGGTACTCCATATCTGACAAAGATTTCTTCAAAAAGAAAGGTGACCACTGTATCTTCTGTTGCTCTGTTCACTGCTTTAGCCTCTGCCTACTTGGTTACATAATCTGTACATACTAAGATGTACTTCTTTCCATTTGATGGTGGATTGATGGGTCCAACAAAGTCAAGTGCCCATTGCTCAAATGGTTCTATGAGGACCTGTGGCTTCAGCGGCATCTCATCTTTTGTGATTGGTCTCCCTGTTCTCTGGCAACTGTCACATTGCTTGACATATTTCTTAGAGTCTCTGAAGATGGATGGCCAGTAGTAGCCCAGTTGCAGCACCTTATATGCTGTTCGTTTATCTGCAAAATGGCCACCACATGGTTCATCATGACATGCTCTTAGAATGTCTAATATTTCATCTTCTCACACACATTTTCTAATTATCAAATCTGAACCAGTATAAAATAAATCACCATTTACCCAACTATACCTAGAGCTTTCTCTAACAATTTTGTGTCTTTGCTTTTTAGTGAATTGAGTTGGAAACTTTCCAGAAGATAAATAGTTTGCAATATCTGCAAACCATGGTGTTTTTACTGTGATGGCAAACAGGTGTTCATCGGGAAAGTTATCTGCAACTGGATTTGGATCATTGGGTGAATGTATGCGGGACAGAAAGTCAGCCACTTGATTTTCCTTGCCTGGCCGGTCTTGTATTGTGATATTAAATTCTTGCAATAACATTAACCATCTTGTTATTCTTCCATTGGTGATGGGTTTATTCATCAAGTATTTGATTGCTGAATGATCTGTATGAATGAAAACTTGATATCCTGTTATATAGTGTCTGAATTTGTTTACTGCATGTATAATGGCTAACATTTCTTTCTCTGTGACTGTGTAGTTCAATTCTGCAGGTGTTAGATTCTTGCTTATAAAGTATATTGCATAATTGAACAAGTTCTCTTTCTGTCCAAGAGAGGCACCTATCGCAGTATCAGATGCATCAGTTGATATATGAAATGGCAAAGACCAATTTGGCCCACGGAGAATGGGTGCAACTGATAATTTCTCTTTCAGATTTTGAAATGCATTTTGACAGTCATTTGTCCAGTGAAATTCAATATCTTTTGCTAATAGTTTAAACAGAGGTTGGGCTATTTTACTGAAGTTTTCAATAAATCGTCTATAATAGCCTGCATAGCCTAAGAAACTTCTTACCTCTTTCTGTGTTGTAGGAGGCATTAAGTTTACTAGGACTTGGATTTTTGCTGGATCCACCTTAATTCCTGAAGCAGAAATATGGTGTCCCAGAACTATTCCTTCTGTCAACATCATATAGCATTTCTCATTGCTTAATGACAAATTTGTTTCAATGCATCGTTTTAGAACTTTCTCAAGGTTATTTAGGCAATCATTATATGTGTTTCCATAAACTATGAAGTCATCCATATAAACCTCTACACATTCATGAATTAGATCAGCGAAGATTGCAAGCACTGCTCGTTGAAAAGTTGCAGGTGCATTACATAAACCAAATGGCAAAACATTATATGCATAGGTTCCCCATGGGCAAGTGAATGTTGTCTTGTCTTGGTCTTCTGTTGCTATTCTTATCTGGTTGTATCCGCTAAACCCATCCAAGAAGGAGAAATTTTTTTTTCCAGCTAATGAGTCTAACACTTGATCAATGAATGGTAGAGGAAAATGATCTTTTAGTGTAGCTTTGTTTAGTTCCCGATAGTCCACACATACCCTCCACTTTCCATTTTTCTTTGGTACAATAACCAGTGGAGAAACCCATTGACTATTTGAAATAGGATAGATGAATCCAACATTTAACAATTTTTGCAGTTCCTCTTTCACTATTTCTTTCATCATGGGATTCATTCGTCTTTGAGGTTGTCTTACAGGTTTGAGTTGATCATCTGTATAGATGTGGTGGACACATGTGCTAGGATGGATTCCTTGCATGTCAGTATAATCCCAGGCAAAATCTTTTGAATATTTCTGTAATAATGCAATTACCTCTTGATCTTGTGCTGATTGCAACTCGTTTCCAATGTTTAAATGTTTTCCAAGATTTACCTCAATTTTTTTTATTGTTGGATTGGAGATTTTGTTTACAGGAAAGATGTCTATAAAAGATTTCCGCAAAGTTTGAACAGTACAAGTTTCCTGAAAGCATTGATTCAAAATTTTACTTGCAGCTTCATATTGGACTTCTCTAAGCTGCTATGAAATACTTGGTTCTGAAATGAAAAGATCCATTAAGTCTTCATTCTCTTCTTCTTCTCTTAAATCAAAGAATTGATTTATACTTAAAACTGATTTAGTTTGCTGTTTTTCTTGAGCTTCAAGCACTGATTCTAAAGAAGTTGATTGTGCAGGTGAATAAAGAGAAATGTGTTTCCTTTCATCTCCATGTGAAATAATCATGCTTCCTGATCTGCATCCTATGAAGGCATCAGCGGTAGCTAACCATGGTCTGCCTAAGATTAGAGGATGTCCTCCCAAATTTGTTTTTGGTTGCAAGATAAGGAAGTCAACAGGATACTCCCATGAATCCAAAGAGACTATGATATCTTCCTATATTCCTTCAGGAACAACTTTAGATCTGTCTGCTAGTTCTAAGATTGTAGAGGTTGATCTAATGTTGTTCAAATGCAAAGTTTTCATTGTCTCCATTGTCATTACATTTATAGCTGCTCCCAAGTCTATTAATGTATTTGGTACTGAGAAATTATTTATTGATATAGTAACCATAGGGATACCAGGATCAATATATTTTTCTACTATGGTTTGTGTAGACATGAGGCTTGCTAGTTTACCAATGACTTGGATTGTAGTAGGATCCTTCTTCTTTTTTTGTGATTTCTTAATGCACAATTCATTTATTGTTTTAGCATATATTGGTATTTCTTTAATTGCCTTCAACAAAGGAATTTTTACATAAGCATTTTTTAACTCATCTAAAATATCAAATTCGGGAAGGGTTATTTCTTTTTGTTGTTCCACTAACCTTTCAAGATAAGGTGGTGTTTGTGTTGTAATGTTTGTTCCTTTCTGAATTTGTATCTCAGTTTGTGATGTTTCAGGTGATTCTCCTTGTTCAGTTGGTTCTTCTATGATTGGAGGAGAATCCTTTTTAAGCACTTTTCCAGACCTTAGATGGACTCCATTAAGAGGAAGAATTGAATATGTGGGAAAACATGCTGCTTCCTCTACAGTGTATGCATCTTTTTCCACCTTATTATTCGGATTTGCCATTGGTTGGGCTGGTAATTGAGTTGGTCTGGGTTGATTTGTGGGCAGCTGTAACTGTTGTGGTTGGGTCAACAACGGTGGAGGATTCTGCTGTGGAAGTGGGATGGATTGTGGATATGCAGAATGTTGTTGTTGAAATGGTATGGATTGTGGATATTGTGGATATGTAAATGGCTGTTGGTATTGTTGCTGGTATTGTTGTTGATACTGTTGAGGTGGCTGGTTTCCATAACCATATCCTCTCCAACCTTGTGCAAGTTGTTGTGGATATTGTTGTGGAGGCCAAGCTTGCCATGGCATTGGAGGGGTCCAAGGATTTTGAGGTGGATAGAGGTAATTTTGTTGAGGGAATTGTTGCTGATTTTGTTGAGGCATCCTAGGTTGCCATGGTCTTCATGGTGCTACATAATAAAACCCTTCTATTCCTGACACTTCTTCCATTGAATTCATTTGTAATTCTTTCAATCTTAGACAATTTTCTGTGGAATGATTTTCTGTACAAAGACCACAAACCTGAACACTATCCAAAGGACATTCTCTCAATGGATGTTTCTTTCTACATTTGGGACAAAAGATTGCTAGAGCTTGTTCTTGTTCTTCTTTCTTCTTGTTTGCCTTTAGCACATATACTTGTGTCCCTAATGTACTCAAGAGATCTGTTTTGAAGTTCTCCAATAAGCTTCCTATTTCAGCTCTTGTTATCCCTCCTGTAGCTGACTTTGCTGCTTTTGAATTTACTTCTCTTCTTCCTGTTTTTGATCTTCCTCTAGAATATTTTTGACATAAGTCAACAATTTCTTCGAATGGTAGGTTTGAAATGTCTCCTTTACCCATCACATTCAAGATGTCAAGGTATTCATCTCTTACACCCTTGAGAAAGATTGTTCGAATGGTTTCTTGATTTAGAGAGTGTTGTTTAGATTTTTGTAGATTATATAAAAATCTTTCCAAATATTCTTCTAAACTTTCATCTTCTTGTTGTGTCATTCTGAAAATATCTTCCTTTGAATCTCTAGATCTACAATAAGCTTGATATTTTTTAAGGAAGACTGATCTCATATCATCCCAAGAAGCTATCGTTTGTTCTCCTAAACCCATAAACCATTTCAAAGCTGCTGCTTTTAATGTTGCAGGGAAAAGACGAAGTTTATGAATGTCATCAGTGTATCCATATGTTCTACATAGAATATCAAATTCAAACATAAATGCATCAGGATCCTCTGTGGACATTCCATAAAAATTTGGCAATACAGAAGGTGGAATATTTTTCATTTTCACTTCTTCTCCTAATATTGCACTTGTATCTATTATTGGAAAGCCAAAGGTAGTCTCTTGATCATTACCATCTTCTTGTCTTTTCCGATCGTTTTCTATTTTTCTATCATTTTCTTGTTTTGCCTCCTCCTCTCTCTTTCTTCTCCATTCTATTTGTTGTCTTTCATATGCAGCTCGTTGTTCAGGAGTGAGAATAACAGATCCATGTCCCTCTTCTGCCATTGGTTGATTTGTTTCAATTTTAAGTGGAGTTTCAGGTTGGTCGAAGATAGGAGGATTTATGGATGGAAATAAAGATTGTTTTCCCTTGATAATTTCTTTTTGTTTTCCAGAAATTGAAGATTGTTTTTGCTTTGCTTCCCAAGCTAACAAAGTTTGCCTCTCAATCAAAGTTAATCTTTGTCCACTTCTTTGTTTTTCTGCCAATTCCTCAATTATTGGATTACTAGTAACTGGGGTGTTTGATGATCCTATCTCTATTTGTGGGGGGTTTTTAATAAATCTACCTTGAGGATCTCTATATCTAGGCATAAAGAAACATAACTAAAAAAAATGTAACTAATGTTTTTGTTGTTTTGAAATTTATCTTTCTATTGACTATGCCGATATTTGCCTCCCCGGCAACGGCGCCAAAATGTTGAGCTAATTTATGTACCTAAATTAACACAATTATTTCTTATCAATCCGGGTTGTTTATGCTTTGAGGCAAGATCACTATGTGTGAAGATCAGATGTAATCAAACCTTGAAAGATAAGTTATTCAAAAGCTGAAAGTAATACATCCTATAATTCTAATTCAATTAGTTTAAAAAGAGGAAGAATATTGAAATGGTTCTTGACTCAAGAAGTCCACTTTCACCTCAATTACCACTTAATGAATCAGAGATTAAAACCAAGAACTTAAGATGGATAAATTATTAATGAAAGAAGCTCTTAACTTAAGAGACATATAAAGTATTCCATTATAATTCATTCATCTTAATATCAAAAATCTCAACAAGAAACTACTTGCACACAAACAAAAGAAACTAGTTTTAATTCATCATTTTAGTAGAAGGGATGCTCAACTTGAACACCTGTTTTTCCAACTTGATAAAATGATGAATAAGCTATGAATTAATGAAATCAAACACTATGCATGAACCATAAAGCAATCTGAAATAAAGCTTTGAAAAACCAGTTCTACAATCATCAGATTACAAAGAAATAAAACTAGTTAACAAGAAAGTGTACTTAGCTTGGAATGGGGGCCCTTCCACCCTTGCCTTGCACACTTGATAAATGATCTCAGAAGCTTAACTTCAGTTACACATCCATAGCATTGAACAGCAAAATAATAACAACACAAGTCTTCAAATTAACTCCTCAATCCAAAGTTTGTCACAATATAAAAGTATAATAAGTCAATAATAATAATACATAAGCCATCAAAGCTTTGGCTTTAAATAAGAAGTCTCATGAAACAAACTGATCTATTTTTACTCAAACCCATCTACTTCTCATCCACCTATCTAAGTCGAATTCATTATTCTTATCCCAAGAATATGGCCAATTCCATAGAATCTCAAAACTGCCCTATTTTTATGGGATTTCTGAATGACTAGTCATGATTGACTAGAACTAAATGGGCCTAATAAAGCTTGTTCTGTTCGAACTAAGCATAGGTGGCTTAGTCCTAGTTGCCAAGCTGTCCATCCATGCATTCAATTCGTGCCCAAGTGTCCTGCAACCACATCAACCATAGAGCTATTACGGGAATTTCTGAATCTGCCAATTTTGCACTAAAAACCGAACTTTCATAAAAACTTTAGAAATTGAAAAATTAAAATTAAATACCTGAATGGATATCAAATATACATCAAAATGGAATAAATGAAGGGAAAATGGATGGGAAATAGATGGATTAGTAAGTTTCTTTGAGCAAAAATAAGACTAAAACTAAGGCCCAACAGTCCCCTGTATGCAGAAATCTTGTATGGTCCTTTCCACAGGTTGTCGAACTTACCATGCTTCCCTTTGTCCTCATTTCGTGCATCCCATCTCAACACCACATTTTCCAACTGAAACTATTCTGCCTTGGTCTTACAATCATAGATTCTGTTTATCTTCTCCTGCAACTAAATAGCGTTCTGAGACACTTCCTCTCTTGTTTGCTGAAGGTGGATCATTTGATTGATCCTTCACTGATTATCATCTTCTTCGTTGCTAGCCTCTTTCAATAATCTCATGACCGAAACTGTAAGTGACGTGGGAAAAACAACATCAGTACCATAAACCAATTCAAACAGTGACATACCTATAGATTTCTTGTTGCTGACTCTATCTTCCCATAACGCGTTGATGAGCTTTCGATGCCAGTTCCTCTTGTTCGCTTCCAGCATTTTCTTGATTATGTTTATCAGAGACTTATTTGATGATTCTTCCAGGCCGTTGCCTTGTGGGTAGTATGCTATCGAATGACCCAACACGATATTGTATTTGTCGCGGAATTCCACCATCTTCTTAGATTTGAACACTGTTGCGTTATCTGTTATGATTTTGTGAGGACAACCAAAATGAGACAAGATATTTGATTCTAAAAATTGAATGATTACCGTATCAGTGGCTTGCCTTGCTGGAATGGCCTTGATCCATTTGGTGAAGTAATCGGTACCTGTCAAGATCCATATATGAGGTGCTGATGATGCGGGATGGATTTCCCCTATGAAATCGAGTCCCCACTGCTGAAAGGGATCATTTACTGAAACTAGTTTTAAAGGAAGAGGAAGAAGTTTCCTTTTCCCTTGGAAAATTTGACACTCATGGCAACTCATCACTGTTTTGTACAGATCTGAAAATAAGGTGGGCCAATAATATCTTGCTCTCAACACTTTGTTAGCTATTGTTTTCCAAAACAAATGACCACCACAATCACCTTTGTGAAAGTCATGCATCACCTGCTGAACCTCATCTTCAACCAAACAATTAAGCAGAATACCTCCTGGATCTTTCCAATAAAGAGCACTATTTAAAATAAAATATTTAGCAGACTTAAGTTTCAGTGATCTAATTTTTCTTCTAGACATCCTTGGAGGTGGTGAAAGATGTTGAAGAACATAAACTATGTCTGAATACCATGGGGATTGTAGAAAAATGTCTGAAACTGGAAAAAGCAAACCTTCATCCTCATCCTCTGACATTGCTGTTATGAGATTCATATCCAGGGCACGTAGGTTTGATTGGGCCATTAATTTTGCCAAGACTTGTCCTTTGATCAAATTTGTGGGTTTGATCTCCAAATCATATTCCAACATTGCTGCTATCCACTTACCTCTTCGACCCTTTGGATCAGTTTGCATCAACACATCCTTTACTACTACATTAGGAACATATGCTATCGTATGTGAATGCAGAATGTATACTCTAAAATCCTTCAATGCTTTTATAAGGGCCAATGCTTGTTTCTCAATGATATTATACCGCAAAGCAGCATCTCGAATGGTCCTACTGAAGAAGGCAATGGGCTGCTCAACCTGATCTATCTTTTGCATCAATTCCATAGCCATAGTATGCTCCGATGCAAATGAAAATATAATGAAATATTGAGTATAATCAGGAATAATCAAAACTGGGACATTGGACAGAGAAAACTTTACTAGATTAAATGACTTGATGGCCTCCTCACTTCATTTGACAGTGCTATCCTTCTTCAACATGTTAGTCATTTCTCTTAAATGTTCAGCCAAATTGGGTATAAATCTGTGCAAGAAGTTCATCTTACCATTGAATTCTTGAATCTCCTTTTTGTTACATGGAAGGTGTTGAATTCTTAGTTAAACTGAGAGGGGGGGGGGGGGTGAATTAGTTTAACACATACATGAGCCTTTTAAAATTTTCATCAGCTTATTTTCATCTTACTTTTATGACCAAACTTAATATATGAACAGTCTTAATAAGTTGCAGCAAGTATTAATGTGACATCAACCTTGTTATGAGAGAAAAAAACGTTAAGCAGATTTGGTAAGTCCTCTTAGCACACAGGCAACACATATAGAGACAACAGATATAAGTGGAAATCCATAAAGGGAGAAAACCACATCTTATTATCGTTGTGATGCAAAGGCAAGCTCCAACTCCCTCTCACCACTGTTTTTTTGCAGGCACCAACCTACAGGAGGCTCCAACCTCAATTCTGCAAGCTACAACTTGCAAGGAAGCTCCAACTCCCTTTAATTTTCTGCAGGCACCAACCTACAGGAGGATCCAACCTCAATCAGCTACAACTGACAGCTATCAAGCTTCAAGTTGATAGGGAAGCTCCAACTTCCTCAATTTATCAAAAGAAATGTTTGCTGATTTACCTCATATATCAGCTCTGTTTTGTAGTATCTCTTTCTGCTTCTTTCTTCCTTATCTTCTCTGCCTCAATTTTCCAAACTCTGCATTCTCTCTTCTCATTCTCTCTAACCACCCTATGCATATCAAGATGATATTACTTATAGAGATTTTCTTATGACTGTCTGTATTCCTAAGGGAATTTTGAAATAGGTGGCCATACCCCTTAGTCTTCTGCCTTCTCATTTCTTTTCCAGCTTACTCAAAAATATAACTGTAGGTACCAATTTAACATTACAGTGGGATATTTGTTCTCTTCCAGAGACTTGCCAATGCATCACAACAATATAAATTAAAATCATTTAAATTTAATAACAATGAAAACTCCAGCTCACTCATTCAACCTCTTGGCTCGCTGCGCATTTGTCTTTTCTTTGACTGTGTCTTTGTCCCTTTCGGCTCTGTTTGTTTCCTTGTTCACTGTCGCAGGGTAACGGCCATATGCCATACATATGTAACTGTGCTTTTTATATCATGCTAATTGATTCTCGGCATTATACAAATAATAAAATGTTTTAACTTGTTCCCTTATGGTCCCACTTGTTGAATTTGTTCTATCATTCGATGTGATGCATTACTGTCCACATATTGGAAATATGTATGTATTGTTTTGTATATACATATATGTGCCGCGGTGCTTTCCTTTCCTCTTTAACTTTGGATTAATTAACTTAGAGAAAAATTGTTCTTAGTCTTATCTTTGGATGGACCCCACATGCCAGCTATATTCCACTCCTGTATTTCAATCGCAATCGCAACATTCATAATACTCCTGCGATTTGGTCTTTTGATTTCTGCCGATGCGATGAATCGATTTTCGAGTTCTTCTGATTGCGATTAATAGCAATCGCAATCTTTTAATATAGTGCTCCGATGTTCTTCTTCTTTTAGATGCGATGGCCTATTTTAATGCCGGAATTTAAACATGTTTGAATCATAGTTCATATACCCATCGGGTCCGGAACTCAATCGCAATCGCAATCTTTTAATATAGTGCTCCGACGTTCTGCTTCTTTCCGATGCGATTGACCACTGTTCATTTAAATGTGCCGATGCGATTAGGCCAGAACTCAAACCTATAAAGTCACAGTTTATACGCCCATCGGGTCCAGAACTCAATCACAATTGCAATTTACAGTTGCATGTTCCGATATACTTATGCTCCGATGCTCCGATGCAATTGGGTGAGGGTCCCACTAGCTATCAAATCTTCAGAACTTAAACATATATAAATCGTTGTTTAAACCATATCAGGTCCAGAACTTCAATCACAATCACAACTTCTATTGTCATGCTTCACTGCCACAATTTTCTCCGATGCGATGTAACACTGTTATGCCAGAACTCAAACATATGTTAATAATGATTTATAGACCCATCGGGTCCAGGCTTCAATTGCAATCACAAATTTCTGTTCATATGATCCGCTGTCACCTTTTTCAATGTGATTAATAAGGGTCCCACCATATGGTACTTTTCCTTTGATAGAACCTTTGGTTCTTTATATCTCGCACTACATATATATATATATATATATATATATATATATATATATATATATATATATATATCTACTGTGTAGTCCTGGTCCTTTGTGTATAAACCACTCCATATAAATATATATATATATGTATATATATGCCTTGGACCTTTGTGTATAAGGTGCAACATAAATAAGGCACTGCATATATAGAGGCGTCTGCTTCCATTTTAATGTATCCTCCAGCTGGGTAATGATTCTCGGAATTTTCTGTAGAGGGGGTCCCACCTTATGATACTTCGTATATAGTGCGCTGCACATATATATATATATATGCTTTGCTCTTTGAAAAAAAGAAGGCACTATACTTATATAAAGTGTTGCATATATATATATATATATATATATATATATATATATATATATATATATATATATATATATATATATATATATATATATATATATATGTATCTATATATGTATGTATGTATGTATGTATGTATGTATGTGTACTTTGTCGCTTCAGTCTTTAGTGAATCTTCCAGCGAGGGTAGTGATTCTCGAAATTTATGTAGGGGGTTCTCACACTATATAATGTTGATCTTCAGTCAATATTATATGAATTTTTGGACTTAGACATAAGTCCAGCACCAATATATATATATATATATATATATAACCTCTCGAGTTCCTTTTCAATAAAGTCTGATCTTGATGCTGTTTGATAACGGCTCTGCCTCTGCCTTCGCTGCCTTTGCCTCTGCCTTCGCTGTGCCCTACTGCTCGACCTTTTCATCTCAACCATTTCATCTCTGCCTCTGACTTTACTGCTCGATCGTTTCATCTCTTCCTCTGTATTTGCTGCCTCTGCCTCTGCCTCTGCTGCTCGACCTCTACCTCCACTGCTCTCTGTAAATATTACCTGCTGTCTTCTGCTGCTGTCCTTCACCTGTCTCTGCATCTGCTGCCTTCTTTGCCATCAATGAAAATATTTCCAACAGAAGGTCTATGTGCTGAATTGCCTCTACTCTTGAAGGATCAATGCGGATACCATCTTTAGAGATGATATGCCCCAACAGCTTGCCTTCATCCATAGCAAACAAAATTTTCTTTGGATTAAGAGAAATCCCAAACTTTTTGCATTACTAAAATACAACCCTCAAGTGGTGAAAATGTTCATCATCGGAACCAGAAAAAACTGTCAGATCATCCAAATAAACAACAAGAAAAGCATCCTTTTCATTGGCAAAAACAATGTCCATTGCTCGTTGGAAAGTAGCTCCAGCGTTATTTCATCCAAATGGAATTTTGGCATACTAGAAAGTCCCCAGGGTGTTGTGAAGGAAGTTTTGTCTTGGTCTTTTTCGTGCACCAAGATCTGATTATAGCCTGAGTAGCCAATGAGTAGTGACATCCTTGATGCTCCAACTACTCTCTGCAGAATATGGTCCATCTTCGGAAGTGGATAGTTATCCTTTAAAGATGCTTTATTCAGGTTCCAGAAATCTATGCACAACCTTATCTCTCCTGTCTTTTTACGTACCGGGACCAAATTTGAAATCCAGTCAGAAAATCTGATTGGGACAATGATACCAGCTTTATACAATCTGTTTACCTCTTTTTCAATGGATGGCAGCAGCTTTGGGTTGATTCTTCTGAACTTCTGTCTAAATGGCTTCTAATCCAGCTTGATGGGAATAGTATGTTGAATTATGTTTTTTTCATACACCTTCAAATATGAATAATCCCACGCAAACACATTAGAAAATTCAGAAAGTGGTTTAAAATACTGTTCCTTTACCTCAGGGGACAATGCTTTTGATAATTTCACCATCTTAGGCTTTTCATCTATTCCAAGATTAACATCTTCAACCCCTTTATCAGTAGGCACCAATCTTGGTTTCTTTGCAACATCATCTTGATCAAAAAGCTCCTCTAAAGGTATGAGACCTCTAGGAATTACATTGTATTTTAGCTGTAATATGTCCATATGATTTGTTTCGATTTCTTTATCATCAACATTATAATCACCTTCTATGGGAGTATCCTTGAATTTTCCTTCACTCTGCAAAAAATCATTGATTTCATTGTCATCCCAAAACACTTTCCAATACCTTGGATTATCCGGAACAGCAGGCCGATGTTTGACATAAATTTCAAATTTGTTGCTGGAGTTCATCGGAATCTTCAAATTGCTTGCAGTAGTGGCAAGAGAATCTGCAATAAGATTCTACATTCGAGGTACTGCTGTCAAAGTGTACTCAGAAAATGTCCTCAAAATGTCTAGGACTGCATTTCTGTAGGCCCTCAATCGTGGATGATTTTCTTGGTACTATCCTTTTACCTGTTTGATTATCATCTCAGAATCTCCATAGACAGAAATCCTCTTTGCATTTAGCTTCTTCAAAATTTTCAATCCTGTAATCAAAGCTTCATACTCTGCTTCATTGTTAGAGTAGTTAAAAGCCAACTTGTAAGCACATACTCTAACATTATTAGGAAAATTTTCAGGCTGGAAAACAGGGCTCCAAATCCATATTCCAATACCAGCACCGTCCTTACCAATAGCTCCATCAAAATCCATGCTCGAAAGGCCTTCTTCTTCTTCTGCTAGATGTTTAAATTTGGCTTCTTTCTCCACTTTAACTGGACTGATTTTTGTATCTTTCTGTTGTTCACTGTCACTTTTCTGTTGGCAGGAAGGAAGCTTAGAAATTCTTGCTACTTTATCTTTTTCCTATTTAAGGACTTCCCTAAAATTTTCTGAAATTTCAGGTATCTCATCTACTTCTACCAACTGAACATTTTCATCATTCAAACCACCATATGAATATAATACAAATGACTCCAGATCTGTGTAGACTGCATTAATGGGATGATTAACTAGCTTCTCTTTTCTAGTGATCATGTATTTCATTTTCTTCTCCCTATATAATTTTCTCAACTGACCGAACACGGGAATGGTGGCGTAAGAGAAATCAAGCTGAATGGTCCCTTTCAATTTTGCGCCCCATGAACTGGACAGAAGCATTCCAAACCATGGTGGAACGTCAGCAACAAACACATCCATCAAAACATTTTTGGCTAGGATTTGGTCGAAAGATACTACTAAGTATTTGATAAGACCAATACAATGAACCCTACTGGAGTCAAAGGAATAAAAATCATGGTATTTGTGGGTAATATCAAGACCCAGCTTCTCCATAATGCCTTTAGGAATCAAGTTATGCGAGGCTCCAGAGTCCACCATGGCATTATGTAAAATGAACTCATGCAATCTAAGACTCAGATAGAAGGGAGGGACTTCACTTTCTTTTGGCTGGACCAAAAATGAGTTCAAGATAATCATCTTCAACATTTACCATATCTGATACAGAATCTATTTGCAAAATTCTAGACACTTTATGTTTATAAGTGTTATTTTTCACCAACTCAGTCAAGGGCATGGACACCTTCAGCTTAGAAATTTCATTTTCCAAATTAAAAGATGGGAATTTTTCTACCTCTTTTACGGGAGGATATTTCTTCTCTACTTGCTCCTTTGCTGTGTTATGATGGTTCTTTTCATTTGCAACGTTAGTCGTTGAGGATGCCTTGCTGGGAGAAGGATCAGTAGGCTCTTTCCCTTTTCTTTGAGTATTTGAGGAGTCATTTTTCAATTGTGGCTCTTTTCTCTTCTGAATAGGACTGATCGGCACATCTCTGCTCCTCAAAGAATACTATTTCTGTTACGCTGACAAAGCGTTCATGTATCCTCTTTGATAATCATCAGACTCTTATTCTAACACTACATCATTGGCCAATATGAAATCTTCGTCCTTTCGAATCTTTGCAGTCGTTGTATATTCCTCATCTTTTGTGAGAAATATGGGTGCACCATCAGCAGTGAAGAAATGGTTGGCTTCAATGACTGGATCGTCATCATCATCTGTTTCCATTCCTTGAACATAATTTTTCTACAAAGGAGTTATGATCTACTGCTGTGGCGTAGCTTGGTCCCGCGTTCTATGTTCCCTCTGCTTGATTTGGAATAGTGGCTGTTGTTGTCCTCTGAAGTTCGGATTCCTGATCTGCGCTTTAGGTCTATCCGAAATAGTCAACCGATCAACCATTTTCTCCACTGTCTGGATCAAAGTGTCCATCTTACTGTCTGAAGGAGAGGCTTCTTCTTTTACAGTCACCCTCTTTTCAGCTTTTGCCTGAGCTCTTCTGGCCAGCAAATTTGCTTCAATGCTCACAGCTATCTTCTGCATGTCTTCGAGTGTGGTAGGATCTCTTTCTTGTAGATGATACGCCATATCAGCATCGAAAACATTTGGAAACATGAGAAAAGCTAATCCCATTGGGGGTTTTAGATTGGCCGGAATAGCATTATATACAACATTAAATCTTACACAATAATCCTATAAAGTTTCATCCACATTTATTTTAATATTTTCATATTCAAAAAAGATTTGAAGTGGGTTTTTCTTTACCTCCCACCGGACTAAGAATTGTCTATGTAACTCTTGCAAAGTGTGGATAGAGCCTGCTGGAAAGTGGCAGTAACAAAATTGAAAGTATAGCCCACAAGGAGAGCTGGCCTCTCTATTGTAGCTCTGTCAGCATTTTCTCTCGAAGTAACTCAGTCATTCCACGTAGTCTTCCCCACTTCTCTATAATTTCATTTATCAATTTCAAAGAGATTGATAAATAAATACATTAAGCGACTTGGGAAATTTAATTATATCCCCGAACCTTAATTCTTATCACCCTTCAGAATCTTATTTTTATAAACTGACGCCTTATAAATAAACAACTTTAGGCCTTGGGCCCACCATACACAATAGAAGGTTCAATTAAATATGTGCCTTACCTTAGATTAACCTCCGAGAAAGTCCAGGTGCGATCACCGTTCTATAGCCCACCTCTAGATCGGATGGCGTACGCGGATATCGTGCTGCCTCCCCAGCCAATAGTTAACACGCGATGAGGGCAGGTTTGGAAACCCGCCTTAGGCCACGTGTCCTCCAACCGATGTGATCACTCTGAATTCTCAAATACCGCCTGTCCCGCAAAGGCGGTGCGATCAAACTACTATGGGTTTTGAACAGTTATTGACCAAGGCCAAACCAAGGTTACGCCATTCCTTTCTATGCTCTCCCGTTCACTGACTCAGGGTATAACCTCGGGATAGCGTTCTCAGTTCACAACCAACCAAACTATTTTTGTGTACGTGGGGTCTTAACTACCTCGGAACAGAGTTTGACAACCACGATTATACATAGACCTCTGCTACGAGTGGGATTTTTCAATTGTTCGGACAATTCAAGAGAAAAAAATGGACAGAGAGATGGGGAGATTATACAACAACTCTATTAAAAAATTATACACAGACCAGTGTTCAATCGCCTCACAATTAAACAAATTCCTCACAAATATCAATTCAAGACAATTTCATAATCAACGAGAACTAAAATTTATTCAACCAGAAGCAATTGCTTAACACACAAGTTCGCTACGGAAATCTCCTCTCCCCATACATCCGGGGGATACAGTTTATATGCATTACAATGTGTCTCTTCGTTTCCTCAGCAAGGACCGTTTATCTTCTAACAAAACTCAATTACATTATTCGAATAACTGAACATGACAGATGGACTGAACTAAACTATTCGACTTCTATTGACTCTAACTATTCTAAATGCAACAGGAAGTTAAGGTATTGACACCTTGTTGTCACAATTTCAAATGATTATGAACCTTCCTAGCCACAACATGTGGACAAAACCTTCTACATTGCTAGCTAGTGTCTAATGCCCCTGCATCAGTAAGGCTCTAAACCGTTTTCGAACTTCACCTCCAAAGCTTTGGACAACCAATATTGTGGTTACATTTTCTGCCTCTACCTCATGAAGGTCAAAGAAGTCATTCATCTCATCAACATGCTGCTGGGCTGTAGTGCTTTGAGTGGCATCAAAGATAGGAATTTTACTTTGATAATCAGCAAGCATATCATTCAGGTTTTGAGGCAAAACTAGGGGTGCATACCGAGCAGCCATGACTCGAGGTGGATTAACAACAATGTCTGTGATGCTAGGATGCAAGGGAGGTGTTGATGGAGGAGATGAAAGCTGTGAATTGACTTCTGAAACTGATGGGAATACTGATGAATTAAGGGCAGGAAATGTTGTTTCTGATAACTCTGAAGGCTCAGGGATATTGGTTACAATGATAGATGTCTGAGGGGAATTCAAAATATAATCATCAATTGATGTATTTTCCCTTTGAACTTCTATATCTACAAGATATTCTGGATCTAAAACTGTGTCATCAAGTGTAGTCTCAGATTTATTTCTGAACAAAGAAAGCTCAAAACACTCGTCAAAAGAAAGATCTTCTACAAACAACCACTCACTGGGCTAGGTATGGGATCTGAAAATAGGTCTAGGACTTAGTGATCCTTCTCGTCTTCTGACTATCCTCGGAATGAGATTAGGATTTTCAAACACAGGGGGAGGATTTGGATCAGGATTGGCTCTTGTGTATCTTTTTGAAGCCAGTGTGGTCAAATTTCTAATTTAAAATATTTGATTTCAGCCTAGCAAACTATGAACATCATCATCCAGAGTCTGGGAATTTATATTGAAGGTATTATTGGGGTGATCAGTATTTTATGCTAAATATTCCCCAGTATGGTCGCTAGAAATATTAGCACCTAATTTGAACCTTAGGCTGAAGGAAGGAAAATCAGGGTAACCTCAAACCACGCTTAGCCTTGTAGCTAGCCCTAGAAGGTCAGGAGAGGGCTCTCTCCAGGAAAAATATTCAATGAAATATAAGAGTGAAACTGATTTTAGGCTAGGTATAATAATTGGAATTTTTTTTATAAATTTCATGGTTGTATGGAACAGATGGGGCAGTTTGAATATTGGGAATTAAATCAGAGATACAGGGTATTTCATGGGGCAAGGTAGGCAGGGATTTTAACAATTAAGTTGAAATAATGATGGAATGGTAAGATTGGTGAGGAGCTGAAAAGGGCATAGGAGATGGATCCTTTTCAAACAAAATAAAACATAGAGTATTGAATGATTTCCCAAGGCAGAGCATCATACAATGGATTCTACCTATCTATCTTGAAAGAATTCAACCAGAAATGTGAATGAATGAATGGTGAACATAACAATTAACAGATGAACACAAAAGAAAAACCAATGCTAAAATCCATACCATAAGGATCCCACAAATCAGAGCTGCATATCTTTATTAATTCCCTGCCAAACTGTTACAAATGGAGTGCAGAGCATCCTCAGAGATTTCCAACTTATTCCACACTTTTTTCTTCCCACTTACAAATGATGAAGAATTACATTAAATATACAGAATCTGAGGGGAGTAGATCCATAGAAGGAGGGGCTATTTTGCCACCTCAGAAACCGAAATCCAAACATAGGAAAGGACCAAAAATACACCCCTGAAAAGGAGGAGAAACAATAAATTTGATTCATCTAGAGGATTTTCTGTTACACCAAATGAATGAAAATAGGAAATTCGAAGAACAGATCCCTTTTTCATCGCCGCTGTAGACGTCTCTGGTTCATATTTAGCTCTCGGCCTTTGACTGTTTGTCTCTGTCTTTACGCTTTGAAGAAAAACCAACTCTTGAAGAAAAATGCCTTTAAAACCACAAAAAACCATATTTGTCGTTTAATGAAGAAAAATTCCCTTTTTGGGTGAAAAGGAGCAAAGGAAAGGATGGCGGGCCCGCGTTGCGATCGCAAATCGCAATCGCAAATCGAAAATGGAAGAAGGGAGAAGGTGTATTGGAATATTGCAATTGGGAATATGTGATGCGATAGTGTATAGGGGGGAGGGGAAATCGCAATCGCAAATCGGAGATTGCAGCGGAAGAGGAGGGGGGCACATCGAAATAATAATTTGCGATGCGATGGAGTAATACCATAGAGTGGGGGTAATGGACAAGAGAAAACAATGTCCAATGATATAAATCCTTTGAAAAAAAACAAAAAATATTTTTGTTCTTTACAAAGGAAAAACCCTTTTTCATTGCAAAAGGCAGAAGGAACTTAAGGTGGGGTCCATGGACAATCACAATCGCAATCGGGAAGGGGGACGGGTTTAACACATGGAGACGGGGATGCGACATGCAATTGCGATGAAAACTTAAGAAATTATTTTAAAATCGATTTATCGCATTTACAAAGGAAAAACCGCATTTGTTTGGGAAAAGTCGGAAGGTTTTATGGTGGGACCCAAGACAATCGCAATCGCAAATCGGAGTGGGAGTGGGTGTATTACACAATGGGATTTTCCGATTGCAATTGGAGATATGCTATCAATCGCATCGGTGGGAAGGCAGAGGCGGGGTTAAGTGCTGGAAATAAAATATTCGATGCAATTGGGTGATTGGAGGAGGGGACTTGCGATGAATCGCATCGGGGATTTGCAATCGGAGAAAGGCGAATCGGAGGTGGGTCAATCGGTATATGGGATTTGAATGGTGCGATTGGATTGGGGGGAAAAGGGTGTGATCGGATCGCAAAAATGGGGATGTGATCGGGTTAGAGGGAAAGGTTTTATAATAAAAAACTTTGAAATTTTATGAAATGAAGTCTAAGGGATAAATAAGAAAAGAGGTAGGTTACGCTATTGGGGACCTTTGTTCACTTAGGCATATTTTTCAATCCAGGAGTCAATTTTGAGAGTGTAATATACCGTTGGAAAGCTCTTTCCAGGCTCCTTCTGATGGAAATACTTAGAACATGATTTTGTACTAAAAACACTATAGAAAATACCTCTGAAAGGTAGGGTGGTGGCTTTGTGGAGATAACAACTTCTGAAGTGCAGCTTATTACATATGAAGACATAAAATTACATAAGGAATAATAATAAAAGAAAAGTACCATGTTTTCCACCTCAAAACATGGTTTTGATGTGAAAATTACATCAATCTCAATAGAACAATTCTTTGAATTTCCCAGATATTGTGCCTTTGAATTTATTTGACCTCCTCATGACCTTGCTGATATTTATTGATACTTGACTCATTAATTGGACCATTATGAGACCCTAGAACCTAATGAGACCAACCCTATGACCTAATAATATGAATTGGGAATGAAAGTGAATTATGACTAAAGATCATAGAGAGGAGAATCAGCATATTCCTGCATGAGGGAAAAATAATGAAAAAACCACTACCATCAATGAATCCATGACCTAACGGAATGATGAAAATTTATGGTATGGGACACCTAATATGCAAATGCAAAAGAGTAAGTTTGATCACTGATGGAAATATGACCAGACTGACACTAACATTGTATACCAATACTATAGGAGCAGAGAAATAACTTTGACTAGGTTGAATTATACCAGCCTCTAACATTTCTTCAATCATATGTTCAATTTTGCTCTTTTGGACATAAGGATATCTATAAGGCCTGATGTTTGGAGGAACACTTCCTGGAATCAAATGAATAGCATGATCATGGTCACAAATAGGTGGGATTCCTTTGGGAGTTTCAAAAACCTTGGAATTATTGTCCAAGTCTTTTTGGAGATTTGCAGAAATAGATGATTTTGATGTTGGAACTTCTAGTGAGCATAATTGTGAAATTACGCCTCGTTGTTATTTCTTTAGAAGATTTGTCATGACATTAGAGCTTCTTATCTTTCCCATCTTCCCTACAATACCTCGTAATTCGACTTCCTTTCCTTCTGAAAAAATTTTCAAGAAAAGTTCTTGAAAATTAAAAGCTATCGTCCCCAAAGATTGTAACGATTGTACTCCTAGTACAACATCAACACCTCCCATAGGAATGGAAAGCATTGGAATATTCAATACATATTCCCCCATGGTTAGCTTGATATTATGGCATTTTACAGAGAAATTTATAGTTCCTCCATTTGCAACCATCACTTGACATTCTGGTGCTGGGTATAGGAAACAATTCAATTCCTTGGCTACCTTACAATGAATAAAATTATGGGTACTACCTGAATCAATCAACACTATTACCTTTTTCTTCTTGATATGTCCTTCTATCTTGAGAGTTTGAGGAGTGGTAATTCATGCCAATGCATTACACGATATGGTTAGACTCATTTCTTCCTCTTCTAGGGTTGGTTCCTGGTGTATATCCTCTTCTTGTTCATTTTATTCTTCCTCTTCACAATCTATGTAAAATAATTTCTTCTCATCGCACTTATGACCTTTAGTGTATTTTCTATCACAACTGTAGCAAAGCCCTTTTGCTCTTTTTTCTTCTAGTTGTTGTGGTGTCAACCTTGTAGGTTGTGGAAATATAGGAGTAGCAACACTTCCCTCTTTATAGAAGTGAGTGGTAGGCTTCCTTGTCTCCATAATTTTACATTCAATTTTTCTTGCCAACCTGAATGCCTTCTCCAATGAATCAGGTTCCAAAACACGAACTTCATGTTGGATGTTATCCTTTAAAGTACCTATGAAAAGATCAATCCTGTGTTCCTCTGGAATATCAGTTACCCTTATATTCAATTTTTGGAAGTCCTCAATGTGCTCCCCCACTAAACCCTTTTGTTTGAGATTTATCAATTGGCTAAAGAAGGTGTTGCTCTTTGTATCATCATAATGTGCTATCATTTCCTCCGTAAAAATTGACCAAGTGACAATTTTTTTACGGGAGAAAAGCCATCGATACCATACAAATGTATTTTGTTCTAAATGTAAAGTTGCAATGCGTACCTTTTGTGTGTTTTGCACACTATTGAGATCAAAATATTGCTCCATCTGTAGTATCCATGTTACGGGATCCTTGCCATCAAACTTCCTCATATCCATCTTTGGAATATGGTGGTTCTTCCTGCCAATATTAGAGTTTATGAAATCACGATCATCATTTATTTTGTTCTCATCATTAGTTTCCTCTACTATCTTTTCACCATTAGGAAACATTTGTTGTATCAACTTTGTCAAACCTTCCATGTCTGCTTTTAGATCATTCTTCATGTTTTCCATTTTTTCATCGATCTTAGCTTCCATGTCATCCATATTAGATTCCATGCCAACTTCCATGCCATCTATATTAGCTTCCATGCCATTCTTCAAACCATCCATCTTATATTCCACACCTTTATTCAAACCATCCATCTTAGTTTCCACGCCTTTCTTCAAAACTTCCATGTCATTTTTTGTTGCTCTTTGCGAGAGAAAAATTTGTTGCACTTGATCTTGTAAATTTGATATGTCATGTTGCCATTATTCGTCTTCATGTGTCATAGTAGAGCCTTATAAAGGCTTGATGAGTGTTGAATTATTTTTAGGAGGAGTTTCAGAACCCAATACTAAAATATATTCTACAATATGCCCTTGGAATCAATTCAACTTGATTCTTCAAACAAGACTTATGCAATTTGGAAAAAAAATACACACCTTTTACTTTCTTTTGAGGAGATCGATATTGAAATTGACTTATATCTATACATACAGATCCTAAATATCTGAAATTCAGCCTTGTAGTAGTCCTCTGAAGCTTCTTTCAAATGCCACAGGTATGACTTGATTTGGATTCTTCAAGATGACGTTATATCCAATCTCCCACAATGACCTAATTATGGACTGGTTCAGTAGAGCGAACTTGTATGACTTTCCATGTGTCACTATTTGCTCCTTTGGCTCTAAAATTTATAGATAGGAAACTAAAGTCAGTGTACTTCCAGTCACTTTTTACAAAATTCCAATTCGATGCTCAGAGAGAGAGTTATGAATATTTTCCTATGATCACCTCTTTGAGATGAAATTCGAGAGCCTGAAAAGACCTAACTTACACAGATCATATCTCCGAAAATATTGTGAACCAAGCTCTGAAATTTTGCGACAATGTTCCTCAGGATTTCGGCTTCGCTCTCTAAAACTTTCAGCTTCTAAACCTTCGTAGAAAAATTTTTATAGTGAAAATTCTGCGATGACCTTTTTAAGTGAAATTTAGGAGCCTGCAAAAAGCCCTAAATTCAACAGATCATATCTCCAAAAATATTGCGAACCAAGTTCTGAAATTTTGCAAAGATATGCCTCAATATTGTAGCTTCGCACTCTAAAAATTTCAGCTTCTGAACCTTCGTAGAAAACAAGTTATAGCGAAAATTCCACGATGAACTGTTTGGAGTAGCGAAACCCAAGAATCCAAAGCTCTGATACCAAATGTTGTGAAACCAGCTCCGAAAATAGAATAAAATAGATATCAATGCCTTAGAAATAAGCCTCTTCGAGGGGGCAACCTTTAATACATTACATGAATGAACAATTCTTGGATGATGAAAATTACAAAACCTCCTTTCTATATATAGGAGTCCATGGGGCCACCATGTAATCTTAGTGGGGCCACAATGTAATCCTAGCCGACCTAACAATAATAATTTAAGGTGATCCTGATTTTATGCAGGAACGCAACAAAATACAGAAATAACCATGAACATAGAGATCAAGTGGAAATAATGCTTCATTTCATTAATATCAAATAACAGAAATATGCTTACAGGCATAATGGAAATAAAATAGCTAGGGTGCTGGTAGCGAATCTTTGAGAAGAGATGTGATGGCTACAAACCTCTGAACTGTGTTACAATGCAGACATGATGGAGATGTGGCGAGCTAGGGCACTGGTAGTGCTTATCTCTGAGAAGAGATGTGTCGGCTCCCAGCCCCCTAAACTATATTACAATGAGGCTAGAAAGCCTATTTATTGTTGAGAAACAATGTAAAATCCGAAACGTCCAAAAACCTAACCCTAGGAGATGAAGTGCCAAAACTGTGGGCCCCGTTTGGGTAAATTGGTGTTTCAACTTCCTAGGGATGTAACTTTGGCATTTGATCTCCGTTTGATGCGCTCAATAGCTCGTTAGAAATATCTATCCGAGGACTAAAATTTTTGAGTGAGCAACATGGTCTATGACCCATGACCCATGTTGCTCCCCGTTTTCCCAAAAAAAGTCGTTTAGGGCCTCAAAACGGCTCCAGAAGTTCAAGACCCGAAAAACTTCTAAAAATAGTAAGTTGTGCTAAAACTTAAAAAACTGAAAGAACTGATGGTGGGGGTTCAAATGGAATCGGTGGGTGGCCACCAATATCCACCTCGATCATTAAGTCCCCAAAACGGCTCACCCGAAAACCTGCTAAAAATAGTAAGTTGTTCTGAAGCTGAAAAACTGAAAGAATTGATGGTGCGGGTCCAAATGGAATAGGTGGGCGACCACCGATATCCACCTAGATCATTCCTCCCTTCCTAGGAAGAAATGGTCTCCATTGCATTAAGTTCCTCCATGGGGGGGAATTTTGCTGAACTTGGTATTAGATTTGTCCAGGATGTCGCGGACCTGTTGGTGGACGTGCTGGATGTAGATGCGCCGTCGGTGGGTAGCCATTGAAGGATTTGGTCAAAGTTATCCATCATCGCGTTCCTTTGTTTCTCGAGGGCATCCTTGAGCAAGATTTTGATAGGATCTCCCGCTCCCTCGTCTTTCTTTCCTTCCGCCATGGGGCGTTGTCGAGGTTGCGAGGTTGAACTCCTTATACCCTGGCCGCGTTGGGGACATGAAGAGAAAAACAGAGAAAGAGTAGACTCACTCTGATACCACTGATCCATATTTTATGCAGGAACGCAACAGAATACAGAAATAACCATGAACATAGAGATGCAACGGAAATAATGCTTCATTTCATTAATATCAAATAACAGAAATATGCTTACAGGCATAATGGAAATAAAATAGCTAGGGTGCTAGTAGCAAATCTCTGAGAAGAGATGTGATGGCTACAGACCTCTGAACTGTGTTACAATGCCCATGATGGAGATGTGGCGAGATAGGGCACTAGTAGCACTTATCTATGAGAAGATATGTGTTGGCTCCCAGCCCCCTGAATTGTATTACAATGAGGCTCGAATGAATATTTATTATTGAGAAACAATGTAAAATCCGAAACGTCCAAAAACCTAACCCTAGGAGATGAAGCGCCAAAACTGTGGGCCCCGTTTGGGTAAATTGGTGTTTCAACTTCCCAGGGACGTAAATTTGGCATCCTATCTCCGTTTGACGTGCTCAATAGCTCATTAGAAAGATCTATCCGAGGACTAATGTTGCTCCCTGTTTTCCCAAAAAACGTCGTTTAGGGCCTCAAAACGGCTCCGGAAGTTCAGGACCCAAAAAACTGCTAAAAATAGTAAGTTGTGCTGAAACTTACAAACTGAAAGCACCAATGGTGGGGGTTCAAATGGACTCGGTGGGTGGCCACCAATATCCACCTCGATCATTATGTCCCCAAAACAACTCCGGGTGTGTAGGACCCGAAAACCTGCTAAAAGTAGTAAGTTGTTCTGAAGCTAAAAAACTGAAAGAATTGATGTTGCGGGTCCAAATGGAATAGGTGGGCAGCCACCGATATCCACCTGGATCATAAGGGCACAATAATAAAAATATGGGGGTTACAGGGGTACAATAATAAAAATAAGGGGTTACACTAACAATAATAAGGGACTATACTAGTAATATAGGGACCTAACAGACAACCTCATCCTCTCAAACTGATCTTCAGAAATGTACAATATTTGAATATGGATGTTCTACAAAAATTAGGAACAATATGGCACCAATGAATAATGATGAATGAATTACAAGAATTTTTCAAGAGATACTTAATGAAAGAGGTGGGATTCCCGACCAGGAACATCCAGTGCTAAACAACACTTGCAATCTTAGCTAAACAACCAAAGAAAGCATGGAATGTCAAATGAAAATTCCAGATCTAAACAGATCATACATCAATAATAATCTCCAAACATGCCTTCTATGTTTCCTTCATCTTCATTATATAGTTTGTGAACCTTCTCATGCCTTGGTCCACCTCATAACTGTGCTGTACATGTGGACATAGGTCTCCATGTTGACTGTGTGTCTCTCCATGATCTTCATCATGTGTGAATGTAACTATCACCCTATTCATCATGTGTGCATTAATGCACCACTTCCTCCATCATCTCATCATAAATGCTCTATGATCTTACATTTGATTCCTTCCAAGATCTTAATTGACTGCTTCAACCTCCATGATCTTTCTCATTAATGAGACATGATCTCCACTCCTTTCACATTAAGTAGTTGCTCCACTACTCCATTATGTAGATCTAGATCTGAAATATCCACATACACACACATCAAAAGTGGATTTTATTTATCTTGGGGTTTGTGGGTCCCTCCACCCTCTTATTTACTTAATTAATTATGGAAATTAAGAACTCTAATATTCCAATTATCTTGTGGAAAAATTTGGAATATTACAGTCCTCCCCGGAAAAATGTTGCTTGACCTCAAGCAACTGAAAATTTTTATGCTACAACAAACATCCTCCCTCCAAATGGCATCCTCATGTGGAAGGCCTTCCCATCTATCACAATATGCCATGCATGTCCAACTCCAAAGCTGCCTCTCTAGAATGTCTAGAATGGCCTCCAACTGAAAAGTTAGATACCCTTCCTCATCAATCTCCAAGTGGAAACTATATGATGAAAAAAGATCTACTCTACACATGAAGTACATAAGATGAAGTGGTTCATTCCCAAAGTGGAAATTCCCAACTCATGAACTATCTCTCCAACCCATGATACATAGAGTAGATTACATCTGTCAATGCTCACATCATTAGCCCTATTGGCCATGTAGGAATCAAACATCACATCAACATAGTGATCAGAAAGAAGTAGAAACATATGGGAAAACATGAATAATGCCAAATCATATTCTCCTAATAAAAACCAATGTAGAAAAGTCTTCTGCTGCCATGCTAGATCATCATGAAAACAAAAAAGAGAGCCATACTCTCTCAAAAGAAGCCACCACAACAATGCTTCTTGTTGCCATACCAAATCTGCATCAATATAAATGTGAGAGCCATACTCTCTCAATAGAATCCACCAAAATAATGCCTCTTGCTGCCATACCACATCATCATTGTACCAAATGTAGTGGTCATATTCTCTCAAGAGAAGCCACCTTAATAAGGCATCTTGCTGCCCCATCACATCATCATTATACCATGTACAATGACCATAATCCCCCAATAGAAGCCAAAACTGTAAGGCCTCCTGTTGCCATCCTCCATCAATGTCATGCAATGTATGGGAAGAATTCATTCCATACTCTCCCAATAGTAACCAAAGCAACAAGGATTCATGCTGCCTCCTTACATCATCATAATGTAAGTCATGGAGCAAAAATATAGTAATGGACATGTGAGATGTCTCATCAACATAATACAAACAAGCTCTCTTATGCCACATCATGTGAGAGTTATGATTTCTCCCAAACCCAAGTGCATACATGAAAATGAGATACATCCCAAATATAAATATATGTAAATACATGAGACATATCCCAAACAAGAGTAAATACAAGGACATAGAATATATCATGTGGTCTCCAAACTCTCTCAACAAAAACCAAAGTAACCATGCATTTTTCTTTTGCATTCTTCCAGTGATGTGTAAGGCATGAATAAGAAAATTATGACTCCTTGAGTGGTAACCATACTCACCCAAGAGCAACCAGCGCAACCATGCTTCTTAGTGCCCTGTATCATAGATCTGCAAGTGGTTTGGCAACCCTTTGCCCCATATCATCAATCATTCATCCCAATGAGGATGATGGATCTCATTCTGTAAAAACATGGTATCCTCCCATTGCATAATACCATCCACCTCAAACTGATGAAGAACTTTGCACCCCATGATATGTTGAAGTGCACTTCCAATGAGATCTCTCCATGAGATCTTCTTCTCATCAATGGCCCTCCAAAACCAATAAGGTTATGGATCTACTGCAGGTAGAAGTTTCTCTTTGAGCTGTGAGATGTTCATTGAGAAAGAGTCATCTTGAAAGAATAAAATATTCCTCATCTCAAGATGTCTACCATCTATCATCTTTTCCTCCATTGCCTCATGAATGAAGCTACCATTTGATTGCTCCCATAAGGAATGGGTCCTCTTCTTCTCACTGCTACTCATTAACAACACTATAGATTTTCAAGGTGATGCATGTGCTATCTCAAAGCAAGGCATAATGTTGAAATCATAGCCAACCATTGTACATAGGATCATACTCATCCCATTTTCTGAAACTCTACATTTCAACTCAAGGGGTTGAATGTAGTTCATCAATGTCAAGCTAGGATGGTTTTTCATCTCTTCCTTGATTAGATCAAGGATCCTTTGTGCAGTGATATGATGTTGCTCCAAATCAACATGTTGTTCTAACCCTTGGTCATGCATTAGTCCAGAGGGAATATCCCCATAAGTTTCAATAAGAGGTACTGAAACAATATGAGATGAAAGTGTATGCATACCTTGGATCAACTGATACTTAGAAGCATCTTACAAGATCACAAGAGTTTCCTCTCCCGGTGCAATGATCTCTACAACTGCTGGTAAGAGTGATGGCTCCACTTATGCAAGTGTACCAGTGTTGGTATATGTATTCTCCTCATAATGCATCTCATGGATCATGCATGGGGCTCCAAATGTCAATTACTCAAGACCATCTTGTAAAGATGCAAGTGATCCTCCTCTTGATGTAAGCACATCTACAGCTGGTGCTGGTAGAGGCTCCTCCTCTTGAGTGATAATGAGAACATATTCTCTTGAATCTTTATGCATTATCTCCTTGATGATGGAAGATGTCATTATGTGAGATGTCTCTGGTTTCTTCCTACCATATTTCTTCTTCAGTATTTGCATAAAATCTGCATAAGCATACACTTCCATGTGTTATACATGAATGAACCACCAATTTATTGCTTCACCATCTAGGTGCAGCGCTGAAAACTCCACAACCTCTCTTTCTGATATAGGATATTTCAGAAAGAAGGAAAATAATTCTTCCCTCCAAGCCCTCGATGTGCTTGTGGAAGATCCTTCAAATGTAGGCAAGAATAATCTATGCCTTTTTCTTCTATTACTGCTTTTGGATCTCCTCTCTTCTTTGAGTTGTAGAAACTGTTGGAGAGAGAGATTCTCCTTCAATGCTCTAGGCCGTGACTTGTATTCAGACATATATGCACTTAGGGTCTCATGCCCGAAGCCTTCATCATATTCAAACTAGTCCTATTTCTCAAAGAAAGTGGATCTAGTGGAATAATGTGAAGCTCTTTTCTTCTCTGGCCATCTTTGTTGCTGAAAAGAAATGTTGGGACCTTCTTCATCTTGAAAAATTCTTGAGGTTTCTCTTTTCCTTTATCTTATTATTTCATTGATCTCCTTAAATAGATCCTTCATAGATCTAAAGGAATATGATGCAAAAATTAATCCCTCCATAGTAGATCTCTACTATCTGCTTTTCTTATGTTGTCAAAATGTCCACAAGCTGGGCCAAAGATCATGCTCTGATACCACTGTAATATGTGTAACACAGAAAATTTCATGTAAGTTTATGATCAACACAGATATAGATAGAATATCTAAGCCATTGTATTATGTGGAGAAGATTCAGTTACAACAAAGTACAAAATATAAGGTAATCTAGCCAAAGAGATGGCCTAGAATGACCCTGAAAACATGCCAAAGTAGGCACTGCGTAACTGGAGAGCTGCTGGAAGAAAATAATGTGATGTCCATTCAGTAGATAATGAATATATGATTGTAGACAAAAAATGGAAATGTAGATCTACAGAAATATGGAGCTCTGATGATGCCAAGATTTTATATCCGGGCTCTATGATGGTAACCCAAGATAACCCAGAAAGGAAATTCTAGATCTATGAGATTGGAAATTTACCCTCTTGGGGTTTGTTACACTAAAAATTGCCACCATGACGTTTTATTGTTTGTATGAGTTCATCATTACTCATAAAATACTCCCTTATAAGTCTAAAAACATTAAGTTCCTAAAACCAAGCCTTGATATTGAGAGAAAATCTTATAAAAGTCATAAAAATACTTGTACCACACTTTCTCTTAGTATTACCTGTGGTGCTGCATCTGTTTGTTTTAGAACATGCGGAACCGGCCACACTTTTTCTTCATTAAAGGTGCAGATTCCTATAAAAGGTAAAGTGAAGGCGGAAGTAAAATTTGGAAGCCCAACTTGTTGAATCTGGAAGCTTCTGGAAGCAATTATTCGGTGGAAAGTTCGCTCCTTTTATGTACATTCATCCATCCATTAAAGGAGCCTACCCCTTGGTATGTGGAACTTAATCCCTTTGAAAGAGGATTCTATTCCCTCTTATTTGGAGCTGCAACCTCTTCTCTTTTGCTATAAATTGAGGCCATAGTTCAGCCTCAAAGGGAGATAGGCTTTGAGATTTTTTGAGGAGAATTGTTGGATACACTCAGACTCTCTTAATTGATTACCATATGGGAATGATTCCACACTCATGTGTATGTTAGTAGAGAGAGTGCAAAGGTTTTTCAAAGTAGAGGAAACAATTGTTCCGGACCCCGGAAGGACCTGTACGACATCAAGGCGAACACGGTTGTAAGGCTCCTTTTTTCATTAAAGATAATACAAATGGACCCTGTTTTCTCAATGAGTTGTTTATTTAAATGGCTTATTTCTTGAATTCCTTGATCATCAAGAAATATTTATGGTTTATGAATTAGTCTATATTATGTAGGTGCTTCTGATTCTTTCATGTTTTTGGTTGCAGATCCCGAAAGGAGATGTATTCAAAGCAACAGGAAAGAAGACTACGATCAGCGCTGGACTACAGGTAAGTCCTAAATCCTTCATTATAGATAATTCTAGTGTAGGTTTTAACCCTGAACATAAATTATCTACACATGAATCTTATAACAGAAAATAAACAATAGCGAGAGCATAAAACATAAAACAGATAAACACAAAGAATTTCCCCTGGATCCCAAATCGAGACGACCAGCTTGATTTTTCATTATATTACTTTTAGTGTTACAACACATATATATACATGTCGAAGCATACATAAACCCCAATTTATTAACCCTGGATTAGAACATAACCGTAGTTCCCTTGACAGGATCTACAAAATACCAGGGGCCGAAAACCATCGTACCCCAAAACCATGTGCAAACTCATGCACAAAACATGGGTGGGTCCACCTATGAGTGGGTCTGCACACCAAATTTTTTTTCTCCGGGGCGCTGCCCCGGACACCAACAGTGGGGCCTGCCTCCTACCTTGTGACCCCTTTGCTGCACCCAGTGCAACGTACAGCGCGTGGGGCTAGCCGTGGAAAGAATATAACACATACCCAACATTCTCCCACTTTTTGTTTTCTTTCCACAGGGGGCCACAGGAGAGCTTAGTCATTGGACCAATTCTTCAACACCCATTGTTTCTCTACACCAAGAGAACCTGTGAGTGCTCACAGACTTCGTCAATGCATCTGCAACATTATTCAAAGTGTCCACCTTTACCAGCAACACCCTTTTAGCCTCAACCATATCTCTAACAAAGTGATATTGAACATCAATGTGCTTTGTCTTTGAATGATAAGCGGGGTTCTTAGCCAAGAAAATTGCACTTTGGCTATCACAGTCTATCCTTATAGCTTGTTGTACCAACCCCATACTTGAACACAATCTCTGCAACCAAACTGCTTCCTTGCTTGCATGAGTGGCTGCTATGTATTCTGCCTCTGTAGTTGAAAGAGCCACTACGGACTGTCTTTTACTCATCCAACTGACTGCGCCTCCAAATAGGCTAAACACATACCCACTTGTAGATCTTCTTTGGTCCAGATCTCCAGCCCAGTCTGCATCAACAAAACCACGAATGTCCAACATTCTTTCCAATCTTGGTCTTCCCTGGTAGCACAAGCCATAATCACTAGTGCCACGTAAATATTTGAAAACCCGCTTCACTGCTGTCCAATGCTCCTTCCCTGGGTTTGACATAAACCTGCTCAATACTCCCACTGCATGTGCAATGTCTGGTCTAGTACAGACCATTGCATACATCAAGCTACCCACTGCACTTGCATATGGAACACGAGACATATACTCCTCTTCTTCTTGTGTCTTGGGACACTGTTCAGCAGACAGCTTTACACCTACGGGAATAGGAACATTCACCGGTTTACTATCCTGCATATTGAACCTCTGCAATATAGTCTCGACATACTTCCTCTGGTTTAACCAGAGCTTCCTCTTTTCCCGATCTCTCTTAATTTCCATGCCCAAAATATAGTTTGCGGCACCCAGATCCTTCATGTCGAATTTGGAGAACAGTTGGGTCTTCAAATCTTGGATAATTTCTTTGTCATTTCCAATCAACAACATATCATCCACATACAAGACCAAATAAATAACACGGTCACCAATTAATTTAAAATAAACACGGTGATCCTCCTTGCTTCTGGTGAAGCCAAGTCCCCGTATATAGGTATCAAATTTCTGATACCACATCCTTGGTGACTGTTTTAACCCATACAGAGACTTCTTCAACCTGCATACTAGTTCTTTCTTACCCTTCACCATAAAGCCTTCGGGTTGCTTCATGTAGATCTCCTCTTCTAGATCCCCGTGAAGAAATGTTGTCTTCACATCCATCTGTTCTATCTCAAAATCAAATGCAGCAGCAACAGATAAAAGTAATCTAATAGAAGTAACTTTGGCAACAGGAGAAAAAATATCACCAAAATCAATTCCCGACACTTGGGAATAACCTTTCGCTACCAACCGAGCTTTGTATTTCTCCACCTTGCCTTCTAAATTCATCTTCTTCTTAAACACCCATTTTCTCCCAATGGGCTTCCTTCCAGCCGGCAACTCCACCAGATCCCATGCCTCATTTTTGTGCAAGGATGCCATTTCATCAACCATGGCCTCCTTCCAGAGTTTTCCATCCTCGGAATCTACTGCCTCCCTGACAGTTCTGGGATCATCATCAGTTATAGTTAAGGAAAAACCTGAACAGAAAGCAGATGGACTATACCTTTCTGGTTGCCTTCTTTCCCGAACTGATCTTCTCAAAGCTGGGGTTTGTGGCTCTTCCTCTTCTAAATCTTCTTCTGTTGTAGAGTCTGATTCATCCTCCTTTAGCTCAAACTCTATCTTCTCAGGTTCCTTTGGTAGGACTTCATGTGTAACAACATCTTTTACCTCTCTAAACACCACATCTCGGCTGTACACAACCTTCCTTGTTTCTGGGTTCCAAAGCTTGTAACCCTTTAAACCATCCTTATACCCAATAAAGATGCACCTTTCAGATTTATTATCCAACTTGGTCCTTTTCTCCTTTGGAACATGTACATATGCATCACATCCAAATACCCTTAGATGTGAAAGAGAGGGTTTCTTACCTGTCCATACCTCATGTGGAGTCTTATCCTCCAACGCTGATGAAGGTGATCTATTAACTAAGTAACATGCAGTCTCCACTGCCTCTGCCCAGAATTCTTGTCCTAACCCGGTACCACTGAGCATGCTTCTTGCCTTTTCCATCAGTGTTCTGTTCATTCTTTCTGCAACTCCATTTTGCTGAGGTGTGTATGGAGTAGTCTTCTTCCATGCTATACCACACTTCTTACAGAACTCTTCAAATTCCTTCTTGCAGAACTCCCCACCATTATCTGTCCTCGGCACCTTTATCTTCTTCTCTATCTGGTTTTCCACCAGAGCCTTAAATTCTTTAAATTTGTCAAAGACTTCAGATTTCTTCCTCAAGAAATATATCCATGTATTCCTTGAGAAGTCATCTATGAATGAAACATAGTACACGGACTTTCCCAGTGATGGAACTGACACAGGCCCAAACACATCACTGTGCACAAGTTCTAATATCTTGTTTGCCCTCTTAGCACCAGAAGGAAAACTCACCCGATTCTGCTTCCCATATACACAATGTTCATATAATCGAAATCCAAAGAGAAATTAGACATACCTTCTACCATACCATTTCTATGCAGTATCCGAAGGCCATTCTCTCCAATATGTCCAAGCCTTTGATGCCATAGCATGGTCTTTTCTCTAGAGACAGCTAGGCTTTCCGCTCCACTTTTAGGAACCATAGAACTGTTACACCCATCAATAACAGTGCTACCTTGTAGCTTGTACAAAGTTCCAGTCCAAACTCCCTGCATTAATACCAGTGCTCCTCGAACCATCTTGCAGGCATCTTTCTCGAACACTGTTTTTACACCTGCATCATCCATCTTGCTTACCAAAATTAGATTTCTGGCCAATGCAGGAATATTCAGAACACCAGGAAGTGTTATAATCCTTCCACCTTGCAGCTTCAGCTTAACCTTTCCACGTCCAACGATTCTGGCCTTCCTATCTTCCCCTAGGAAGACATCACCACCATCATATTTCTCATACTCGCAGAACCACTCCCGATGGGGATTGAAGTGAAAGGATGCACCTGAGTTAATAAACCATGACTCATGATCTACATGTGTATTTGAAGAAGAAGCCAAATACAGATCCCCACCTTCATCGGAGGTGGTTTTTTCCTCTGTAGAAGGAGAATCATCAGACCTTTCCTTTCTCAGGAGCTTTAGATCTGCAATCCTTTTTGTAGTGCCTTTCCTTTCCGCATTTCCAACATACCTTTACAAACTTTCCAGGAGATTTAGATCTCCCTCTAGATTTGGATCTCACAGTCGAAACCTTATTCTTGTTTCTGTTTTTGGACCTTCCTCATACAGATAAGGCATCTCCATTCTGGCCCTTCATATTTATCCGTCTCATTTCCTCCGACAGCAAGGCTGAGACAATGTCATCAAAATTCAAGGTAGTTATATTTCTACCTATTGAAATAACCAGACTATCCCATGAGTCTGGTAGAGAACACAAAAAGCTGATGCACTTATCTTCATCTGAGATTTTAATATCAACAGATGACAGCGGACTTACCACAGTATTGAAGGCGTTCATATGCTCTGTCACCGAGTCTCCATCCTTCATCCTCAGGTTATACAGCTTTTTCCACAGGAACAACTTATTCACGAGAGACTTAGATTGGTACAAAGTCCCAAGTTTTTCCCACAAATTCTTCGTCGTAGCTTCCCCAGATACATTCAACAATACTGAATCTGACACACACAACCGTATTGTGCTCTTGGCCTTCCGATCCAGTTTCTTCCAGTCTTCATCGACATTGTAGTTGGTTTAGTACACAGATCTATACGTGATCTGATTGATATTTATCCACAGCCAGATCCTCCATCTTGAAGCACACAACAAAGGCCGACCATTAAATTTCTCGATCTCTATCTTTCCTGCTTCCGCCATCTTATTTCACCGCAAAAATCGATCACAGATCTCCCACTGCAGGGTCTACCTCGGGCGAAAAAACCCATCGTATGCAGCATTGTGAAGCCAAAGCGGTGTGACTACCAAATGTAGGTTTTAACCCTAAACATAAATTATCTACACATGAATCTTATAACAGAAAATAAACAATAGCGAGAGCATAAAACATAAAACAGATAAACACAGAGATTTTCCCCTAGATCCCAAATTGGGACGACCATGGATTTTCGATACATTCTTTTAATGTTCTGTAACAATATATATACATGCGTACATACAAAACCCCAATCCATTAGCACGGTTGAACATAACGTGTTCCTTGACCGGATCTACAAAATACCAAGGGCCGAAAACCATCGTACCCCAAAACCATGTGCAAAATCATGCACAAAACATGGGTGGGTCCACCTATGAGTGGGTCTGCACACCAAAAAAAATTTCGCGGGGGCGCTGCCCCAGACCCCAACAATGGGGGCTGCCTCCTCCCTTGTGACCCCCCTGATGCGCCCGGCACAACGTACAACGCGTGGGGCTAGTCGTGGAAAGAATATAACACATACCCAACATCTAGATCAAATATAATCTAGAGAAAGTAGTTTACATCTGTCTATTTATTGGTAGTTATCGTAGGATACTAGGGAGATCTGTCTTGTCCACAAGAACGATTTATCCGTCCAACAAAATGGCGACTTCACTGGGGATTGGATCTTGAACTTAGTTTTCTTTTATTTTTGACTTGTGAAACTATTTTTATGATTTTTATTGATTAATACCGGCTTAGGTAATTTATTCCTACAGAATCCCTGGAAATTTCTTTAGAGTTTTTTTATTTTTCTTTAAGTTTTCTGGTCTCCGCACTTTGTCTTTAGGCAAAGTACGGTCATCTCCGCTGTTTTCCTGTATACACAGTGCGGCACCGCACCTGTTTAAACTGAAACCTTCGGACCCTGAGAAATTTTTTGAAAAATTTAAGATTCTCTTTTTTGGAACCAACTTACATGATTCTCTGTATTTTCCCAAACTTGTCTTGACTGTCAAAAGCCTTTTGTGAATTTATTTTCAACAATTTTACAATCTTAGCAGTCTTCGTTAAGTTAATTAGGTGTTTTGAGTTTCTTTTTTGGATAAATTGTTAATTTAATTTCCTTTGGTCATTAATTCAAGGTTTGTCTCAGTCTCTTAACAATTTTTAATCTTTTTGTGCTTTTTTTTTTGCAAAAAAATTTCCCCCTCATTCGCCGAAGGGGGCTAAATTGTGTCTGAGTCTTAATCGCCTTTGAGTATTTTTATTTTTTGATCTTTGGAACTCTCACCCAATTTTCTTTACTTACACTTGATTGGTTCTTAGATTACATTAGAATCATCTTGTGTTTGAGAATTTTCTTGCATAGATCACATTTGCATAATTAGAATTCTCATTTTCAGAATATGAATGAAAAATGTGCATATATTACATTTGCATAGTTTTCATGTGAATTGTGCACAGATTACAACTGCATAGTTTACATTATGAAAAAATCAATCGTAGATTTAGATAAATTTTTTATTTATTTTAATTTACATGTTTTTATGCTTATTTTAAAAACACAAATATAAAAAATGGAATTGATTAGCATTAGTTTTTCTTGATGAAATTAGTGCATTAGAGAATTTGTTATATTTTCTCTTATTTATCAATTTTTGAATTGTTGGAAGTGAATGGAAACTCTCTCCTTACTTTAGTTAGGATTCATCGAATTGAAAATATTACATTATCATATTCGATTTCATTCAGTTTTGGGTTGGGTCATAACACCATTGGTTTCATATCCATTTACCCTTTGAGTAATAACAACCTAAATAACGCAACGCTTAATAAAATTCATCTAGTAATTTTTACATTTTTAGGGCTCTTTCCACCAATCTAGCTCATGATTAATTCTTTGGAATAGGTCATAGTTAACTTTCCAAAGCAACTAAACAAACAGTAGCATCTCACGGTAGGAAAATTCCAATTGTTGCATGTATGCTCTGGGAAGCTCCTCCCAAAGGAGTCAAGCACGAGATCATATCCAAACCAGTGAGGTAATCAATCCTTCCTCATTGGGAACGATAGAATATATACACGTATTAACAACGGTAAACCTCAGATTGATCATTATCGAGGAGCATGGGGTCACTTGTCGGTAAACCTTGGATTATGTCAAGGAGCCTTCAAGGGGATTGAGCTTTGTTACTCTTCCCTTGCATGTGTATCGGATCATAGACTATTCCCCCAGGTATATTTGTTCCTATTGGTGACCTTAGTGGGAATATACTTTAGGATTCTTTCCCAAGGTGACGGTGGAGGGAAGATCCCACTGTACTTGGAGCAGACGTCGACTAGACTCACTTGGACTCTCCGGAGGGTTCTCTTCACTCGAGATGGCATAGTGGAGAAAATTGCATCGGTTTCTTTCATTAAGCAGGTTGTCGGAGTAACTGTTCCAACCACCATTTCTGCATTAAAATTCTACGATGTTGGATTCATCACCAACTAGTGTTTTTAGTGCGGGAATCTAATGTTTGTGTGTGGTTTGACTCCTAGATTTGATAGCGCATGTTCATTTGTTTGTTTTTACTTTTAGAGACCATAGGTGTGAATTTTGAATTTTGAATTTTATTTTTGAATTGTTAATAAAAGTCACTGAAGTTGAATCTAATGGCAACTATTCCGAAATGTACCAACCAAGGAATCCCTCTTAACGAGAATCCTAGTAATTTTCCTTGCTTTGGCAATGTTGGTCCTCCTTATATGGCTACATTGTCATTACCTGGATTTACAATAGGTTTACCGATATGGTTATTTTCAACTTAGTTGGCCCTGAATACTCCAATTTTTCCACCTCAACCGGATGCTTCACCTCAACAGGGTTCACCATCTAAACATCACGAACCTCATGTTGACCCTTTACCTTCTTCGCCCAATATTTCTTCCTCCCTTTCTTCCTCTTCACTTGGTAAAAGACTTGAAGCTAGTAACCAAGTGGCTAAGAAGAAGAAGAAAGGGAAGAAGAAGAAGAAGAAGCAAGATAAGAAAAGAGTCAACCAATCAACCATGGTTGTAAGTGTTAGTAATGTTGAGGAAACCTCCAACATGCGTCGTAAACCGAAATTCCCTTGCAAGCTTTGTAAGGGTTACCACTTCCTTATCAATTGTCCTGGTATTCCAAAGGTCTTGGAAGTATGGTCAGAAAAATCTCATCAACTTTCCATTGATCCATCAACTAGTGATAGTTGGGTTCCTGGGAAAAAGGGTAAAGTTAGGTTTCCTTGTAGGTTATGCAAAGGGATTCATCAAACTCACATTTTCCCTCACATTGATGAAGCCTCAAAATCATTGGAAAACCTTACTGTTCCATAGCAAAAACTTCCAACCGGTTATTGTCAACTTTCTCCCAACCTACCGTCAACTGACGGAGTGATTGATCTAATTCCAAGTACAATCAATCCCACTCTTCCATTGGATAATGAAACACATATCACTCAGGTTGATGATCCATTAGTTGATCAAGTGGTCGACTCAATTTCACATTCGGTCGATCCCATTCTCCCTGTAGAGAGTGAACTTAATACCGCTCACGTTCTTCTTGTTACATCAAATTCTTCTACACTAGGGGGCATTTCACCTATTCCTACAGAACCCCCTCCAAGTACCAAGGTATTTTCCTTTGATTGGAATAGACTGACAGAACCTCGTCTTCCTTCCTCCATCCCTTTCCAAATCATTGTGAAGGCTTGCGGTACGAATGTACGCCGCACACATGTAGATGAAGGTGCTTCTGTTAGTATTTTATCCTCAACTGCTTGGAAAGCTTTGGGTTCCCCTCAGCTTGTGCCTGTTACACAGAATCTGTTAGCTTTTAACAGAACCATTAGTGAACATTTAGGGATCCTTCCTAAGTTTCCTATTACCTTAGAAGGTAAAACTGTCTGTATTGATCTTATGGTAGTCCGAGGCCCCTTGGATTTAAATTTACTCCTTGGGTGAGACTATGTATATGCAATGAAAGATGTCATATTGGCACTCTTTCCCGTGATGTATTTCCCTCACAATGGAAACATTGTGATTTTTGACCAACTTTCATTCGCTAGTCTTGACTCGACTACCAATAATCTGACACCCCTAAATGTTCCTTATACGAAAGTGGTATCTACCCCACCACGGGTTAATTATGTGGCAACCAGTCCCATGTTTTCAGTTACCGATGCAAGCGAGCCTCTCACTGTTTTCTCGACTTCCTTCGACTTAAATCTAGTAATTGACATGGAAAACTCTATGGTATTATTTGAACACGATGTTCCTATCTGAATTTTGAGTCCCTTGACATGTGTTCCTTCCAGAGAATTGTTCTTCCATCTGATGAATAACTTTTGGAAGCCATGATCGAGGAGTGTCCCTTGACATGTCTTTCATCCAGTTGGAAGCCATGACAAGGTCACTTATGAGGATAATTCCTATTACTGTGTCAACCTCGTTAAAAAATGAATCAGTGAGTCATGAGGATAATTCCTATTACTGTGTCAACCTCGTTAAAAAATGAATGAGTGAGTCATGAGGATAATTCCTTTTACTGTGTCAACCTCGTTAAAAAATGAATCAGTGAGTCATGAGGATAGTTCCTTTTACTGTGTCAACCTCGTTAAAAAATGAATCAGTGGGTCAAGAAGAAAGTTCCTTTTACCGTGTCAACCTCGTTAAAATATGAATCAGTGGTTAAATAGGAAAGTTATTTTTACTGTGTCTACCTCGTTAAAAAATGAAACATGTCTTAGATATGAGGAAATTTCTTTTCGTGTGTCAACCTCATTAAAAAATGAATCAGTAGGTTATGTAGGTAGATTGTAGAGAGTAGATTGATAGATTCCATGAGGATGGCTCTTCTCCTGTGTCAATCTCGTTAAAAAATGAAAAAGATACCAAGAGGAAAGTTCCTTTTACTGTGTCAACCTCGTTAAAAAATGAAACAGACCCATGAGGATAGTTCTTTTCCTGTGTCAACCTCATTAAAAAATGAATCAATAGGTTATGTAGGTAGATATGAGGACAATTCCTTTTACTGTGTCAACCTCGTTAAAAAAATGAAATATGTCTATGAGGAGAGTTCCTTTTACTGTGTCAACCTCTATAAAAAATGAAACATTTCTATGAGGATAGTTCCTTTTACTGTGTCAACCTCGTTAAAAAATGAAACAGGCCCTTTTAAGGAATGTTCCTGTTACTGTGTCAACCTCATTAAAAAATGAAACCAGTCCTTGATGAGCATAGTTCTTTTCCTGTGTCAAGCTCATTAAAAAATGAAACAAATCCTCTCCTAGTCAAAGTCGAGTCTTTCATCTGATCTCGTAAATGCACCCTCATTCCATCCAGCTATTAGTAACTAGTAGTCTGCTTAGTTGAATGCAATGGAGCTTGGGGGGCATGTGCTCTAGCAAGTTACGCTTGGGGGGCATTTAAAATTATCTCAAGCATGATTTTTCCTTTGTTTCAAGCTTGTGTAAAAATGAAACAAACCCATTCTCAAGCACAGTTTTCCTACGTTTCAAGCTTGTATAAAAATGAAACCACTTTCAATCATGATTTTTCCTTTGTTTCAAGCTTGTCTAAAAATGAAACAAAACATTCTCAAGCACAGTTTCCTACGTTTCAAGCTTGTGTAAAAATGAAATCTGTCTCAAGAAAAGTTTCCTATGTTTCAAGCTTGTGTAAAAATGAAACCTATCTTGAGTCAATTTCGGTTATTATTTTCAAGACTCGTTAAACTCATGAAAATCCTGAGCCTCTTTTGCTATTTTTCATTCTCGTAAAACACATGAAAATGCCGAGTTCTTTCTGTCTTTTCCTGCTTGTAAATTAAATTGAAATTCGGCCATATGAGTACAATTTTTATCACTTTTTTGAACTTGTTAAAACTTACGAAAAAGTGAAACCAATGAGTACATTTTTATCCCTTTTTCGAACTCGTTAAAACTTACGAAAAAGCGAAAATGATGAGTATACTTTTATCAATTTTTTGGGCTCTTGAAAATTACGAAAAAGCGAAACCCTGGAGTTCTCTTTTAAGCTTTTTTCAGACTCTCTAGACATGAAAATATTGCCGAGTACTTGACTATTCAAACTCATTAAAGGAAATGAATAGTCGTCCTTTCAGTATAAGTTTACCCCTTTTCTGGACTGAAATGGACTATTTACGAAAAAGGTATACATTGAATAATCATGGTCAATAGAGTTCTCTCCTGTATTATTTTATCCTTTTTCCGGGCTTGAGAGACTAAATTTACGAAAAAGTACACCCACGAATTTACCTTAAGTTTTTCTTCTGACTCCCTAAAATTGAAAAACATCGAGTTTCTCCTATAGTAGACTCGTTAAAATTTAATAGTAAAGGACCTGTCGATTACAAACAGGAACGAACCACTCCTTCTTAGGGTTTGATTTTAAACTAAGTTGGACTCATCCGAAGGATGAGCTTATATAACAAGCAAATGTTATCCTCCTCAAGCTTATAAAAAATAAAGAGGTACTTGCCAGAAATGGTGGGGGAAAAAGAGAGAAAACGAATCCATTTCTCACACTTTGTTTAAAAAGAAGTATACCACTCTTGAACACGACACCTTTTGTCATACTTATACCTGGGTTGGGAAGATCCTTTGCCTATCAGTTAATCAAACCATATTGAAAATCTCCAGCTGGTTTCTGTGTATTAGCTTTAGGTCAATTGTTACCAAACCATCTGCAGTGTCGTTATGTGTTCAAGAGGACAGTTCAAATAAACCATTCATTACAAACATGTGTCTCCATTCGCGTTGACCATCCTTGAGTCAGAACAAGTTTTAGTTAGCGTTTGATCTGAGTATGGGAATGCCTACCTCAGTGATGATATATATATATATATATATATATATATATATATATATATATATATATATATATATCTGTGTGTGTGTGTGTGTTTTGCATTGAATGTTTTTACAAGATTCTGACTGGGGTGTCCGCAAGCTAATCCTTGAAATGATAAAGCACACCACTCTTCAAATGGTCTCAGACTTCACACTTTAGGGGGAAATATGTTACACTAAAAATTGTCACCATGACTTTTTACTATCTGTATGCGTTCATCATTACTCATACAATACTCCCTTAGAAGTCTACAAACATCAAGTTCCTAAAACCAAGCTTTGATATTGAGAGAAAAGCTTATAAAAGTCATAAAAATACTTGTACTGCACTTTCTCTTAGTATTACCTGCGGTGCCGCCTCTGTTTGTTTTAGAAAAAAATGAACTGGCCGCACTTTTTCTTCATTAAAGTGCGGATTCCTGTAAAATGTAAAGTGAAGGCGGAAGTAAAATTTGGAAGCCCAGCTGGTTGAATCTGGAAGCTTCTAGAAGCAATTATTCGGTCGAAATTTTGCTCCTTTCATGTACATTCATTCCTCCATTAAAGGAGCCTACCCCTTGGTATGCATAACTTATTCCCTTTGAAAGAGGATTCTATCCCCTCTTATTTGGAGCTGTAAACTCTTCTCTTTTGCTATAAATTGAGGCCATAGTTCAGCCTCAAAGGGAGTTAGGCTTTGAGATTTTTTTTTGAGGAGAATTTCTAAAAAAACTCAGACTCTCTTAACTGATTACCATATGGGAATTATTACACACTCATGTGTATGTTAGTCGAGAGAGTGAAAAGGCTTGTCAAAGTAGAGGAAACGCTTGTTCCAGACCCCGGAAGGACCTGTACGACATCAAGGTAAACACGGTTGTAAGGCTCCTTTTTTCATTAAAGATAATACAAATGGATCCTGTTTTCTCAATGAGTTGTTTATTTAAATGGCTTATTTCTTGAATTCCTTGATCATCAAGATAGATTTATGGTTTATGAATTAGTCTATATTATGCAGGTGCTTCTGATTCTTTCATGTTTTTGGTTGCAGATCCCGAAAGAAGACGTATTCAAAGTGACAGGAAAGAAGACTACGATAAGCACTGGACTACAAGTAAGTCCTAAATCCTTCATTATAGATAATTCTAGATCAAATATAATCTAGAGAAGGTAGTTTACATCTGTCTGTTTGTTGCTAGTTATCATAGGATACTAGGGAGATCTGTCTTGTCCGCAAGTAATTTGGGAGCCATTGTAATTATTGGTGGTTTCTCTCACACTTGTTAAACAGTTCACATCACTGACTGATAATCAAGTGGTTTCTACCATGTTCGACTTCGACACAATCAATCGCATGGATAGGATCGTAGTAGTTCGAGTAGCGGAAATCAAGACAGTAGATCTAGTTTCCACCATCCAGGCTACGAGGAGTTTTATTATTCATTATGTAGTAGAATATTCATAACAGATGGCCGTGTCCATACTATGTCTACATTTTTGATGTGATAATAAAATCATTTCTACATCAGAACAAGTTTTAGTTAGTGTTTGATCTGAGTATGGGAATTCCTACCTCAGCAATGATATATATATATATATATATATATATATATATATATATAGATATACATATATATATATATATGTATGTATGTATGTTTTTCATTGAATGTTTTTATAGGATTCTGACTGGGGTGTCCACAAGCTAATCCTCGAAATGATAAAGCACATCACTCTTTGAATGGTCTCAGACTTCGCACTTTAAGGGGCAATCTGTTACACTAAAAATTGTCACCATGATGTTTTACTGTCTGTATGAGTTCATCATTACTCATACAATACTCCCTTAGAAGTCTACAAACATCAAGTTCCTCAAACCAAGCCTTGATATTGAGAGAAAAGCTTATAAAAGTCATAAAAATACTTGTACCGCACTTTCTCTTAGTATTACCTACGGTTTCGCATCTTTTTGTTTTAGATCATGCGGAAACGGCCGCACTTTTTCTTCATTAAAGGTGCAGATTCCTGTAAAAGGTAAAGTGAAGGCAGAAGTAAAATTTGGAAGCCCAGCTGGTTGAATCTAGAAGCTTCTGGAAGTAATTATTTGGTGGAAATTTCACTCCTTTTATGTACATTTATCCCTCAATTAAAGGAGCCTACCCCTTGGTATGTGGAACTTAATCCCTTTGAAAGAGGATTCTATCCCCTCTTATTTGGAGCTGCAACCTCTTCTCTTTTGCTATAAATTGAGGCCATAGTTCAGCCTCAAAGGGAGTTAGGCTTTGAGATTTTTTAAGGAGAATTGCTGGATAAACTCAGAATCTCTTAACTGATTACCATATGGGAATTATTCCACACTCATGTGTATGTTAGTTGAGAGAGTGCAAAGGCTTGTCAAAGTAGAGAAAATGCTTGTTCCGGACCCCGGAAGGACCTGTATGACATCAAGGCGGACACGGTTGTAAGGCTCCTTTTTTCATTAAAGATAATACAAATGGATCGTGTTTTCTCAATGAGTTGTTTATTTAAATGGATTATTTCTCGAATTCCTTGATCATCAAGATAGATTTATGGTTTATGAATTAGTCTATATTATGCAGGTGCTTCTGATTCTTTCATGTTTTTGGTTGCAGATCCCGAAAGGAGACGTATTCAAAGCGACAGGAAAGAAGACTAAAATCAGTTCTGGACTACAGGTAAGTCCTAAATCCTTCATGATAGATAATTATAGATCAAATATAATCTAGAGAAAGTAGTTTACATGTCTGTTTGTTGCTAGTTATCGTAGGATAATAGGGAGATCTGCCTTGTCCGCAAGAATGATTTATCCATCCAACAGGCTTTGATCCCTGGTTTGTTGGGTTATTTATATATGAAGCTATATCTGACAAATAGATGGCTGAAATATGTCACAAGATCAGATCTAAGCTTGAAGGGCTAATCCCTTCACTAGATCCTCAAGCTAGAAGCTCAAGATCTAGCTCCTCAATCCTCCTCTGAAGATTACAACTGCTGCTACACAACTGCTCATAAAAATTGCGCTGTAAAGGAAGGAGGCTCTCTATCCTACTACAAAATATGGCTATGAAGCTCAAGACTAATGGAAATAATGCATACAATGTGAAGGAATGGTCCTCCACTAGATTACTAGCCGGAATGCTAGCAACTTCCCTTCTCCCTTGGATCCACAAGAATGGACTGCGCAATTCCTAATGGAAATGCTACTGCTGGGAGACGAATAATAGATGGCCTGATGCCTAGTATAGATCTGAATCACTGGAAGGTTGATCTTGAAGCTCAAGGTGATAGGATGAATCCTTCACCGGTTCCTCAACTAGAATATTGAAGGACAAACTCCTCCTCTCAAACTAATCTTCAGAAATGTACAATCTCTGAATATGGATGTTCTGCAGAAAGTAGGAACAATATGGCACCAATGCCTGATTATGAATGAAGTACAAGACTCTTTCAAGAGCTACTCAATGAAAGAGGTGGGATTCCTGACCAGGAACACCTAGTGCTAAACAACAATTGCATTCTTAGCTAAATAGCCAAAGAAAGAATGGAATGTCAAATGACAATTCAAAATCTAAATAGATCATACATCAATAATAATCTCCAAACATTCCTTCCATGTTTCCTTCATCTTCATTATATATTTTTTGAACCTTCTCATGCCTTGGTCCACCTCATAACTATGTTGTACATGTGGACATAGGTCTCCATGTTGATTGCGTTGTCTCTCCATGATCTCCATCATGTGTGAATGTAATGATCACCCTATCCATCATGTGTGCATTAATGCACCACTTCCTCCATCATCTCATCATAAATGCTCTATGATATTACAATTGATTCCTTCCAATATCTTAATTGACAGCTTCAACCTCCATGATATTTCTCATTAATGAGACATGATCTCCACTCCTTTCACATTAAGTAGCTACTCCATTACTCCATTATGTAGATCTAGATCTGAAATATCCACATACACACATCAAAAGTGGATTTTATTTATCTTGGGGTTTGTGGGTCCCTCCACCCTCTTATTTTCTTAATTAATTATGGAAATTAAGAACTCTAATATTCCAATTATCTTGTGGAAAAATTGGGAATATTACAGATACTTCTCTCTAACCAAGAGAAAATCACACATACTTATTGCCATATTTGTTCAAAATTTCATCATACAATTAAATGTGAACATCTCTCGAAGCTTAGAGCGGCAAGAGAAAATTTGAGTCTACACTCCCCAAAAGAGCTAGACACACCCATGCTAAAAAATCGGAAATGGAAGCAGAAGCTCTTGTCTTCTGCAATAGACCCTTTTCAAGCATCCATGTCTGGGACAAAGAGTAGTGTTGATTCCCACATAATCTACTCAGTTGGCACAGTGGTACCATGCACCATCTGCACTGGACATAACCACGAAACAGAGCCATGCCTGCTAATGGAAACATTCAGGCACCTCTGCACTAGGCACAATTTCCACCGACAGGAAATTGACCAACATAATAGGGGACCAAACCTTGCGCTTACACAAAATCCCATCATGGAGATTCTCCCCCCACCAAACGCTGATGACACGATACACCATATAGGATTCATATCGTCTTGTATCAGAACTATGACTCGAGCTGTCTACTCATTCGCCATAGGTGTCGAGTCAGCTGCAACTATGAGATTAGTTGTACCCACAATAGTGCAAACCCAATCTGTCTACACTCTGTCGACCATGTCTGGTTCCACCATGTTGACGATAGAATCCTTCTCATGTCTATCAAATAGCCCCGTGTGGATTGAACCTCTTTGACACAGCCTTGCGCAAGATCAATCCCCCTTAGGATCCCTATTTCATTCAGATGAGGACATCCTGGAAGCCATGAAAGAGCTGGATTATCCATGGGATGAAATGCATCATGGTTTTCTTTTTCTCCCCAAGAAAATGTTTAGTCCTGACAAGAAAAAATAAAAAGAGATCTATGCGATCGAATCAAAATATTTCCTCCCATTAGGGAAAGTCGATTGGTTCAAGAATCCTATCCTGGTGCTCGATGCATTCGAGGAAGGAAACATGTCAAACATCTCACTTACCGTCAAGGTGAACATATCCCAAAATCTTGGAAATTAGGTTGAATAAATATCACTGGGGGCAGCATGATCTCCAGAGGAAATAAACTCTTATACCCAATTGCTACAAGAGTATAGAGATATATTCATGTGGGACTACTCAGAAATGCCAGGGCTTAGTCCCACTATCGTAGAGCACCATATTGACACTTGGCCTGATGTACCTCCAGTACACCAAAAACATCGTCAACTACTCCCATCAAAGGCAGAAGAAATAAAATAATAAATTGATAAGATTCACAAAGCCGGGTTTATCTACCCCATTGCTTACACATATTTGGTTTCCAACCCTATTCTTGTCATGAAAAAATAGGGCACAATACGTGTTTGCACCGATTTTTTAGGATTTGAACAAAGTATGTCCCAAGGAAAATTATCCCACCCCATTCATCGACCAGGTCATCGATGCTTGTTCGGATCACGAGGCTCTCTCCTTTATGGATGGATTCTCTAGGTACAATCAAATTCAAATCCACCATACAGACCAGTACAAAACCGCATTCACCACCCCTTGGGGAACATTCGCATACAAGTTAGTGCTATTTGGTCTAAAAAATGCTGGAGCCACCTTCCAAAGGGCCATGAAATACATATTTCATGACTTGGCACACCTTATCCTCGCCTACTTGGATGACCTAACCATCAGCTCAAAGAAGTGCTTCAGACCATCTTAAGGATCTACGATTAGTATTCCAACAATGCCGACAATACAACCTACACTTGAACACCCTCAAGTGTGTCTTCTGCATCAGAGCAGGAAGAATCTTAGGTTTTATTGTGTCCCAACAAGGGATTTTTGTGGACCCCCTAAAGGTCTAAGCCATAAAAGAGGTACCTCCACCTCGAACCCTCAAGGAATTACAAAGCCTGTAGGGGAAGGCCAATTTTCTGAGACGCTTCGTCCCAAATTATGCCACTTGCGCTCAAGGGTTCCTGCGACTTGTTCACCAAGACATCCCATTCAAATGGGATGATCATTCCCAATAAGAATTCGATGCGCTGAAAGAAACATTGTCTTCAACACCGCTCATCAGTCCCCTAGATTATGAAAAATATCACATCCTATATCTATCAGCTTTTGAGACTGCCTTGGCCGAAGTATTGATCCAAGAAGGCCCAGATGGGATGGAGCACGTAATCTACTACGTCAGTAAAACCTTAGCAGGCTCGACATTAAGATATGAACCTGAAGAAAATATCTCCCTAGCACTAATACATGCAGTCCAAAAGCTTTGCCACTACATCATCTTAAAGACCACTATGGTCATCGTGGATATTAATCCCATCAATTATCTTCTCACGAACCGCCTAATGAACCACAAGTACACCCACTGGATAGTCATTCTCCAAGAATACGACTTACAATTTCGCTCCCTAAGAGAAAAAAGGCATTAATCTTAGCAGAGTTCATTAAAAACCTCCCAAGAGATACCAAGGGATCACCACTAAATGATTCAATACCAGATGAACATCTCTTCTTCGTAGCAACATATGAACCTTGATAGAGAGATATTATCCTCTTTTTAAAAACCCAAAATTTCAGACCTCATCTCACTCGAGATGACCGTTAGCGCATTGACCTTCAGGCCCGCCGATATCTCCTCATGGGAGATGTTTTGTACCGATGTGGCATCGATGCCATTTTATGTCGATGCCTTACTCACGACCAAGTGGAACAAGCCCTTAATGACTGCCACAGAGGATCTTGTAGCAGCCACCTCTCCAGGTTGGCCACCACCCAAAAATTCCTACAGGCAGGATTTTTTTGGCCCTCCCTATTTGACGATTGCATTACAGTAGTGAAGAGATGTGAGAAATGCCAGCGCTTCACTCATAAAGCAAGAGCCCCTCCCGCTCATCTGCACCTTGTCATCGTCGCTAGCCCATTTTTCAAATGGGGAATCGACTTCATGACTTCCAAGCTCGCATCGTCCAGAAATCATAAATACATCATAGTGGCTGTCGATTATTTGACCAAGTGGGCTGAAGCCATGCCCACATACGACAACACCATAGAAACCGCCAATCAATTTCTGTTTAACCACGTGATTTCCTGGTTCAGCGTTCCCAAGGAGTTAGTCTCCGACCATGGGAAACACTTCAAAAATGAAGATTTCTAGGAGCTATCTCATCACCTCAGATTCACCCATGAATTCACATCACCATACTACCCCCAATCCAATGGACAGGTAGAAGCTATGAACAAATTCCTAAGAACTATGTTACAACGCATGATGAATAACCATAAAACCAATTGGAACCATACAATTTTCTCCACCCTGTGGGCATACCACACGACCGTGAAAACGTCCAATATTTTCACTGCTTTCCACTTGGTATATGGGATCGAAGCTGTGATTCCCATAGAATGCGAGATCCCGAAATTTACATGCCGCCATCGAACTCCTTGATTATACCCAACCTCTAGAACAACGTCTAGTACAACTAGAGCTCTTCGATGAAAGTTGATGACAATCGCTACAACACAATGAGGCCTAGAAAAAATGGGTAAAATCATCGCTCGACCACCACATCAACCCTCTCTCATTCACCGAGGGATAACTAGTCCTCTCCTATGATTTTTCAAAAGAATCCCTAGGGCCAGGAAAGTTCGAAAGCTTGTGGAAATGACCCTACATCATAAAACATTTCCTCCTCAAGGGGGCATACATATTTCCTGAACAGGATGGAACATGCCTCAGCAACCCAGTCAATGACCTTTACCTCAAGAAATTCTACCAATAAGGGCCAAGAAGGCCCTACCCTAGAGTCAACGTAAACAAACCCAACCGCTTTAAATTTTTAACCAAAAGTGTTGTTAAGAAACGCGCTCGAGTGTCACAATGGATTACCAAGCCAATCCTTACTCCAGATTTTTTGATGGAGCATCAATATGGTCTCAAAGTTTAGCAGTAGCCACATGGGTTATCTATCACCCTAATCGATCACCACTCTGCACCAATGGTGTGTGTGTCAGTTCAGGAACAAACAATCAGGCAGAATATGATGCCGTCATCAGACTTATGTGCGATGCCCTCCATCAGGGCATATGCCATATACACATCTACCTTGATTCCTAGTTAGTAGTGTCGCAGTTAAACCAAAAATTTGAGATACGAGATTCACATCTATTTAGAAAATACTTGCGTGCAAAAAGATTAAGCAAACAATTTGAATACATTACATTCACACATGTACCAAGGAGTCAAAACCAAACAGTTGATCACATAGCTAACAATATTCTAAACTGGAATGCATCTCGGATAAACCATCATACATAAAAAAACAAAAACATAGAAAAAATAGATATCCATCAACATAACATAATCCATAAATAAAAACAGGGGGCACACCATGTAGAGCCTCAAAAAAGATCTCTCACATATATATACCAAAATATACGTGTCTGAGTACAAAAACTAGTGCCTTTGACCCATAGGTCAGCCCAAAATTTACACATATAAGTCGAAAAAAATAGGGGAATCATCCTCATAATGGGTGCTTTCCCCATGTACAAAAAGAGTCTAGGGCAGTGCTCCCACAGGTGGGGCACCTGGACCCATTGCCACTCTTGGTACCAACACTGGAGCTGTTGCCAACATGGAGATTTCCACCCGACATAAAACTACCCGATAACCCCTCTCCCAGGCCATCAAGGTCTCCAACCATACATCGTCGAGGTCATCCACAAAGCCTCGAGTAGGCATCCCATAGGTTAAGCAGTCTACTTAACCCCAGGAATCCTTTAAAGCTACCACCTGCTCGGTCAGCTCAGCAACACGAGCCTCTGCTGCATCAGCACGAGCTCTCTCAGCAGCAATCTCAGTAGCAGCCGAGTTGCTACCCTCCCTCAAAGGGCCAGCCTCACCACCTAGTTCTCCACCCAGAGGCTATGAAGGATCCCCTCCTTGCCCACCGAGAGCTCCTCAAGGGTGCCGAATCGGTTGGTTCCCAACCAACCGAGCCACAGGATGACTGACCTAGCCAAAATCTACAAGAGTAACCAAAAATATGTCAGTGTCATCATGATACACATATAAACATAAATACTCAAGTAAATGCAGAAAAAAAAAAAGACATACCTACTGGCCCCCAAGCGTATTTAGCAGGAAGACCCATCTTTGGAGCTCCCTGGAAGTTCATCCGTGCATAATGGAATGGTAGGAAAATCTAAGGATTGGCCTCAAACCAGGCCTGTGTAGTGGCATTATAGTAATGCCCCACCCTACCCCCACCTCCTCGAGGCATCATGGGAGCCCACCTCCTCATGCGAGCTCTTGTGGCCCCCCAACAGGCACTTCCACCGTAGGTCTCAGCAGCACCACCCGCTCATACATGATGCTGCATATAATGATGGAATAAGTGAACAAATTTGATCCATCCCGGACCTTGTAAAGTTGTGCCAACAGCCTGTCATAACAGAAACGGGAAAAGTCAAAGAAGTGCTTGGCCCTTAGCCAGCGCAAAAAATTGATTTGTGGACCTGATGCTTGATGAGGAGTAGACAACCCCTCTAGTCATAGAATGGATGCTAAAGCACATTTCTCAACCAAGTCCTTCATTATAGAAATGGCTATACACCCCTCCGTAAGGGGTGCCTCACTGCAATGACGCTCTCAGAATCGCTCAAGATCCACCCTGCCAGAGGGAAGTGGATATCGAAGCGCCTCACCCCGAGGAAACAACACGGTTAAAAAATAGATATCCATCTTGGGATGGATAGTAAGTTCACACCCACGTAGCACTATCACCTTGCGCCACCTGTTCCAGCCTCGGATCAGGTAGCGCAAAAGTCGATCCTGTGATCTAAGAAGGTCATTCTCCATAAATTTGAGGAGACCCCATTGCGCCAACTGTTGGCATGCATGATCATCAACATATAAATTAGCACGGATATTGGGCCAATCCCTCTCCCTCCACAACATCCTATCATCATAACAGGAACGCATTAGCCACACTAAAAATACTAGAAACAGACAAAATTTCCATTTTTTTTTGACAAAAATAGCTTCATCTCTCCACACGCCTCTTCCTTAGACATGCGTGAGGAGGGCACATCTGTACTTCTCACAGACATGCCAACGACGTGGCTAAAGATAGGATAGGTGCGCTCAATGCACGCAAAACCTAGTTTTCACGCGCAATAGGCGTGCCTGTTGTAATGTTCCCAATTAGCCACTACTACTTGGAACATTATAATTGCTCCATTTTTGAAACAAGAAGTAGGAAACACAATAAAACCTATCCCAGTGTGAAAATGGATTGAGGTAGGAGGATAAAATAAAGCCTCTTTAGTATGAAAGAGGGGAAAAGCAAGGAGTTAGCTATAGTTGACCAAGTCAACAACACTGTCACAAAAGGAGGGAAAGTTACTAGGGCAGCACAGTTTTGAAGGAGGAAACTTCTCAAGGAAGCTACATCACCAATGAGTGGGGCCCGGGATGGAGAAGATCATCAAGGATAAAAAGGTGGGGATAACAGCAAAGGATTCATTCATTCTTCTTGTCTCAGTCTTATGACTGATTTTCAAAATTCAGCTGTTTAGTCGGAGTTGCAGCACTGCTTAGTGCAAAGGATTCTGATGCTGGAATTATATCTTCACCATTGATATAGTTGATTGGGATATTTAAGGAGGAGGTATTGAGTTCAATTCTCATCATCTCTCTATAGGGGAACCATCCTCTACTCTAGACAGTGCAGTCACTCCCAGTGAATGCATTATTTCTGCAGTAGCTGCAGTAGTTGGGGTTGCATCTTTCCAATTGTACTTGTTTCAGAAGAGGAGGAGTCTATTTCACTCCGAGAGATCTATTAAGAGAGGCCTTGGGCCAAATATTGTATTTTTTTTTCATTTCAGATCATATTTGGTCTTTCTTTATACAGTGTTGCTGGGAATAGCATTCTTTTCTGTAGAGCCACTTTTTATGTTGCTATTTTGCCGGAAACCCTTGCCGGGGCATTCTGAGGTGCTTGTAAAATAGGTCTAACCTCTCATTTATAATTCCATTCTTAATGAAAGATATAAATATGTATTAAACTATCTTTTTCTGTAGATGCCATAATAAAAATAATTTTGTTGCGGTCTCCGGCATTTCTATTTTATGAAGCAGTCAGATTTGGGTGTTTTTATGCATATATGAGTTGGGGAGATTTGTATAGAGTAGATAGAATGATTTTTTTTTCTGATGCCAATCTATATTTAAGCTACATACAGCATATATTAAAGGATCCAAGCCTTGGACTACGTTATTTTTTCACTGGTTTCCTTATACAACGTCCCCATTGGAGATATTGCAGAAATTCCTGAAAAGGAATATTACAGTGGTATCAGAGCTCTGCTCTTGGCTCAGCTTGTGGGGGGGAGATTTATCTTCAGCATGGAGAAGGAAGAAATATCAAAGCTATTACTTTAATCCCTGCAAAACATTGCAAGGGATCTTAGGGAGATGAGGCATGAAGAGGACTCTTTAGGGTTTTTCCATGAGGCAAGCACCATCACTGCAAATAGCATGGGGCATTCAAATGAATCACAACACTCCACCATGCCTTCATTTATAACTGGAGGAGATAAGTAGGGAACTATGGGGGAATATTTTGAAGAATATGAACTCTAGTCTCAAAGGTTCAAGGAGCATTTGAGCTTTCAGGAGTTTTGCTGGATCAAGGATGGAAGGAGGATTGATCCTCATCAAAAGGAGGATAACTTGATGCAGGGATCAACCCTATAGCGCAGTATGGTAGGGTTCTTATTGCTCAAATTTTATGGGACACCTAAGTGCACAACAAAATCATGGGTGGAGAAGCTAGACACATACTTCTAGCTCAACAAGGTTTCTGAGATAGAAGCCATCAAGATAGTTGCGTTGCACCTAGAAGGGGAAGCTCAAGATTGGTGGTTTCATGGATTGACCACACTTGGGCATCATCATATCACTTCATACTCAGCTTTCACAAAGAAGCTAGTGGAGAGGTTTGATCCAAGGGATTTGGAAGTGCACTTTTCCAAGATAACCAAGCTCAAGTAGGAGGGAGATCTTAAGGATTACATTGCTAATTATTTGTAGCTTTCAGTGATGGTATCCAACCTCACTATGAGTAGGATGGCTGAACCATTACAAGGGTTGGTCAATTCTACCAAACCAACCACACTCCTTGAAGCTGTGGAGAAAGCTAGAGATCTACAACACATCTCAAGACCAAGGGAGACAATCCCTGCTCAGATTCACTCAAGACCAAGGGAGACAATCCCTGCTCAGGATTTGGAGGGGAAATGTGTTACAGGGGGGACACATCATGTCAAGACCTTCTCCAAGAAGGATGCCAGTGCTATACAATACATAGAAGACTTTGCTCCAGGAGGGGGAGCTGTTGCATCATTAAGAGGAGTCCCAAAGTATCTGACCTTGAGGGTGAGAGGCACCATCATGGGGCAAAGAGTTTCTGTATTGATAGATAGTAGAGCCACTCATAATTTTATTGATGCATAGCTAGTACACAGGAGAGGAATTCCCATGCAGGATTTTGAGGGATTTTCAGTTTTGGTCCCAGGAGCCATGACCCTGCAATGTGCCAAGTATGTTCTGACACTAACTATTACTATGGGGACCTATACATTGACAGACCACTTCTTTGTGGTAGATATTCTAGACACCAATGTCATATTGGGAGTCCAGTGGTTAATCACTCTCGGGAGAGTTACCACTAATTGGAGAACTTTGGAGATGGAATGGACTGGAGGGGAGGATGGCCAGCAACAAAGAATCACGAGTATAAACACATATCCCCCTCAGGTTGTTTCAACACATAGGATGGAGGCAGATCTGTGTAGAGGGGATGTTGAATGGGCAGTGGAGCTACATATATCAGAGGTCAAGGGCAAGGACTCCCCAGTACATCCAGATTTTCAGTCTCTTTTGGACCGGTATTCTACATTATTTGGGGATATCCCACCAGGGAGACCTCCTGACCGAGGGTTTGAACACACCATTGAGTTGGAACAAGGGGTACAAGAAGTAATCACCACTCCTTATAGACATCCCAAGGCTTATAGGGATGAGATCAAAAGAGCTATCCAAGAGCTGCTAGCACTAGGACACATCCGGCCTAGTACTAGTCCTTTTACTTCCTCGGTGGTTTTGGTAAAGAAGAAAGATGGCACATTGAGGATGTGAATTGATTATAGGGCCTTGAACAAGAATAATATGAATAACAGGTACCCTATACCAAGGATTGATGAACTCATGGACGAGTTAAGGGGATCCAAATACTTCTCCAAGATTGATTTGAGGTCTAGGTACCATCAAATCAAGGTGAGGGAGCAAGATATTCCCAAGACAACGTTCAGGTGTCACTATGGGCATTTTGAGTTTCTGGTAATGCCCTTTGGATTGACTAATGCTCTAAAAAATTTCCACTCTTGCATGAACCACATCTTCCGTGGTCATTTGAGAAAGTTTGTATTGGTCTTCTTTGATGATATTCTTATCTATAGCCGCACTTGGGAGGAGCACTTGCAGCATATTGAGACAGTCTTATATATCCTCAAGGAGAAGAAATTCTATGCCAAGCTCTCCAAATGTGAATTTGGCCTCACAGAGATGTTGTATTTGGGGCATATCATAGGAGTGGATGAAGTGAGGGTACATTAGGAGAAGATCCAGGCTATCAGAGATTGGCCTAACCCAGGAATGTTACAGAACTCAGAGGGTTTGTGGGCATATGCACTTATTACTGGAAGTTTGTGAAAGGATTTTCACAACTAGTAGCACCACTCACAGACTTGACAAATAAGGGAGCTTTACATTGGACACCTATAGCTAAGAGTGCTTTTGATAAGCTCAAAGAGGTAATGAGTAGTTGTCCTATTTTGGTTTTACCTGAATTTTCTCAACCTTTTGTGCTAGAATGTGATGCATCAGGTGAAGGTATTGGGGAAGTACTGATGCAAGGATGGCATCCTATAGCCTTTGAGAGTAGGAAGCTGCTCCCTCATGAGAGGTTATACCCCATCTATGATAAAGAAATGTTGGCTATCATGCATGCATTAGCCAAATTCCGACAATACTTGGTGGGAAATAAGTTCAAGGTGAACACTGATCACAACAGTCTTAGATTCTTCCTTGAATAGAGACAACTCCAGGAGAGACAATAGAAGTGGGTGAGAAAAATCCAAGCTTATGATTTTGACATAGAATATGTCAAGGGGAAGAGCAATATAGTAGCTGATGCACTATCCAAGAGGCCTACAGCGTTGTCCCTGAGGGGCATGGACGCAGATTGGAAGGCTCAGCTCTTAGTTGAGTATTCCAAAGATGACTTTGCATGTGAGATACTTGATGGAGTGGTATCAGATGAAAGGTTTAGAGCAATGGATGAGGTTATCTATTACAAGGATCAGATCTACTTGGCTAAGAATTATAAGCTCAAGGAGAAGATCTTATTGGCCTCATATGATTCACCACTTACCAGGCATCAAGGTTTCACAAAGACTTACAGATCTATCAGAGAGAGATTCTCATGGAAGGGTCTCAAGGAGGATGTGCTCTGGCATGTCCAGGAATGCACCATTTTCCAACAGAATAAGGAAGAACACACTTACCCAGCTGGATTGTTGCAGCCACTACCTATTCCAGATGGGAAGCGGGAAAGTATCTCTATAGACTTCATCACCGGCTTATCGATAGTGCTGGGTAAGGACTGTATCTTTGTTTTTGTTGATATACTAACAAAGTACTCTCATTTCTTTGCCATTTCTGCACATTATACTGCTTCATAGGTAGCTGAGCTCTTCTTCAGAGATGCATTTAGACTCCATGGCCTTCGTAGGACCATAGTGAGTGATTGGGACATCCGCTTCATGGGTGGCTTTTGGCAGGAAATTTTCTGGTTAGTGGGGACTGATTTGACTCCAAGTACTAGCTATCACCCCCAAACTGATGGGCAGACCGAGATAGTGAACAAGTGGCTAGAAAGCTACTTGAGGAACTATGTGGCAGGGCAGCAGAAAGCTTGGCTGCGTTGGCTCCACTTGGGATAGTATTGTTACAACACTACTCACCATATTTCTATTGGCATGACTCCATTCCGAGCCTTATATGGGCATGAGGCACTTTCATTTGCTGATGTTATGTTTGGAGCAAGTAAAGCTCCAAGGGAAAGGGATTGGATTCAAGAGAACCAAGACATACTCAGGGCACTCATAGACAACATCGCCACTACTCAGAACCATAAGAAGATGTATGCAGATGTGGTTAGATAGAGAGATAGTTTGAGGTGGGAGATCTTTTCTACCTACGTCTTCAGCCTTACAAAAATTCCACACTCAAGGTGAAGGGAGCTAAAAAGCTCAAACCACGTTTCTATGGGCCATACAGGGTGAACAAATGTATCGGTAAGGTAGCATATGAGCTGGAGCTTCCTACAGGGAGCACGATCCACAATATCTTCCATGTCTCTTGCCTCAAGAAGGCCATTGGGAGGAATGTAGTTGCCAACATGGAACTTCCCCCTATTGATGATGAGGGCCACTTGATCTTGCAGCCATAATCAATCTTGGACATAAGGGAGAGGCAACTGAGAAACATAGTCATCAAGGAATATCTGATTCGATGGAGGAATCTACCAGATGAGGATGCCACTTGGGAGGGAGAGAAGATCTTGCAACATCGTTATTTACTGTTGCTTGTGGGAAAGAAACTTTTGAGTGGAGAGGATTGTAATGTTCCCAATTATCCACTACTATTTGGAACATTATAATTGCTCCATTTTTGAAATAAAAAGTAGGAAACACAATAAAACCTATTGCAGTGTGAAAAGGGATTGAGGTAGGAGGATAAAATAAAGCCTCTTTAGTATGAAAGAGGGGCAATGAAAGGAGTTAGCTTTAGTTGACCAAGTCAACAACACTGTCACAAAAGGAGGGAAAGCTACTAGGGCAGCGTAGTTTTGAAGGAGGAAACTTCTCAAGGAAGCTACATCACAAATGAGTGGGGCTTGGGATGGAGAAGCTCATTAAGGATAAAAAGGAGGGGATAACAGCAAAGGATTCATTCATTCTTCTTGTCTCAGTCTTATTACTGATTTGCAAACTTCAGCTATTTAGCTGGAGTTACAACACTACATAGTGCAAAGGATTCTCATGAGTGAATTCTATCTTCACCATTGATATAGCTGATTGGGAGATCTAAGGAGGAGGTCTTGAGTTCAATTCTCATCATCTATCTAGAGTGGAACCATCCTATACTCTATACATCACAGTCACTCCCAGTGAATGAGTTATTTCTGTAGCAGTTGCAGTAGCTGGGGTTGCATCTTTCCAATTGTACTTGTTTAAGAAGAGGAGGAGTCTATTTCACTCCGGGAGATCTATTGAGAAAGGCCTTGGGAAAAATATTGTATTTTTTGTTCATTTTAGATCATATTTGGTCTTTATTTATACATTTTTGCTGGGAATAGCGTTCTTTTCTGCAGAGCCACTTTTATGTTGCTATTTTGTCAGAAACCCTTGCCGGGGCATTCCGAGGTGCTTGTAAAAGAGGTCTAACCTCTCATTTCTTATTCCATGCTTAATGAAAGCTCTAAATATGTATTAAAATATCTTTTTTTGTAGATTCCATAATAAAAATAACGCTGTTGCAGTCTCCGACATTTCTATTTTATGAAGCGGTGGGATTTGGGTATTTTTATGCATATATGAGTTTGGGAAATCTGTATAGAGTAGCTAGAATGATTTTTTTCTAATGCCAATATATATTTAAGCTAAATACAACATATATTAAAGGATACAAGCCCTGGACTGTGTTATTTTTTCACTAGTTTCCTTATACAACATCCCCATTGGAGATATTGCAAAAATTCCTCAAAAGGAATACTACATCTGTACCTTGATCGCCCATGTAGTCAAGGTAAAATTCAACCTAGAATCTGTAAAAATCCATCTTGGATGGACCCTGGTACGAGTACACTAAAAAAATTAAATTGCAGGATGTCATGGAGCTTACCTCACTAAAAAATCGCTAATCCCGGGTGCTCAGGCTGACCGCAACGGCAAGAACTTCTCCGCAAAAGCCTCTGACCTCTCAACACTCAAACAGAAAAAAATGAACTGAATTGAACCATATTCACCTATATGTTTCCCTTTTCAAAAAAATTTGAGGACCATAACGAGAGTTCATAAGGCCCAATCACTGGACAGAAAGCATCACTATGATCAACGCTCCATAACGCCCAAGGGAAGTGCCACACATTTGCACCGCCGAAAAAATAAATTTTCATTGCCGGCAAGTATGCCCTCTCTCATCTTATTTTTTTAACACATTTCTTTCAAATAAATATTTGAATAAAGAAGATGATTTCACTTGGGGTATTTGATTTTGCAGGTAGTGTGCAAACAATCCACCACTCCATCCACTGAAAGTTCCAGAGGAGGCATCATTCTACGCTCAAAATTATTGAGACGTAGAAAAAATCTGCATATCCCAACATCATTTCTCCATCAGAAATCATCCATAGGTTCCAGACACCTAACCATGTTTATCATCACCTCACCCTACACATGATAAGCATCCTCATTGGTCGGTGGAGCTTCCCCTCCATGGTGCTCGTCACCCATAGTAGACCATATATCACAACAATAGTGATGCCATGGCCATACCACTTTAGTCCGGGAAGCACCTCATGCCCATTCACCCATCCTGCATCAGGTCAAGTTTTACCATATCAAAATAAAATCCCTTTCTCAGATGACCAGGTTTTTGAAAGCAGATCGAAAGCGCACTACCACGCCTCGCATTTGGCCTACCATACCTCCATTAGCATAACCCATCTACGACATTTTTTCATCCACTTCATCAACCTCACACATGAGACCAACCAATGGGGCCCCTGGCCTCAACAAAATACCTTCCTCACATCATAAGTGAGCAAAATATTTCATGTTTTGGGGCACCCTTATCTGTGTTTTGTACAAACCAAACCCCATTATTTTATTCTTTTGGTAATTTTACAAAGACCGTAAAGGACACACTATGTCCCCTACCCACCCATTCATTTTTTATTCCATGGCAGCATTCCCTGGTCACTTTTGGTTGGAGTATCACACCCTCACACAAAATCCACCATGACATTCATAACCATTTTATACCCACCCTGTAAGTCCTTCCGACTCCAGGGATTTCCCCATTAGAAATAGTTATGACTGCCGCCAAGCTGCTTTTTATACTCTGACCTTGGGCCATTGAATCCCCATCATCAGTTTTCAGTCACCCCTCGCCATCATGCCTTTGTTAAACCCATCACATCCAGGATCCTGATCCTCTGTATCAGTGACCCCCTTGTTCGGTTGAGGCTTCCTTTTTTTCGACATCAACACCTATTTTCCAAAAAGGAAGAAGTACCTTGGATCTCCCCTCTCCACAAAATGGCATCCTCGGGTGGCACTTTGGAAGACATCATTTCCCACAGATGTCATCGATGCTCCTGAAATTCGAATACAACACAAAATTTCATGTCAAGATGGTATCATACCTTACAACCATTGCACTTTGATCAAATTCGTTAAAGACTCGTGCCTTTATAAGCGTCTCTTTCAGAAATTCTTACACAGGAAGGTCCCAACTAGTGCTTATGCGTACAATGCACATTTATATGCCATACCAAGTTTACGCATATGGGTACCACTTTCCACCTATATTCAAAGAAAAAATTCCCCTGAGGGCATTAGCAATCATCGTCATCAACCTACATATCACTACCATACTAATGACACAAACAAAATTTGTATCTGTCAAATAGATTTGTTTAACTAGCCAAAGCATCATGATCATGGGAGATGCCCACCTCGCAGAAAATTTGTGTATATTGTATTATACCATTGCTTGTAGGGATCCCACAGGACATGGTCACTCTTCGACCCGGTGTAGGGTGTCTCCAACTCTGAGCTACACATAGGTCTCTCTCTCTCTCCACATAGTACACTAAAAATAAATTATAATGAATTTTGGCTATATAGTTTTTCCTAGACCTCACACATTAGGGGGCAATTGTTATCACTAGAAAATCGGACAAGAAAAGATGGAATTATTTAATGTCAGACGGAAGGATTGACAGGGCTGAGATACATTAGAGAATCTGAAGTATTTAAAAATCTCTAAGGTCTAAAAGGAAAAATCAAATTGTGCATAGAAGGAATCAGTCAAATGTGCCTTTGCCTGCATAATTCTTTGATAAGCGCACCTTTGCGCGGATTTTCCTCAAAAAAACGCGCGGTCCTGAGAGTGGCAAAAGTCACTTTCCGGGATCACAAGGCACACTCCAAGACATTGATCCCACACTTGATGCCGCCTAAGGACATCCGCCCAATCCTCCTTAGGACCTCAAGGGAGCACAAAATGGAATCACCCTCCTCTCTTGGGCCACCATCCACAATGTACCAAGAGAGGGAAGAAGGATTTGAATTCTCCTATAAAAGGGCACCAAGAGATGAAAAATATGAGAACACATTGTTATGCTAGCCAAAATTTCCCTAATCAATACCAGTAGTGTGTGATCCAGAGAAGAGATAGAGGGGAATCAGTTGTTGGTCATCCAACAAATCCAGTCCACCACAGTAGAGAGAGGGAGACTTTGCACCAAGGCAGCTCGAAATAAAGATATCCTTGCATTGGGACTTGGAGCTCCATAGTTCCAAGGGCCACTTGGCAAGTGGGTTAAATTTTCGTCCTCATTTCTTACCAGCACTCAATAAGAGGTGACGTAAGCGTCGCCATTTGGATTATTGAATTTGTTTGAATCTATTTAGAGCTTTTGTTTTATTTTTTTTAGTTTTAGTTTAGTTTTCATGTTTGAATATGCATGCTATTTCTCTATCTAGTATGTTTATGTTTTATCATATTCCACTAACTTTCTTGACTCCATCTATTTTCTTCCTATGACCAATAACTTAAGAGAGAAAAACCACCCTCTTAAGCAAGTGTGATTTGGTACATTCATGCACTAAGCACACTAACACATGGAGATCAAGAAAATTGTTGGCAGGTTTATAGAATAACAAGAAAATATCCCACCACTGGAAGAATTTGGGCAACACATTCAAGAACAAGATGGATATCAAGCAGAAAATCATGGACAACAACAAGAAGAAAACTTCCCTAGGCCATTAACAAATATTTAACTAGAAAACATACAACCATAGTTGGTTCCAGGTCTACTAGGCCTTATAAGCCCTCACAAAGGTATCCACCCTTAAATTATATTTTTGTAACTGATGAATGTGAACTTCATTGTTTTCAAAAGGCTTGTGAAGTTGAAACAAGCAAAAAGTGGAAGAAAGCAATGGAGGAATAAATGGACTTTCTGTTGAAAAATAAAACTTGGGAGTTAGTGAAGCTTCCAAAAGGAAGAAATTCCCTACAAAATAAATGGGTATATAGGATTAAAACTGAGGGTGAGGAGAAGAAGGAAAGATACAAAGAAAGACTAATAATTAAGGGATTTTCCCCAAAAGAAGGTATTGGCTTTACAAAAAAAAATTCACCTATTGTTAAAATGTCATCCATAAGATTTATCTTTGGTCTTTTTGCAACTTTAGACTTCAAACATGAATAGTTGGATGTGAAGACATCTTTTCTTCATGGAGAATTGTAGGAATAAATTTATATGGAACAACCAGAAGGATTCAAGATAAACGATAAAGAGAACCTTGTCTGTAAGTTGAAGAAGAGCCTTTATGGGATGAACCAGACACCTCATTAATGGTACAATAAATTTGATACATTTATGCTGAAGCATGGCTTCAAAATAGTAGAGGTTGATCATTGTGTCTACATCAAGAGGTATGACAAAGAAATGAATATTATCCTAATATCGTATGTGGATGATATACTAATTTTTGGACATGATAAGAACATGATTAATATGTTGAAGAAAGATTTTAGCAGTTAATTTGCAATGAAATATTTAGGTCTAGCACAAAAATATTAGGCATGAGGACTATACATGACAAAAAGAACAAATTTTTTGTGGTTTTCACAATAAAAATATATTGAAAAGGTGTTAGATAGGTTCAATATGAAGGATGACAAACTAGCTGGTACACCCGTAGCATCACACTTCAAACTTAGTGCTAATTTGTGCCCTTATAATGACAAGGAGGAGGAAATGAGTAAAATCGCTCATGCTTCAATGATTGCTAGCTTAATGTATGCCATGGTATGTACCTGTATAAATATTTCACATTTAGTGGGAGTAGTGGGAAGGATCTATTATGCAACCAACTTAAAAGATAGAAGAAAATATAGATCAAAAGCTTAAAATTTATCCACTTCGAGGTGGAAACCTCCTTTACATTACATAAATTAAAAATTGTTGGATGATACAAATGAAAAAACATACTTTCTATATATATGATTCTAAGGGGTCCCAATATAATTAGATCCTACATAATAATAATAATGTAAGGGCGCACCAATAATAATAGGGGGCTTCTATGGGGCACAATAATAACAATTTGAGGACTACATGGGCACAAAAATAACAATAAGGGGGATACACTAACAATAAAAATAAGGGGTTACACTAATATCATAGGGACCTAATATTCCCCTCTCATTCAAAAAAGTGTTGTCCTCAATGCTTGAGTAATTCCAGATACTTTTGTATAAAATTCGCATCCTTCCATATGGAATATTCAATGGTTAAGTTATTCCACTTGATGAGATACTCTGGAATTGATCGATTTCGTAGCTGTTGAGTTGTTGTTTCCATGATTGATTTAGGTTCCAATATGATTTTTCCTTCCTCGCCAAGTTCTGGCAATATTTTTTGAACTGGGAGTTTGTCACCTATAACCTTCTTTAAGCATGAAACATGGAAAACTAGGTGCACTCAGGAAGATGCAGGAAGACCCATTTTGTATGCCATAGTACCGATCTTTTGCAACACCTTGTAAGGACCATAATAATTTGGTGATAATTTATTATCCTTCTTAGCTTGCTTGAGGGACATTTGTTTGTATGTTTTTCGTCGTAAAAATACCCAATCGCCTACATCAAAACTTCTTTCGCTGCAATGTTGATATGCCTATTATTTCATTTGATCTTGCGCCAAAGTTAGGTTATCCTTTTTAAGAGTTGGAGAACTTGTTGTTGATGCTCAATGTGACCTTTCATCGCTTGAACTTTATAATTTTCTCTTAAAGATGATGTGATGGATGGTGGATGATATCCATAAAGTGCCATAAGTGGGTTCATTTTTGCTGTAGTGTGGAAGGAAGTGTTATACCACCATTTAGAAAGATGTAACCACTTGACCCATTGTGTTTTTTTATTAGATACAAAGCAACGAAGATATCCTTCCAAAAATCTCTTCACTATCTTAGTTTTCCCACCAGATTGAGGATGATAATATGAACTATGAGCTAGTTGAGTAATGAGACAAGAAAATAATTCCGTCCAAAAATTTCTAGTGAAAATGGGATGTTTTTCGCTTACAATAATCTTTGGGTTTCCATGTAGCTTTTTAATTGTTTCCATAAATGAATTTGTAAATGTATTAGCCTTAAATGGATGAGATAATGCACAAAAGTGTGCATACTTGGTAAGTCTATCAACTGCCACCATGATGGCACTCTTTCCTTCAAACTTGAGTAAACATGTGATAAAATACATTGAAACCTCTTCCCAACGTTTACTTAGAAAGGATAAAGGTTGTAGCAGACCCAGGGTCTTAATTGTCTCAACCTTATTTTCTTGGCAGACCAAACATTCCGCCACAAAATTTTGAATATTAGATTTAAGGCCACCCAAAAAAATTATTTCTTGACCCTATGGTAAGTTTTTAAAAATATTGAGTGTCCTCCTAAGGGAAAGGTGTCCAATTCCAAAAGGATGTTTTGTTTTAGTTGGGAATCCTTAAAAATATGTAAGCGATATTTGTACCATAATGAGTCATTTTTCCAACTAAATGTATCATAGGTACTTCAATCTTGCTGCAAATTTTGAATGGGTGTCCGCTCTTCATCATTATTCCATTCCTCCCTTGCTTCGGTTATCCAATATGGTTGGATAATAGAAATGCCACAAAGAAATGATTCCACATCCTCATCCTTTCTTGAGAGTGAATCTGCAACAACATTTAGCTTCCCTTTTTTAAAATGATTTCATAGTTGTAACCCAACATCTTTGTGACCCATTTTTGCTTCTCTTCTGAAGATTTTCTTTGTTCCAAAACGTATTTAAGACTATCATGATATGGTTTTACCTTAAAGTGTCTTCCCATTAGGTAAGGTTACCATTTATTTAGTGTGTGTGGTATTACCAACATTTCCTTCTCATAAATACATTTCTGTAAATACTTTCCTTGGATTGGACAACTTTCAAAAGCAATGGGTCTTCCTTCTTCCATTAAGACAACACCAATAGAATTTCCTTAGGCATCACATTCCACAATAATTTTTTTTGTGAATTCTGTCGTAACTAAGACCGGTGCTTGGTACATTGACTCTTTAAGATGCTCAAAGGCCTTCAAAATATATTTTCATTACGAAAATTTTAATGGTTCAGTGATTAACTATCCTACATATGACAAGGAATTGTATGCATTGGTGCAAAGTGTGAAAAGTGGAAACATTTCTTGATGGGTAAGGAAAAAATCATTCACAAAGATCATCAACCATTGCAATACTTGCAATCACAAACATAGCTACAACAAGCGAGACACTTCAGATGGGTGGGTTTTCTTCAAAAATTCCACTTGGTGATAAGGTATAAGAAAGGTATCTATAACAAGGTTGTTGATATGATTTATGGACCAATTGTTAGTGCATCCATTATTCATAAGCATAATTGTGTCATGCATGAGATATATGTTGGGCAATATGATTTAGATAATGATTTTAAGGATGTATATGTGACTTTGTGTCAAGGTAACCAAGTAGAGTAATTAAATGATCATGTGCATGATAACTTGTTATATCATCTTGGAAAGCTACGTATTCATAGGGAGAGAGAGTTAACATCATAATGAAAGAGCATACTTCTCTTATTAATGGTCATTTTGGTGTAGGTAAGACAATGGCACAATTATAGAGGTACTGTTACTGGCCTCATATTCTTGAAAGTGTATCACGATTTGTAAGAGGATGTTCTTTATGTGTTGTCAGGAAACATAGAAATAGAATTTTTGGATTGTATACACCACTTTCAGTACCTTCCCGTCCATGGGAAAGTGTTTATATGGATTTTGTAAGAGCTCTACCTATGTCTAGGAGAGGTCATGATTATCTTGTTGTAGTTGTGGATAGGTTCAATAAAATGTGTATTTTGATGCCTTGTAAAAAGCATGTTACAGCTAAAAATAATGCTCATTTGTTCTTTTAGAATGTATGGGTACATTTTGGGTTGTCCACATCCATTGTTAGTGATCGATATTCTCGATTCGTTGGGAACTTTTACTAAATCTTGTGGGGACTCATGGACACCAAATTGAGAAAGAGCACAACATTCCATCTTCAAACAGATGGCCAAACAAAGGTGGTGAAAAAAATGGTGATACAACTTCTTCGTGGTTATTGCAACAAGCATCCTAAGTTGTGGGATGAACATTTGCACTATATTCATCATGCTTACCACTGGGCCAAGAATTCTTCGACTCAAACATCGTCATTTGAGGCATGCTTTGGATACTAACCCAAATATCCTTTTGATCTGAATTTGAATTTTAGTTTTGTTGTGCTAATTTCATCTTCAGAATTATAAAAAAAATTATGATCTTTTGCTTCATGTGCATAGGTTTCTTGAGGTGTTTGTGAGTGTTAAACAGGTAAATGCATCAATTTTTTTGTTAAATTCATGAGCATTTTAACTTAAAAACAAAGTACTTAAAAACAACAATAAAATTTACAGCAAATGCATCAAGTTTTATGTTAAATTCATGAGCATTTTAACTTTAAAACAAATTACTTAAAAACAACAATAAAATTTATAGAAAACCATCAAATGATCCATTAACATAATTTTTTGATAAAGGAGTTCACCCCTCCTGGGCTACATCTCCTTGTTCTTGCTTCCATGGCTTGGGCCTTTGTATTAGCTAAAAATGGAAAAATGTGTTGTTTACAATCCTCTAATACTCTTGAAACCTACTTCAATGTGTTCTGAATGTCCAAATCATCCAGGATAGACTCTTCTTGAGCCAAATTTGGTCAAATTTTTCAAAATTTATGGCCTCGTTAATTATGTTCTAGGAAACCCCACTAAAACTGGAGAAACTCCAGTTAGGGCCGCAGACTCCTCCATATTCTCTGCCAATTTAAATGCGAGTTTAATTAAGATAATCCCAGTTTAACTGTGGCTTAATGCGCTAATGGCGCAATTATGAAACCCGCACTACAAAAAGGATCAGCGTGATTAAACATAGATTAGGGTTAATTAAAACCCATTTTAGCTTAAAATCTGCCCATTGCATAGCGCTCCGCCTTTGGTTATAGTAATAAGTTCATATGGTGAGGGGGCTGCCCCCCTCCTTACCCTTGATGGCTCATATGTATGGAAAGAAATATAAGTCAAAGGCGTAATATGTTAAGTTCCAAGTGCGTGGTCTGCTGGTAGTTGGTTGTGTTGGTGCAGGGGAGGTCGCGGGGTCGAGCACCGACCTCCACCCTTCCACTTGTAATAATTTTTCCACCTGAACTATACCATATGGCATATATATAAAATATTTCGATACCATATGACATATAAATATTTCGACCTTAGAAAAATGAAATTCACACTTTGAACATAGTTATAATTCGGACCTTGGAAGGGGGCAAGTGGCGGCCTCCAGGATAGCCACGTGTCCTCATGCCATTGGTTCCTCCCACATCCAATGAAATTGAAACAAGTCAACCACACAACAACCAACCACAGATTGAAACTTAGCATAGTTTCATTTGGCGAAATGGAGGAATATTCCCAGAATATCCTTTTTTGCTGACTAGGCTGCCATGTTACCATTCTGTCACTTCTGTAATTTTTTTGTTGTTTAGGAAAACGGACAAAAGGTTCTATCTTCCTCATCTGGATTCAGTTTTAGATGAAATGAATTGCACCAGATTCCTGGCGATGAGCTCTTCACTATCATTTAGGTTCGAATCAATTCTGAGCACTTCCATTTTTGAGATTAACATTAAGCACCTGATCATTCCTCCCCACTAGAAGCCTTTTGGACCCCAATTTTCCAATTTTCATCAACTTGAGATTTTCACAAAAACTAAAATTTTTCCTTGACTCTTGAGACCATCTCTTGTTGTTGTAGACATCGTCATTCTGCAATTTCCCTAAATTTGCAGAGCATCAAGTTGTTCTTGCAGAAACAAACTTGTTCCCATCTCGGTCATCAAACAAAGGAAACTTGAAAATTGTCTCACCTCAAACACTGTCGTCGTGGCGATTCTTAGCTAATATTGTTTTTTACTTGCATCGAATTTTGACCAAGTGTTCTCATTATTACCATGTACCATTTGGAAACCAAAATCAAGCACTTTTGGAAACTATGCCTTCTTTGTCAAATTTATTTGGAGCTTTCTCTTTGACCTTTGCACTCTCTTGCACTGGCATCTTGTTTCCAACATTTCTCAACACTCATGTTGACTGCTATTGTGTAGGTAAATCCCATCTACGGACAAAGGCGATCCCTCTAGCCCTAGGGTGGGTCTAGCAGAAAGAGGACCTGCTAATGTTTCGATTCCTAGGTAATGAATTAAATGAGTCAGGATAGATATCCTACCTTAGATCCAACGCGGTCGTTTTAGCTGTGGCAACAGTCTCCTGATCTTCGTCTCGACACGTCGCGATCCTTCAACAATGGTACTCGGGTGCCTGCACAAAGATCAAAGGAAAAAAGGAGCGTACAAGACAATATTTTCAATCATGACTAGAAAATTAATCAAGGAGAATTAAACGTATTGCGAAAGATAAATCACATCAACAAAAGGCGGGAACCAAAACATCAGTCATGTATTTGATTAGGAGAAAGAAAGAGATTACAACTAGAGCCTTGATGTTGCGGCCTCCTTCAGCGGTTCCAGTTTTTGTTCCTTGAGAAACAATTCCTTGCTGTGTAAAGGAATCCATGCTCAAGACATTAAAGATTATGTCACAAATAAGTGTATATCTATCTCTGTTTATTAAACCTTCAAATATTAATAATATAATCTCCAAATATCAAATCCCTACAAGTTCTGCAATGCCATGTTCTATTTATGCTGAAGTGAATGAATGGAAGAAAATGAAAGAAAAGGATTTCAATTTGATATGCTGCTTAAAACAGAATCTACCATTATAAAACCCTGAAGAAGTGAGCAAAAATAAAGTTAAAATAGAGGAGCGCCCATTAAGGATGTTTAACTCTTAGATACACAGATATCAAGAGACCTGCAGCTCAAATCACTCTATTTTATTCATAGATATGGAAATGAAATGAAAAATGGAAAACTATTCAACATAGATAGAATGAAGGAAACTTGCAAAACTTTTCATTGATTCAATATTTTTCAGTACAAAATTAGGCTTCAAGGTCCAAAACTCGGAACCTTTCTCTTTCTTCAAATTTTCTTTAAATACATCATGACAAAACAGTTTCCAGTAATGAAACTGATTCTAACTACTCTAACCAACTTTAACTGCCTAAACGGTTAACTGTCATGGAGGTACATGCCTCGAAAAAGTCTTATTACATTTACATAATCCTGAGAAATGACATAATGAGAATTTTTAAAACTTCTAATCTAAGGAACAACTGGTCCTGAAGTTACTGCGGAATTAATGGCTACTTTTGATTCATCTGTTGGAATCTTTTTTGCTGTGTCAATAGAGAAGATTTTGCATTTTTTCCAGAGTTCACTTTGAGTTGTAGGAGCGTTCTTGTAACTAAGGTATTCCAATATAAATGTAACAACCTGATTGTGAGTGAGCCTTTCGGTGAAGAGTGCTTTTACCATCCATAGCAAATTGAAGTGCCTCTGCAAAAAGTTAAACACTGTCTCTCCCTTCAAAACTTGTGTCTTTTCATGCCTGCTATCTGCCCTGCTCTTTGCCAATGTTAATGCATCTTCATAAAATTTCCATGTCAAAATACTTCCCTTCTCTGTCCAGCATGAAGGTAAACCTGTTCGGATCAATTTATCAAAAGTTATATCAAGCTTCTTTACCGCCTCCTTAAGCCCCATTAACCTTTTCTCTGCATCTTTCCGTAGATCATTTTTAATTATCATTTTATTGACTTCTTCAGCATAAAGGTATCTGTCTTGTATCTCAATTTCTTCTAACTCTTCATCTGATTTGGAATTGATAAAATTTAAAAACCTCCTAGCCCAATTTTCTCTTTTAAGGGCCGTTTGTTTTTCAGATAATATCTCCTGCTCATGGTCTGAGATGAGGCGTTTCTCTCTAGAAATTATATTCAGGGAATCCCAATTTGACTTCATTTCAGAGATAATTTCAGTCCAAATAATATCTTTAGCTCTTAAAAGTGAGATGTTACCTTTTAGCTTCTCCTTGAGCTCCTTAATTTCATCTTCGGCCTTTTGTATTTTCTGCTTATTTTCATTTGCTTTATCTTCCCATCCTTTCATAATCTTAATAGCTGTTTCTAACTCTGACTGAACCCGCTTAAGATCACCTTCAACCATCTTCAATTCTGTGCTGAGCTGAACAACTTGTGTTCGAGGATCTGCATCTCTGTCACCTGTAGGAACAACAAAAGTGCAAGTATGATTTTGAATATGATTCTGCAGAGATATAGCAATCTGCTTCACTTTGGACAACTCTTCATCTTTTTGTAACAATTTCAGACGTAACTCTTCCTTTTCTTTTTCCACCTCAGCTACTTCTGCAGCCATTGAGTGCTCTGTAGCTGGTAATTTTAACTTTTTCCTTAGTGAGGATATTTCTACTTCTACACTTTTCATGAGTTTTTGAATTGCAGCTTTATCATTTGGATCCACACCAATTTTCATAATGATCTTCTTCAACTCTTCATTTTGAGTTGTTAATGCCCTTGAATTAGCTTTCTCCATTTTGCATTGTCTGATGACCTTTGCAAGCATGTTTTCAGTCTTGAATGTTGTGGCATTAGTCTTGCTCAAATCATTTACAATCAACTGCCCGGTCTGCATATGAAGATTCATTTTGTCCCACAATGGGATCTTTTTAACATCCATGATTATGTTTACCTCATTAAAGCTACTCGAAGACCCAAGGGACATTCCCTTTGGATGTGACAGAGCCATTCTAAATTGATCTTTTTCAATATCCATTACAGTCAATAATCTGGTCTGATCAGCAGCTGTGTGATGTTCTGCTTGCGCTTCTACATTGGCTTTTATCTTCTGATTTCTTTCTTCAATTTGCGCGAATACTTGCTTGACTGCCGGCATCCTTTCTGAGTAAAGTTCATGTCTTCTAGGAGAAGAGGGAACACTTTATTCTTCATTGATATGAAGGGTAAAACCAGGCGAATTGGGAGAATGATCTTCTGCTAGTTTGGTTCTCTTTTCTTCTCTGGGTTCCTCATTATCTATTTCAATAACATCTTCTATACTTCTTTTGCTTGCCCTTTCCATAATGGCAGGTGTTTGAATGATGGTTTTTGAGGCACTTGTTTCACCTGGATTTGCCAGCTTCTCTATATCAGGCTTGCTTACATGGGAGAATGCAACATACCCATTCTCAACCCTTTTCTGAGAAATTATTCCATGCGGATCATAAGGCCATTTTTCTCCCAACAACAACTGTGTCCCTTCCAACATTTTTGAGACTTCATCAAAAGCTTGTCTCGTGTTGACCACAAAAGGTCCCACACTCATAGGAAATTTGTACATCAAACCTTTCTTCATGGGAAGAAAGTGGACTTGGTCTACATTAAGACTTTGCCTTATGAATGCCAGGGCGAAAAGTCGCATGGGTACAAAAGTTGGGAGCCTATAGGGCTCAATGCTAACTCCATACAGCCTTATCTCTGAGTATTCTTCGAATACAAACAAATCTCCAAATCTGCAATTGGGTCCTATCTGTAGGAACTCCCGGGGTTTTGGTAGAAAGCATGGAGGAAGAGTTCCATTCAAAATTTTATAAGAAATAGACATGAAATGATTAGAAAATTCAAACAGCCCTGCTTCATTCTCTTCTTTTCTCATCATGTCGGTCCAGAATAAAACTGATTGCTTATTTTTATTACTATCAACTATATTTAAACCCAAACTCATGAACTCTTCAACATTTTGATACAAAAATAAGTAAACAACCAATGATGGAAATCTGAAGAAACCTGTTAGAAGAAAATCTATCAATTGGGAATTTACTATTTCCTGCCAAAAAGACGGAATGTTAAGGACCACCCCTGGTTTCATCATCAGTGAAAACATCCCCAAGACTGATTTATCAATTTTGTGGTCATCATCTTTCCCCAAAATCTTCGTAATGCAGCTAAGAACTGGCCTATACTGAACATTGAATGCCTCCAAACTGAACTCTTCTCCTTCAAATTGAGTTTTTTCTGGATTTGATTTCAAAAATGACATACAACAACTGAACTCTTCGTTTGAAAGGGCTTCAAAATACTGAACCAATGAATCTTTGGAGAATTGTAACGGAGACTTATCTTCTGGAAAGCACAATGCTTGGTAAATTAATTGTGTTGATACCTGCAGGACATTTTCTCCCTGAGAATTCATGACGAAACATTTACCAGGGTACACTGATGAGACTAACCATGAGATGAACTCGGGGAAGAAGTGAGTTTTCGGAACACAGGCGGACAACACACCAGAAATTTTCATAGCAGATAGTACAGGGGATTTATCAGTGTTTAGGGTTACTTGGTAATGCAATAAGGGATGATTGACGGACGACGCGGTATCCTGGATGTCCTTTTCACTATCCAGGAGGGGACTGAGGTTTGATGAACCAGACAAGGATATTCGTTTTTCCATGACTAATAGGAACTTAAAACAATTCGCGGGGTAAAGGAAAATGCAAAGGTGGCAAGCACACGGTTCAAAAGGGGAAAAACAGTCACACATGGACAAAACGGGACTAAAGAACTCTTTAATAAGCTATGGGAATCTGTAATAAATGCCGACATGATGTGGACAAACCGTTGAGAGTGGATGACAGCTGTTTTCCACTTCGCCTGATGACGTCACTGCGGGGGGTCCTGGAGTACGGCGGAAAACTTCAACCTATACCCCCCGTAATGAATCCAAGCCGTTGATCACGGCTCATCCAAGATTTGACTAGTCAACTACGGGGGGTCAGGATTTGATAAACAACGAGCTACTTCTCCCCCCGCAATAACTTATCCGAAAGCACTTTTCTGTGATCACCTCTTCCGCTCGGGAAGTTGCTCAGAGCTTAAGCTTGAAATCATATATATCAAAATAAAGTTTTATGACTACTTTATGTACATCATTCTTTGTAAAAACATTGCATTTCTTTTTTTTTATGCTAAAGTATAAAAATTTCATACTATAGCATATTTTTCGAATTTCCAGATTTTTTTATTTTCGAAATAAAATATAAAAAAGGATATGCAGATAATGATCCACAACACCAGTCAAAAGGCATCTCGAGCATTATTTGGGGAATTTGGACGTGGCGAGGCAATAAGCCTAGGATCTCTCTCGACAAGGGCCTCTCTCTGCTCTATCTCACACCAGCTATATTAGACTGTTTCAACAAAATGTTCAGCAATTCCTATTCAGCTAGCTGAATCTATGCGAGAGAGATGTATTTATAGAAGAAGAGGAGGAGGTTGGGATCCCTCAAATGGTGGAAGGGAGACCTTATCCTTTGGGAGGTTTCCCCAAAATGAGGAAACAAGAAGCCAAAGGAAGGTGCTCGACGTTACTCAGACGAACAACCCAAGCTGACTCACTCACGAAGTAGTTAGCATGGAAAATTCACTTCTATATTTAAAAAACTTTACAAAAACAGCTCGAAGTGGGAAACTCACTAAGAAATAGTGCTAATGGGCATGAGGCCCAGTGTTAATTTCCTTTATTGGTGCGAGGCCATAACTGCCTACCATCACCAACCCAAAAGCATGTGTTTTTGATGGTTTGTTCTAGGAATATTCAGCAGAGAAAATGTTCTCCTCATGGCAAGGGATGCATTGACACTTTTTTCAAGGCATGAAAATTCATATAAGTCACATAAATGGTCCTCGAATGTGTGGGATGAGGATTGCAGAGACAGTGACAAAATTTTGTGTAACAAATGCCCCCTAAAGCATGAGGTCCGAGAGAGAGGGAGGAGTGAAATGATTTACGAGAACGCGTTTGAACCAAACATTGTTGTCGAAAGACCTGCAAGTACAAATAAAAATGATATCTCTGATACGTGAACATGTGGTATGGGCGCAACCATCCATAATAGAGTACATATATAAAATGAGATCTGAGGTATGGATGCAACCATCCAGCAATAAGGATCAACAAATAGACTCAGGTATGGTCGCAACCATCCAATCAAAAGAGTCATGCATATAGTCATGATAAACCAGAATATCCCGCAGCTTGGATCTTATTAGACAAAACCCAAGTTCGTGTGCTCCATATCGACCTGAACAAGTACAAAAACAAGCATGCGAATATGTGAGCTGAAGTCGAACATGCAAGAAAATCACCTGATTACCAGCCAATGATGCAAGCTGTTAACAGGCACGAGAGAAACTACCAATAATGACAATGTCTCTCCAGGTAAAATTAGTACAATCCACGAAATGTGAACAGTGATCTAGCATTGAACACTCGTAGAATCACTCGATCGAAGGCCAATGATATGGACCTGTGGTCGAATGTGAAGAACTTGCCATTGAGGCATGCAAGCTCCAAGGTAGCGGAAGGGAGCCTCTAGATCAAATTCATGGATAAAGAGTTGAGGTCGACAGGAAGTGACCTGGTCGAAGGAGGGCCATAATTTTTCCCACATAATCGACATGAGAAAGAGGGACATGATGATAGTGAATCATGACGAAAAACAAATCAGAAGGAGGTTGAAAACTGCAAACAGAACTTCTCTTGAACATATCAGCGACACGATTTCAGATTTGGAATTATTTGAGATCAAGGGATCTGAGGTCATGATGACATGGCAAAGAGCAGATGAGTGGTCAAAACAGATTAACCAAACCCATGGAGGCAAAAATGATGAAATGTGATGTCCCCAATCCGACACGAATGCAGATGAGTGTCATGTTCAAGAGTGACATACTGTCGAAATGACTAAGAACTGGTTCCATTTCCCCCCACCATTGTTAGCGAGTACCCCAATTATTTTTGGAAACAAGCTTGAAAGGGATAGCATATGCTTGTCATGTAAGTTTTTCCTTCGGAAAAATCCATCCTAGTACATTTTACGAGCCCTAGGAAGGAGGAACTCTGTGATGTCATGGTGACAGTTTCCTATGTCATTTAGGTTTTAATGACTTTGACAAAGGAAGAACTCAACATCTTTTCATTTTTAGAGAGTTTGAAAAGAAGCGGAAAAGAAAAATCTAGTAGTCCCTTTTCATAGATAGTCTCACAGATCCGAAAATGTAGAAAAATGTGTCTGAGAGAACCTCTTAGTCACGATAGGCTAAGGTATTCCTTTTTCGTAAATAATCTATCCTAGCCCGAAAAAGGAGTAAACGTATACTGGGTAGATATCGTTTCGCAGGCATTTAACGAGTTCAAAATGACAAGAGTCTCGACAATCTTTTCAATTTTAGAGAGTTATAAAAGAGCTGAAAGATGACTCCAACAGTGACGATTTAGTGTTTTTACCAAGTTCGAAAAAAGTATAAAATACAACTCGTTACCTCATTTTCGTCACGTCAAAAATTTGTCGCTACACAAGAGATGCACGTAAAACCAATTTCTCGAAATAACATAGAAAAATAATCGGAAAAAAATTCTTTGAAACCTAATTAGGGTTATGAAAATTTATAAAATGCTTAATATGGTAAAAAATAAATTACTTTTCACTTTTACCTCTTGTGAGCAATTTGTTACCCTTTTTCACTACGATTTTGTGGCATTGACAACGGGTAATCCGGAAGACCAATCGTGAATCTGTCAGTTCCAGGTAATAGATTACATCTTTCCCTACATTTTTATTATACTTTAATTACCTACAACCCCAATTTTATAGATCTGTGGGAGGATTTTTCAAAAAATAGGGAACAACGGTTGGTGTGGGTATCGAGCACGAACTCATGCCAAACGGTCTAAAATTTGAATGGGGGCGCGCCAACCGCAATAGTATATTTTAGCATGTAGTTTTAAACAAGTAGACCCAATTCAACTATTAAAAAGCTTTGGATTTGGCCAATGACAACAATATGGATGTTTTTGCAGGTGCGAAAATAAAAAATGGTGATTGAATCAAAAGAACGAGAACACAATGAAGAAGATGAGGAAGCCTTGGGCAATAGGAGATGCATGGAAGCTCTCAGAGATTGCGGGCTCAAAAAATTATTTATGGCACCATGTCTCAGAGCTCAACCAGAGCTGTTGTATTACTTGATCAGTGTCTGGGAGATTGGTCAGGAAAAATTCATTATTCATGACCAAGAACTGGAGATTGAAGTCTTAGATGTTTATTTCATAATCAGACTGTCACGGAGGGGAGCAATACCAACCCTGATCGGCACCCGGCCCTCAATAGAGAACATGAGTATGGTTATTGACAGGGTGTTCCCAGGGGCAAGGAAAGGATTGGGAAGCGAAAAAGTGGATATCCAAACTATTCCGGATTTGGCACTAAGGGTAGTGCTGCACACCATCACACGAGTTGCGGGATTGTAGGCTCCACACGAGGCCACAAAAACACAGCTACTACTTGTTGTAGATTGCATGGCACTGACTCTCTACAACTGGGCAGAGGCTGTAATAGTAAACATGAAGCATCAACTGATGAAATGTAAGAAAACCAAGCTAAATCAGTTTGGCTATGGGTCCATATTGGTATCATTCATCCTGGAAGGATTACCAATATTCCAACGTCAGGGGGCAGTCAACAAATGTCTTGGAGACAAGAGTTATTTGAGTGGCTCCGCTGTCAGCTGATTGTCATGGAGGACTGGCCCTACTCTGGCATGGATTTTACCAGTGATGCAGATCTCCCACCCCCAAAAGGAGAGGATTGGGATGAAGTACTGGGTAAGACTCATTTTTTATTTTTGATGAGTATTATGATTTTTTTTGTTATGCATGTTCTGACATTAATCCATGTAATTGTAGATGTTGGCCTAGAGAGACCTGTAGGTATGTCCCCGATAGCACGATGGATTCCTCGTGACTTCGATGTGGCCCCTCATGGTGAGAGAGGCGAGGAGGAGGAAATCATATGAAACTTGGAGGGAATCTCCCGTGGGATCCCAGACTATGCGCATTTCGATGATGTTCCTCGCGTGTACCAAAGACACACTGCAGGGGTGTCAAACCTTGTTCACCACTTGCTGAGGTGGCTTGTATGGGCAGTGACATGCTATCATGAGCATCACACTAAGTAGACACCTATATTTTATTTCCGCATATTTTTTGAGAGAAATGATGTCTCGGGATGTAACTTAAACACACATATTTTTTGAACTTATGATGCACATTGATGCAAACACTCGATCTATATATATATATATATATATATATATATATATATATATATTTTCCTGTATGGATCTTGTCATATGATGATGATTTTTAAAAATTACGTAAATGTATATCTAATACAATGCTAGCTACTAGATTAGTTAATGCATTCATTCGTCTAGGAATATGTTGATATGTAATGTAATAAAAATGTATTTCCAGTAAACGAACATGAAAATACAACCTTAAGCTGTGAGGGTTTCTAGCAGAATAATGTATGTTAAGTTGAAGAACAACAAGCTGTGAGTCTAGGTTAACAATCAATGCACGAATGTCGAGAGAAATGGCCTCGGTTAATAGTTCAATAACAACACTATATTCAATGACATTGTTTGTGGTTTGTCCTAGACAAATACCTTGAAGGTATATCAACTCACCAGCATGATCATAAATCACCCAGGCTGTTGAAGATAGGTTCCGGGTACTGCGGGAAGCACCATCCGTGAAACTGACATAAGGGGTAATAGACATCTACACAATAAGCAATGATCTAATAAGTAGGAAAATTCTCGCAAAGCACACCAAGCCAAAAATGTACAAAAATGAAAAGAACATCTATGTACAAAAAGCATGCATGTATGACTCACGCATAGTAATTTTTAAGATACAACCCATTTCTAAGTTGATCGAGAGGATGACCTTCATAATCAATAAGCTCATATGCCCCATTCCACAAAAAAACATTTAACAATGTAGGTCCCATGCCACATGGGTTGAAATTTTCCTGCCCCCATCTTATCGTGAGCTTGGTCATACAAGAGGATGAGATCTCCTTCTATGAAGGAATGAGGGGAAATCGGCTGGTAAAAATGAGCTTTGACCCGCTTATGTTCTTCAATGACTAGAGCAACAAAGCGGCGAGTTTCATCAAGCCTCTCCAAATAGAGAAGACGCTCTTCTTCTAGCGAAGTATTCGACAGCAATTCAACAACTAGTTTGAGCGAAGGTATTTCACATTCAATTGGAAGGGTAGCTTATAGACCGTAGACAAGATGGAATAGATTGAATCTAGTCGTATCCTTTACTGAGGTTCGGTAGGCCCAAAGAGCTGAAAACAACATGAGAGTGCCAGTTTGATTTGTGCATCCCAATCATACATTGAAGCATAGCGACGAGAACTTTGTTCACGGCTTCAACCTAGCCATTGGCCTGAGGGTAGTATGACATTAAGTTGTCGTGACGCAGACCCAACTTGGAAGTCAACTCTGCCACCATGTAATTCTAAAAATGGTCGGAACCATGATCGGTAACAATGGCTTAAGGGACACCAAACCTAGAAATGACATGATTGAATAGAAATTATGTTGTTGTCTTACCGTCAGCCATAAGTGTAGACATTAATTTGGCCCATTTGGTGAAGTATTCCATGACTACGATGATATAATTATGCCCCTCTGGCCGAGTGAGGGTTACATGTCATAAAATTGATGCCCCACTTCACAAAGGGACCAACGGTAATGATAGGGTGAATATGGGAAGGCGGCACGTGCATATTGCGATCATAGATTTACAAATCATGGCATTTACGAACAAAAACAACGCAGTCTTTAAAGATGGTGGGACAGAAATACCCAACACGAAGAATCTTCTGTGCAGTAGAATAACCATACATGTGACCGCCACAGGCACCACAATGAAAATCATTCAGGGCCTTCTCAGACTCCTTGAGAGTCAAACACTGGCGGAGAAAGGAATCAACTCTGATGTGGTAGAGTGTCTCTCAAACTATGCGATCGGGTTGCGATTGATGACAGATGCGTCGGCGAGCATCCTTCGTCAACTCAGATAAGAAGGTCGAAGTCTGAAGATATACGATGATATCACCGTACCAAGGATCGAGGGTGGCGCTAATCAGAAAAACCGTGTCATCTGGAATACGTTCCTCTGAACCAAACGGATCAGAATCGAAAGGGAGAGAGCAGATCAAATCAGCGAAGGCTAATGACTTCTTCGACTTGGCGGTAGTGAACTCCAAATCGAAATCTTGGAGGATGACAATCCACTTTGAGTACTTTCCCCCCAACAATTTTTGAGTCAATATGTAAGTCATAGGGTTGCAATTAGAAATCATAGTCACTGTACGCAACAGGATGTAGTGACAAAAACATTGAACAGCTTGAACAACAGCCAACGCCAACTTCTCGACATGTGCATATCGCGTCTCAGTATCGAGAAGGTTACGAGACAGATAGTAAATGACATGTTGGTCACCATCATCATCGTCTTGTATTAAAACCATGGCAATCGTGCTAAACGCAATGGCTAAATAGAGGGAGTAATTGTGATGATAATTCAGAGGACACAACAGAGGAGTATTAACGAGCAATTTCTTCAGCGCATAGAAAGACTTTTTGGCGATCTCATCCCATAGGAATGGGATGCCTTGCTTCAGTAATTGCGTAAATCCTTTAGCCACTTTGGCGTAGTTAAGTATAAAATAGAGTAAGAATTTAGCTTTCTCCTGTAGAATCTGCAGCTGATGTAAGAAGGAAGGACAGGGGAGATTAACAATAGCTTCAACTTTGAGTGGATTGAGATGAATCCTATCTTTGGAAATGATAAACCCTAAGAGTCTACCAGATTCAACACAAAATATGCACTTATATGGATTCAGCCGAATGTTATAGTGTCGACAGCGAAGAAAAATATCATGAAGATGATCAAGATGGTCTTTACGCTTAGCTGAATGAGTTGGAAGGTCATCCAAATAAGGCTGAACAATGCAATTGATATCGAGAAAAGCATATGACATTGCTCACTGAAATGTAGCCCCAACATTTTCAGACCGAAAGGTATATTTTTATAAGAGAAAGTACCCCAAGGACAGATAAAGGTGGTCTTATGTTGATCGGCCAGAGAAATGTTAATCTGGTTATACCCAGAAAACCCATGCATAAGGGAAAAAATTTCACTCCTAGCACAGTCATCAATGATTTGATCAATAAAAGAAGTAGGATAATTATCCTTAGGGCAAGCCCAGTTAATGTCACGGTAATCAACACAGACACGAATGGTACCCTATTTCTTATCTACAAGAACAATATTGGACACCCATTCAGTTAAGGGAATCGGGTAGATAATACCAACTTTAAGAAGTTTTTCAACTTCTCCCTTAATAGAGGCAGCCTTTCTAGGTTGCACAAGACAAAGATGGTGGTGAATAGGCTTCGCACCAGAATAGGTAGGAATCTCATGCACCACTATACTTGGATCTATACTGGCCATATCTTCGTAAGACCATGCAAAGACGTCACGAAACTCGCAGAAGAGACTAGTATAGACCTGAATCTCATCGGGAGAACAGGTCAGCCCAATATTGATGTTCTCGACAACCCTTGGTTTGATCGAGATGTTGATAGGAATCGTCTGTGTAATTTTACTCAAGTCACCTTCTGCAAAGACTTCATGTGTCAGGATAGGCATTTGAAGTGAAGTAGAAGGAACCAAAGAAGAAAACCTCTCGAGAAACGTAAAAATGGCCCCAAGGCCAGGCATGAAAGAGGAACGATGATGAATATCATCACAAGGAGGATCCTCAAGAGACATTTTTTCCATGATAGCTTCATCGGAGGAAAATATCTCTTTCAAGGGGTCGGGCGAATATGAATCGTCGAGCCAAGGGGATTGAGAATAAGTATCAAGAGACATGCTCAAAGGAGCATGATCAGGAGTGTTACACCATTTTTTGGTCATCTAACCTACTATCATTAGATGGACCCAAGTACACCACGTAAGACCAATTTTACCCTAAGTAAAATTGCTTTCACTATGTAAAATAACTTAATAAAACACATTTATTAGGTTGTTTATGGCCTAAACAGGAAACCCCAAAAGGAAATATTAAACAAACCTATATTTGTTTGATTTTCCTGGTCATGTTTAACCCAAAACAAAGAAATTAATTAGATAAATCTTTATTTATCTTATTATTTTCTAGGAATAACTATTTAAATCTTATTTAAATAATATTCCTTGTTAAATATGACTAAATCACCCATAAATAATTAAATAAATAATTATTTATTTGATTATCCTTCAACCACTTCCTTAAAATGATAAATAAATCATTTATTTATTTATTATTCACAAATAAAGGAATTTGACCCAAGTCAAATACCTTTTCCTCCAACAAATATAATAAAATATTCCATAAAAGGTGGATCTAGATTTGGTTAATGTTATTTTAATCATGCACCAAGATCTAGAATGACCCAATATTTTGTTATAAATAGGAGGGTTTTTCCTATCATTATTCACCTTTTGTTGCCTATTAGATCACTCTGGATCTATACACTTGGTCACATTCTACATTATTTGCTGTGTGAGCTCCCTTTGAGTTCTATCTTTGTCTGGGTTTTTCTACACCAACAAGAGAGAGAGATTCTAGATCTGAAGTGCTGAGGACTTCCAAGAACCCATCCCATTAAGGAGAATTGGATACACCTTCTTGTTTTCCTCCTAGGTGCCCTTAATACAAAAATTCTTTCAAAAAACATTGTTCTTGTCTTGTCTATTGGATGTATGGAGCAAACTCTTAATTTTACTGCTTAATGTCTTTCTATGCATAGATCTGGTTTTTTGCAGCATTTGTCTTGATCAACTAACTGCAGATCTGAAGATATTGGCAGCCACATTTGATGTTAGGGCTATAAGTTATGCATAGCTAAAGTGGTCTTTTTTCGTACGCTTCGACAAAAGATTCATACTAACAATTGGCAACTCCACACGGGTTTTCAATTACGACCGCTGTCGTTTTTCATATTCCTACATATCCAGCTACTTCAGACCCTAGGGTTTCTTTTCAACTTTTTGTTTTTCCCATTTTTATGTTATTTTTCTCACATAAAACCCTAAAACATTAAAATTTATAACTTCTGCGTGTTTCTGGCCCTATTGCGCAGGTGACAGACATCAGCCGCAACTGAGACGATAAATTTTCCGGAAATCTGCCGCTGGGACACCCGGAGCTTCAGGTCGCACTTTTCAGCCCAGAAACTGCGACCTGGACCTCCAGGTCGCACTTTCCAGCCCATTATCTGCGACCTGCCAATTTTTCTGCTCTTTTTCTGCAATTTTTCTGGGTTTTTCTGAAGCTTCTATAAGGGTTTTCCAGTCTCTGTCTCAGCCTGTTTAGATCTGTTTCTGATCTGTTTTACTCATCTAAGTGGGAACCTAGCCCCCTAGGGCTTTAGTACCCTCCACTTTTTGTGGAAGAGTTTTAACTGTTTCAGGTGTCTGTTTTTTCAGGGTTTCAGCCATCCCTTTTTCAGATCTGATACCTCCTTTTCAGATCCCTTTTTATCAGCTCTTCTCCCTTGCAAATCGCCTCCTGAAGTTTTGTTTGGATCTAACTTTAGGGCCTCCTCCTTGTCCCTTCTGCTTGTTGCTGATTTCCTCCTTTTTTCCAGCCACCTTGCCTCTGCCTCTTGGCTGTGTTCTGCACCTCTTTTCAGCAGGTTTCTCCTTTAGATCCCTGTCCCTTTCGACCCTAGATCTATTGGCCTCTTTGTAGTGTGTTTTGACTAGATTTTTTCCCTCTGTTAGCCTAGTTTTGAGAGACCTGCCTTTTTGGGTTAGATTGATGCATTGTTAGCTGTTAATTTTCTGTTTTTCAGCATTATATACTGTTCTCTGCAGATTTATTTTTCAGTTACGCAGCACACTTTTTTCTCTTCCTCTCAAAACGAAAAGGGTTTAAAAATTAAAATTAACACATGCCACACACTCACCCTAAGCGAAGAAGAGCCTGGTTTACACCGCCAGGAAAAGACTTTAAAATCAATTGACACTGCACCTATCTGCCCTTGTTTCGACATTGTAATCACTTGATTATGCACCTCCCTGCCCTTGTGGTCGTTCTTCTTCCCCTTGTGCCGTGTTTGTGTTGTCATAATTGCGCCCCCCAGGCGCACCTCCCGGAGACTTCTTGGCCTTCACCCTCAGTTTCCAGTCGGTCGACCTACTCCGTCCCGTCGTCGTCGAGTTAGTCCTCCTCCGAGTCCGCACTCCGACTCTTCTTCTGATTCATTGGGTTTTCCTTTTACTTCTGGTTCTCCCCCTGTCACCTTCACTATGTCTGGTCCAGGGCCTAACGCTAGCGGAAATCTCGGCCCTAATTCTGGGACTACTACTAGCGGAACTGCCACAGGAACTACCTCGGCTGCACCCTTGCTCCCTTACATGGCAGGCCTCAGCCTCCCCGATCTCAATCAGTTGATCAATGACCCTATCTGCCACGATGTTGGTTGGCCTACTATGCCTACTATGCCAACTAAGCTCCCCTCCGACATCCCTAAGTTCAAAGGCCTTGCTGGAGAAGATCCCACCAATCACGTCCGATCTTTCCACATGTGGTGTTCCTCCAATTCCATTACCGATGATTCCATCCGTCTTCGGTTGTTCCAACGCATGCTTACGGGCGAAGCTTCTAAATGGTATGTTGACCAGGCCACCTCTTCCCATACCACCTTTGCGACCATTTCCCAAGCCTTTTTATCTTATTTCCAGCTCCCTCTCCAATACGACACTGGTACCGAGCTTTTGACCTCCTTCTGTCAAACCTCTTCAACCCGCCTTTCCACTCATGTCCAGGAATGGCGGAGAAGACGAAGCTTATGTCGAGCTCCCACCTTTGAAGATCAGATTTATATGGACTGTTTCCTTCACACTCTCTTACCCCCCATTGGCAAAGATGTCGCCTCCCATTTCCCTCAAACCGAAGAAGCCACCCTCTAAATAGCCTTGAAGTATGACCTGATCTACGCTCAGTCTGGTTATGTCTATACCGTCCTTCCTAACCTCCCCAGGCCCGGTGGCGCTAAAGCCCCGGGGGCATCTCACTCCGCCGACGGTATCGTTGGATCCCTTTCTCATCCATATGCTCAACCTCCTATGGGCTATGGTCCCCCTCCGGGAGGGGCCAGCACCTCTAGCACTTTTCCCCCTCTAGGTAGCATGTATCTAGGATACGGCATGCCTCATCCTTTTTCCCAACCTCCTGCTTACCTCAATGCTGCCCAACCTAACCATTATCCTTATCTGCAGCCTGGTGCACCAGCTCCTCCAGCATATGCGCTTCCACCTCCCTTGCCTCCTCCACCCCCGCAACAGCACCTACAGCCCCCCCCAGGGCAAGTCTTTGCACAACAGGGCACGACTAATCCTCCTTCCTCTCAAAGAAGGTGGAGAGGCAACCAAAATCAATCTGCCCCTGGTACTCGTGGACCCAATCCTCAAGGTACTGACCTTAACACTGCTAACCAGCAACAGGGCACTCAGCCCAAGCCGGATAGGCCTATTTGTACAAATAAGCCTTGTTCGTGTTGCGGTGTTTACGGTCATTACACTCATGATTGTCCCCTTCTACCACAGATGCGGCAGATGTGGGAGTCTCAAGCCACATTGCGAGGACAACATGCCTCCCCTCATGCTCCCCCTAATGTGGCCACTACTCAACCGGCTGTGTTTACCGATCCTTTCCCCCAGTAAGGATTCGTGGCTACCCAACCACCTGACGGACAGGTCGCTACTCAACCTTCCCCTTCTGGTTCCTCTGATTACCAAATACTCATGATGAACTCTGATCCATCCCCCACCGTTGACCTTAACCTTCAAACTTGGTCTCGCCAGTACCCGAAGCCTACCGCTCAGTCTGCCTCCGAGTCCCCTTCTTCAGGTTCTATTGAGCCTCTTTCGATACCCAATGGTCCCTTACATATCCCTCAACCCAAAGTTGAGGTTCATACCAAGATTCCTATAGGACCCTTACGGCGAAACGCTGCTCCTGGTTGAGCCGCTCATTCGTATAGCATAGTAGATGATTTGGCGCAGTCTCTTGCTGCCATTTCCACATTGGAACTCCTCCAATCATGCCCTTCCCAAAAGAAGGCTCTGCTATCTGCCGTGCGTGCTGTAGATCCTGCCGATGACCAAATGATTGTTTTCGACGCCCATCAATCAGAACATCCTCCTCTTCCTGCTTCCGTCGCCTTCCAAATCCCAGTCAAAATCCGAAATGCTAACATTTCTCAGTGCATAATTGATGAGACATCCACCTATGTGATGTCTGCTTCGGTTTGGAAACAACTCGGGTCTCCTGAATTAGCCCCTTCCACAATCACCCTTCATGTGTGGGATGGCCACGCCTCCCAGCCCATTAGCCTCTTCCGTAATTGCCCTATCACTCTTGCGGGCAAGACTGTTTGCGTTGACATCGAAGTCATCGACGCCCCTCTAGACTACAACATTCTCTTGGGGAAAAGCTACACCTATGCCATGTATGCTGTCCCATCCGCGGTTTTTCGTAAGATGTCTTTTCCTCACAATGGAAAGATAGTCACCATTGACCAGTTGACTTATCATGAGCCAAAGTCTCAGACCTCCCCTGAGACGACCATCTCTTCTGTAGCCAATAGGAAAACCGTCGATTCCTTGACGAGTGTCTCTCCCAGCGTCTACAAAGACTCCTCTTTGCTTGGAACTTTCCCTGGTCTCCCTCCTCCTCCTATCTCTGATCCCAGCTTATCGAATGTTTGCATGATGCAATCGTCTCGGGTTGCCCTTAAGCGACTCGCTTCGGCTAGTCAGCAACCTCTGACTCAACCTCGCCCACCGCAACCCGCTCCTAGCCCTTCATCTCAGCCAGCTGGACCTCCTCCTATTGGCCCTTCTCCTACAACTAGCATCCCTGAACCCCTCTATCCTCCTGGGTCGGTTCCCCCAGGCCTCAACCACCTCGGAGCCATCCCTCTTGGTCATTATCCTGTTGGTCAGATGCCCTTCCTGGCTCCCCCTCCCGGAGTCTATTCAGTCCCCGTCATGGCCACCCTCTCTCTCCCCAACCTGACCCTGGGCATACCCGTCTGGTACCTTGACCCTCCAGCCGCTACCCCGCCTGGTCACCCCAAACCCTACCTTGCTTTGACACCGGTTCAACTGGTCCCCCTCGCTTCCTCCATTACCACTGTGCCCCTAGCACCTCCACAGGACCCTTCTCCTGTCGTGAAGACCCCTGGGAAGAAAGGAAAAGCTCGCAAGGGGGCACCCAAAGATAAGGCCACCCCGACTGACCCGGCCCCTCCTCCGCCTGCAAAGCCTTGCACCTTGTGTGATGTCTTCGGTCACGCCACACATGCTTGTCCTAAATTGCCTCGTATTCAACCCATGGTTAAATTCGTGTTCCCCAATTCTACGCTCCCTGAAGCCTCCATTCCTTCTTCGTCCGTAACCAAGAACCCCAAGACTATCCGCACCAACAAACCCTGTGCTCTGTGTGGTGTCCATGGCCATTATTCCCACCATTGTCCTCACCTCACGCATTACTGCGCCTCTTTAGAGGTAGTTCGAGAGTATGAGGTTGAACAAAATCAATCTGCCTCTCCCATACTTGCACAGTATGCTGCCGGTCAGTCTGAAGATCCACCCAATCCCATCGACATCCCCCCCCTTGATGTCCAGATGTCCGAGCCTACCACCACCATTTTCTACCTATCATCATCCATGAGACCCTCAGAGAAAATTCCCTCGGATTCCTCCCCTGATGGTTCACTCGACCCGCCTTCAGCGACCACCCTGGGCTTAACATCCTTTGACCATCTATTTATCTGTTCCTCTGTCACCCCCCATGATGATTTGTATGTTAGCCTTTCTTCCCATACTGATGATCTAGGTAGCTTTGCCGTGTCATGTGGTTTCCCTTCCTCCCTTCATCCCCTCTGTTCCCATCAGGATGTCCTCTTGGGAGCCCTCTCCACCCATGACTTCATCCTTCCCACCCATAACCGGGATAACACCACCCCTATCCATGTTGACCTCCACAACCCGAGTCCCAGCCATTCCTCCTATAGCCCTCATATACCGCCATCTAGTTCGTCTATGAGTCATAGCCATTGCACTCCCTCCCGCAGTTTCCACTCGATGTCTCCTATACACTCACGCTGCCGTCATTGTTCCTCTTCCTCCCATTTTTTGTCTTGTACCACCATTCCGCAGGACCTCCTGTCCACACCCTATATCGGTTACGCTGATGGTGCAAGTCGTTATTCCTGGAATATCGCCTCGGCAGGTTGGGCCATCTTCACCCCCTTGCATGCCCTTGTTCTCTCAAACAGGGTCTGCATTGGTCCTGCCACCAACAATCAGGCCGAATACGATGCAGTGCGGGGTCTTTTAGCCGATGCCCTCTCTCATCGCATCCTCCATCTGCATGTTCGTATAGATTCCCTACTTCTTGTCATGCAACTAAATGGTGTCTATCGTGTGCATAATCCTGTGCTGTTTAGACGATATTTACGAGTGAAACTCTTGATACGTGAATTTGAAACCATAACTTTCAACCATGTACCTCGAGAACAAAATCTCTATGTAGATAGCATTGCAAACCATGTTCTAGATTGGCATTTATCACACGCTTTTTATACAAGAAAATAACAATAATAATCATCAACAAGATGCATATCCATAACAAGTGTCGCAAAACATGTGTTTAGAGTCCATCTACTCTGATACAGATGACATGCCCATAGCATGTTACAAAAAACTCAAAACTGGGGGCACCACTCGCCCCTACATACATACTAGGGGGCACCACACGCCCCACACCTAATCACTATCTGGCGGATCCTGAGCCAATGGCTTTGCTCCTGCAGCTCGTAGATCACGTATCCCCTGACCGGCCATCGCCATGCGCCGCATGACCCCTCGCCATTCCGAGGGTAGACCAATACATGGCTCTATGTACTGGTCGTCTAAGTCTTGCCACCCGCGCTCTGAAACACCGGTCAGCAACCTCTCACATCTACGACGGATGTCCTCCAGGAGGGTGGCTGCATCCTCATTATGCGCTACTCTCGCTCCACTCGGGCTTGCAGCTCCTGATGCTGCAGGTCGTCCCATATATCCGGCCAGTTTTATCGGAGCTATATCTGCATACCAAAAGTACATGAATCAGTACCCTATCTACTGTTCAATAACTTTAACATGCCCAAAAAATAATAGTCACTTGTCACTTACCATCGGGCCCCCATACTCGACCAGGCGGAAGTGGCAGGTCCGGATCCCCACAATAACTCATCCCACTATAGGGATAGTCGTCTATGTATAATGGCATCTGATCCCAATGGGCAAAGAACTCCATTCGAAACACCCGTCTGACCGCCCCTCCTCCTCCTCTACACAGTAGTCGCCCCCACCGGCGCATCCTGAGCTCTCTCGGGCCCCCATCTGGGAGCTGTATACGAGGTCGTAAGGTCGGGATCTTCTCAAAAAATAAGGAACACAATAACGTCCCATACGAGCAATCGTGATTCACTTGCCGCTTGCAAAGTGACAACTGTCATTTTAACGACACCAGCATAATTTGGGCCCACCCATAGTAGGTCCCACTCAACACACTCTCTAAAATCATCATCTGCCCCCCAGTGATGTGATGGAACGCCTGGTTGCCCAGGATCCGCAGCACTGCTGCGGCCATTGCACGGGTCTCCAATCTCTCTAGTTCCCTGATCGGTATCCGAGTCCCTTTGAATTGAAGACCCAGTCAACAATGCCGCTCCAAAAACTCCATGATGTTCCGCCCCCGCGGTAACACTGGCTGCGTATTTCCCACCATCCCAAGTGGAAGGAGACCAGTCAGGAAATACACATCCCAGACTATCAGTTCGATCCTGTGCCCCTGCACTACAAAGACCTCATGCTCTGGATCCCAATAACTGATAATCCGGGCCAACAAGGGCTCTCCAGCTCTCATCAAAGGGTTCTCCAAAAACTTTAGAACTCCAAACCTGGCCAACACACGACGAACACCCTGATCTGCCTAGATCTCTGCCCGTAACGTACCCAGGTCTCTCTCTCTCCAGTTAACCTGTATATCTGCCATATCTGCACAAAAAAATCATCTTTGTCAGTATATATATAGGGAATACTGTAACCAAACACAAAAATGCAACTCTCAGCCATTAAACAGCACTAAAATCCCCTCCTCTTCCAGGTCGCACTTTTCTGCCAAATTCTGGGCCAGGTCGCACCTTTTTGCTCAAAACCTGCGTCCCAGGTCGCAGATTTTGGCCCAAAAAGTGCGACCCATCCGAAAATATGAAAGAGGGTCTGTTCTTGAGATTCTGGGCCCTAATCTGAACTTTTAAACCATCAAAAAGAAAGAGTAAGGTTAGGCCTCTTACCTGAAACTGACAGATCTCGATTCCAACGGTCGGTTTGTCCGCTACGATCACCGCAAGATTTAGGGCCTTCTCTCCTCTCTACCTTCACCACAGCCACACTAGCAAATGAGTGAATTTGGAGGGAAAAATGCCTTATTAAAAGAGAACCCCGGTTTTTCTTTCGCCTGCTGCGACCACACCGTAACTCAGTTTGACAAACCGTCCGCACCGTTGGAAAGCTCTCACCGAGCCCTGTAATGGGTATCTGTTGGTGTTTTGTGATTTTCTACTTCACCAGGACACATTTTTTCCAAGAAGGGTCACTTCACCTCCCCCCAAAATTAGATTTCCTCACTTACAACACTTGTCCTTGGGGCACCACTTTGCCTCCATACTTGGTCCTTGTTCGTGTCGATTTTCGTCATGAGATACCATCTTATACTCATGTTTTCATGGTCCCCCATGGACCTTTACTGTGTGGCAGCACCATCGAGTTGCCCTTGTTTAGAGCATCCAAGTTGAGTCATCATCGCATTCATGGAGTCTATCCTGAGTCCCTTTGTACCCCACTATAGTCCTCCATCCTTCATTGCTTGGTCTCTCTCTTGTGTCGCACATTATGGCCTTCAGTCCCACTGTCCCCTATCCCTTATGATATTGCGTCAGTCGCTGCCATGTCATTTATGCCCTTTATTCTCTAACAAGGGAAGTCGTCCATTCGCTACTCAGTCCCCTCCATTCCATCATCATCATTGGTATTAGTCTATCCGTCGCTCTACTATTTTATCTCATGCCTTAGTTGAGGATCTCTCATTGCCTCACCTATGGCGGACCTCCTTCTGTCGACATCAGTTCCTCCATTCTAGAAGACTGGTCTAGAGGGTGGTGTACCTTGGTTCCAACTTCCACTCTTGTTCGGTGCCTCGGATCAGGCAAAGGGATCTCTCATTACCCTTTGACTTGATTGTTTCTCTACTCCAGCTCCTTTCAGCATGATCGAGATCCGTATGTTTGATGGTTCAGTGATGCAGCAACAGCTATTGGTGATTCCCGGGTGTGTGTGAGATGTCTCAGCCCTCATGAGGGGGTGGCCGTGCAGGTAGCCCCCCACATGCCCGGATGACCTCTTCATTGCAGCCTTTGATGCAACTCCATATATTTGATGATGTCGGCCTTAGCCGCTTGCAGCGCCTCTTTGATTTGCATGTATCAGTCAGATTTTGTGAGCCCTTCCCCGCTTGTAGGGGGCATTTGGGTTGTACTTGTATCTCATGTACTCAGATATTATTGTACAAGTCCTGGCTGTTATCCTAGGCACAGCATGTATATGGGATCCCTCACTGTATTTCTATCTAGCTCATGTTTATGTCGGTTGTACTTTATGGTTCGGTCCCTTGTTTACTGGACACACTATTCTTTTGTACTTTGTCTCGGTGGGCATAGGTATGCCTCCCCCGCTGCCTTTAGCACAGGTACCTTATCATAAAAAGAGACTTGTTGCACCTGTAAGTCTCGTCTCCTCCGGGTCTAGTTCTTCAGCACATTAGTCTACCTCACATCTCTCTCTCTGACTTCCCTTTTGATGTCTGGTGATTGAGTTCTTACAACGTACTTCGGTCATACGATTTGATCCTAACACTCACACGCTGGGGGGCAATCTGTTACACAATTTTTTGGTCATCTAACCTACTATCATTAGATGGACCCAAGTACACCACGTAAGACCAATTTTACCCTAAGTAAAATTGCTTTCACTATGTAAAATAACTTAATAAAACAAATTTATTAGGTTGTTTATGGTCTAAACAGGAAACCCCAAAAGGAAATATTAAACAAACCTATATTTGTTTGATTTTCCTGGTCATATTTAACCCAAAACAAAGAAATTAATTAGATAAATCTTTATTTATCTTATTATTTTCTAGGAATAATTATTTAAATCTTATTTAAATAATATTCCTTATTAAATATGACTAAATCACCCATAAATAATTAAATAAATCATTATTTATTTGATTATCTTTCAACCACTTCCTTAAAATGATAAATAAATCATTTATTTATTTATTATTTACAAATAAAGGGATTTGACCCAAGTCAAATACTTTTTCCCTCCAACAAATATAATAAAATATTCCATAAAATGTGGATCTAGATTTGGTTAACATTATTTTAATCATGCACCAAGATCTAGAATGACCCAATATTTTGTTATAAATAGGAGGGTTTTTCCTACCATTCCTCACCTTTTGTTGCCTATTAGATCACTCTGGATCTATACACTTGGTCACATTCTTCATTATTTTTTGTGTGAGCTCCCTTTGAGTTCTATCTTTGTCTGGGTTTTCTACACCAACAAGAGAGAGATTCTAGATCTGAAGTGCTGAGGACTTCCAAGAACCCATCCCATTGAGGAGAATTGGATACACCTTCTTGTTTTCCTCCCAGGTGCCCTTAATACAAAAATTCTTTCAAAAAAAATTGTTCTTGTCTTGTCTATTGGATGTATGGAGCAAACTCTTAATTTTACTGCTTAATGTCTTTCTATGCATAGATCTGGTTTTTTGCAGCATTTGTCTTGATCAACTAACTGCAGATCTGAAGATATTGGCAGCCAAATTTGATGTTAGGGCTATAAGTTATGCGTAGCTAAAGTGGTCTTTTTTCGTACGCTTCGACAAAATATTCATACTAACAAGGAGGTGGAGGATCCGAAGCCGAAATAAGTTCACAATATTCAATCTCGATCGGACTTAACGACATCGAATATCCAAATGAATCAATCTTCTTGGGTGAAGGGATGAAGAGGATGTTGAGTGTGGAGCCTGATTATCTTGTTTACTTTGTATCACAGCATTGGACCCCTGTACCTTAAATGGGGTGGCAACGCCGCCCGTAATTAATCGCTGCCGTGGGGGGTCTAGGGGGGGCCGGAAGCAACTTAAAGGAGCTTGTATGGCTTAAAACAGGCTCCAAGGTAGTGGTATCTAAAATTTGACAAGTTTATGTCTGAACAAGGTTATACTATATTTCACTCTGATCATTGTGTTTATCTGAAAAAGAAAAATGATGGAAACTATATTATATTGTTATTGTATGTAGATGACATGCTTGTTGTAGGGTCTAACATGTAGGAAATAAATGTGCTTAAACAAAAATTGGCAAATTCATTTGCAATGAAGGATTTGGGAGCTACAAAATAGATCCTTGGTATGAGAATAACTAGAGATAGGAAAAATAAAAAATTAACACTGTCTCAGAATGAGTACATACAAAAGGTGTTGAAAAAATTTAATATGCACAATGCAAAAACAGTTAGTACACCTTTTTCTAGCCATTTCAAACTTAGTAAGGAGATGTGCCCAAAGACCCAAGAAGACAGGGATTATATGTCTAAAGTTCCATATGCATCAGCAGTTGGAAGATTACTGTATGCAGTGGTCTGCACAAGGCTTGATATTGCACATGCAGTGGGAGTTGTAAGCAGGTACATGAATAATCTAGGAAAAGAGCATTGGATGGTAGTAAAATGGATTCTCAGATATTTGAGGGGTACCACAAATCAAACATTATGCTTTGGTGGTTCAAACATTGCTCTACAGGGATATGTTGTTGCAGATATGGTAGGTGACAGAGATAACAGGAGGAGCACTACAGGATATGTATTTACTATAGGTGGAACAACTGTCATTTGGGTTTCAAAAATCCAAAGTGTTGTTACACTTTGAAAAACAGAAGCAGAGTATGTTGCTGCTACAGAGGCTAGTAAAGAAATGATTTGGTTACAAAGGTTTATGGATGAATTGGGTAAGAAGCATGATATGGGCACGCTATACAGTGATAGCCAAAGTGCCATTCATCTTGCAAATAACTCAACATTTCATTCTAGGAATAAACACATACATCTCAAGTACCATTTCATACGGTCAATATTGGAATATGGAGAGTTGAAGCTGGAAAAGATACACACTAGCCAGAATCCTGCAGATATGCTAACAAAAGTTGTAACCAGGGAGAAACTGAGAATGTGCTTAGTTTCAATTGGTCTTCAAGGATGACGATGAAGATGAGAAACAGCAGGTCCAAAGAGGAGTCATTGTCCAGCAAATGAAGTAGCGGTGGAGTTGCTACAATCAGTCTCCAAGTGGGAGATTGTTGGGTGTGGAACCTGATTATCTTGTTTACTTTGTATCACAGCATTGGACCCCTGTACCTTAAATGGGGCGGCAACGCCGCCCATAATTAATCGCTACCATGGGAGGTCCAGGGGGGCGGCAACGACTTTATGGAGCCCCCCCTTGGCGGGGGGTTTTGGGGGCAGTGCCCCCGAAGCTAAAAACATATGTAAAATTTCCTTGTAAAAGTATAGTAATTTCTAGTCAATCTGGGCCGTTCATTAGGCAAATGATCTAACGATAGAAGTTATGTTTAGTTTAGGGTTTTTTGCCCTAGAAGGAAACCCCTCTCTTTGTATGAGGGTATTGTATTGCGTCTGTGTATTCTCAGAGCGAGAAATAGATAGCGAGACTATGAGAGAGAACAGAGGATATTACAGCGGATCTGCTGTAGGTTTTGTCTCTTCATTTTGCTGGATAATAGAAAGGAAGGACTGGCTGTTTGGGGTAGACATAGGCCAAACTGGGTGAACCACGTATATCTTTGTCTCTCTGGTTTTATGTGTTTTTTGTGCTTGTATTTTCCGCATATTTTATGTGTTGCATTGCTCCATAATATATAATTTTATAACAGAGGAAAAATACCCATGAGGGTAGGATCTTTGAAGAGACCCGACCCTACTCTCTCGTAAGGCATAGGAGTTTGATCTACATATGTAACGTTGTTCTCGGAAGAAGAATTGAAGAAAGAAAACTGATCGACAGTAATGATCTTTCCTACGTGCAGAAATCACAAAACACAAAAGAGAGTGGATGGAATGCACAACATGGCATGGGTCCAACTACGACCAAGGAAAAGATTGTAATTGAGCTTGGCATCAACTACTTAAACCTCGACGTTGATTTTTTTCCCTTATAGAGTAATCAGTAAACTAGAGAGAGCACCAAGAGGTTTAGATTCCTTTCCACCAAATGCTTCTAGAGCATTTGGAGATGAATTCAGAGCTAGAGACCTGATAGTTTTCCATAAGGGAGATGACATGATGCACGTAGACACACCCTCGTCCACGCCTGCTCGGCGGATATTCAGTCCATTAATGCCAACTTTTATGATGAGCGCAAGCCAATGAGGAAGACGTGGGAAAAAATTCTCCAAATCGAAAGTGATAAGGCTCGAATCAGCAGGATCAACCCCACCGATAGCAGATAGCAAAGCCTTCCATTGAGATGGACAACTATAAAGTAATTATAAAGAAGACATAGCAGATGACGCCTGAGAAAAATCCTCAACAATACTATAATGTTGAGCAACACGCGAGTTAGGATTATATGAATATTTACGGAGTAAACCTTTGGAAGGTGGCCATACAACGGACTTAGTACTGGGCCTTTCAATCTAACGAGGGCTAGAAGAAGGCGGAGGAGGAAGATCATCAGCAATCTCTTTCCCCACTGCTTGACGTGGTTCGGTATAATATTTTGACCGGGTAACTATAGAAATGGATGCAGAACCGTTCATCATGAAAACCCGAGAGCCAAATGGGGTAGAGAACTGAGGTTTCTCTACCAACTGAGTCTGCTGTGACGGAAACAGTTCTTTGAGAACAATCGGAGTTCCTTGGGTGCCTTTTAGCATTTGACTCAATTCGGCTTATTTAGGAAAATCCTTGGTGTATTTCTCTTCGTCAAAAATCAAGAAAGGATACTTCGGTTTACGCTGTGAACCATCATCCGCATGAGATTTCTGAGAATCTTGTTTCGGGGTATCGACTTTGGCCTTACCTTTACCCTTCTTTTTACCCTTGGAATTTTTATCCACTGGATTGGCCTAAATGGAATTCACTTCCGCGGTTTTACCAAAATTCGGGGTCGGCTGAGAAGCAATATCGTTGGAAGGAGTAGATTTTTGCTTCCCAAGATTCAAAGGAGAAGACTTCCGAGAAGTCTGAGACATGGAACCAATAATACCGTCGACGGATGGTGTCGTCGGTGCTTTGGAAGTTCCAGGTCTAGGAGCATCAAGCAAGAGATTATACATCGTGTTGGACTAAGAGTACACAAGATGAAGGTACTGGGCATGAGCAATGGCTTGTTCCTCAGTGACGCATTCCCCCATAACAATGTCCTTAGCAATAGGACTGATGAAAGAGCTAGTGAACTAATCAGTCAGAAGCTGATCACTAATATCAAACTTGATCAGGTGAAAACGATGCCTCCATTCATGAATATAATCTGAGATATGGGTAGTTCGATCTTTCTTCAAGGATGTGAGGAGGTGTGTCCCAGTTTCATACTGAACCGATAACTGAAAGTGCGTGAGAAACGCCATGGCTAAAGAATTGAAATCTTGGAAGATACCACGAGATAACACGATGTACCACTTGACAGCGGCACTAGTAAGAGGCCATTGGAAAAGACGGAGTCGAATAGAATCGTCAACCCAAGAGTTAGAGGAACACCATAGATGGTATGTCATAACATGTGCTTCGGGGTCTTCTTCAGACTTTCCCTCAAACTTGGGACAGTCACCAGGAATTTTGATTGGAACTAGAGGCCAATACGGGTTATGAAGGATAGGATCGTTCATCAACTTTGACACATCAGGCAGTTCCAACATAGCAAGAAACAACAATTGAGGATTAAAAGGCATTGCAAGTCGTTGATAAGGACCAGTGTTGCATTCCACCTAGGTTGAGAGAAATTCTGCCCCCATATGTTTTGTCCCGGAGGATTCCGCCCATAGAGGTTATAAGCCTGATAGTTCTGCCCATAATGGGGTTGAGGACTGGGATACTGATTTTGGGCATACCACTGGGGTCCTTACTGAGCAATATATGGATTTTGCTGCAGAATGTAAGCATTTCCTTGAGGTGTATTATACACCATCTGGGATTGATTTTGAGGGTAATAAGTGAAACCTTGGGGTGCACTATATACTGCCTGATATTGACCTTGAGGAGGGTAAGTAGCACCTTGAGGTTAAGCAGGTTGAACGAGTTGAACTGGCTATTGAGTAGGTTGAATAGGTTGAACCGACTGCTGAGCAAGTTGAACAGGTTGAACCGGCTACTGAATAGGTTGAGAAGGTTGAATAAGATGCTGAGGTTGGATAGGTTGTCCTTGTAGGGCACGTTGGCCTGGATACTGAGGGCCACTGGGTTTCCCTTGTAAAAGAGGTTGGCCCGATGGTTAGGATGGGCCAAATTTCCCTTGAAAAACAGGTTGACACAACATAGGACCGTAGGGTTGTCCTTTTTGTACAAAATCTTGGCCTTGCTAAATTTAAGGTTGCTACTGTTGCACAAACGTTTGCCCCTGTGGTGGATACATTTTCCCCCCAAGAACGTAAGATGCTCCTAGTTGAAATTGAGGTTAACTAGACAAATTGTAGGGTTGTCCTTGTTGGACCGAAGGTCGTCCTTGTAAAGGTTGTCCTTGCGGACCGTAAGGTTGTCCCTGTGGACCAAAGGGTTGTCCCTGCTGGACCAAAGGTTGTTCCTGTAAGGGTTGTCCTTGTAGGCCCGAGGGTTGTCCCTGTAAGAATGGTCCTTTATGAGAAATGGTCTGATAGGGATCAACTAGAGGCAGATAAACAGGTTGCTTGGGATCAATCAGAGGCATATATATGGGATTACCATAGACATCATAATGATGTGGCGGGTTTCTAGGAGCTTGCGGCTGTTGAGAATCTCGAGGTGTGGAATTCTGCTGCTGATCATCCAGAGAGGGAGCATACCGTCACTGGATATCCAAAAGATAGTCATCGAACGTATAAGTAGAAACCATATGCGTGGTAGAAGTAGACGGTGTTTCCATAAGGTGAGGTTGTGATCCAATCACGGCGGACCTAATTAGTAGCATAGGATTGATAAATATAGACCTGCGAACAGTAGCAGACCCTGAAGACTAATTTTTACTAACAACCGGTGCAGATGAAGCCATGAAAATGGTGGGTCAAACCAGGAAAGATGTAACAATGGCCGATGAGATTGGTGTCGAAGGAGACATTCCTAGTGTAGGAAAAACCAAGCTCCTTGGAGGAGTCGATGTACTCGACTGTGCCATGGATGCCACACCAGAAATGATCTGACCCAAAGTATGATAACCTGGTGGAAGAGACACCGATTGGGGGGAAGGTTGAATGGAGACATACGGGAAATCTTATGGGAAAATATGATATTCCCCAGTAGAAGCATAAATCTCTTCATTGTCGACAGGACTGGAAGAATCCATATCGGACGAAGTCGTAAGATCTTCGAAAAGACGACGAGGAATAGGAGGTAAAGAAATGTCTAATAATGGTGATCCCGAAGTAAGAGGAGGGAATTCTTCCTCGCTCCCAAAACTAGACCAAGCGCCCTGAGGTGGCCAATTGAAATCAACCGACCCTTCAAGAGGAGACCGGGTAGCGAGAGGAAAGACACTCGGGAGGATAGGCTGCGAGGACTCGACAGAGCTAGTGGACTGAGGTGTTTCCAAAGAAACGTCAGGAAAAGGACTACCACTAGAAGGCTGTGAAGAAGATGACGAAATTGGTGGTTCTGCCACCGTGACAATATTTCAACACAGGAATAAAATGAGATAGCCTATTCAAGGCTTCAAGATAAAACACTGAGGAAGTACAAAAAGCAAGCCAAGTAGAAAAAATTAATGGGCATGTGATCGTAGGAATTTAATTTTATGAGATTGAAATGGAACTCTGTTGTTTCATGTTTTAAGAGTCGATAAACAGGCAAAAGATGACTCTAGTCACTTTCAAATTTAACGAGCATGAAAGGACAAGTGATCGATGATCTTTTCACTTTTAGAGAGTCACGAAAAGATCAAAATGACTACTCAGGTAATCTAAGTAAGAGGGTGTACCAATTTTTCTTGAAATTCCATATACACTTTGGTGATCAAATGAAAGAGAAATAACCAAGGACTTGACGTATGTGTAGGTTGTCTCCCCGAATGCTGTGTGTAGTGTATCATGGTTACAGGGCGGCAGACTCGGCTTCCTGTGGATAAAGGATTGCAACCTATGAGGGTTTCCATTTATATATGCGATGGTATGGGGAGCACACGTCCATACTAGTGCTGTCTAATGCCAGGTGGTGAACGACAGCTAATAGTTTTAACGACGCCGGAACACGTCACTAGCCTAGAACTCTAAAATATGTGCGTTAGGTTTCAATGCTTCCTTAGGTTGATTGAATTGATTTTAAGGTTGATCTTGAATTAATGTTTCGATTTCAAGGCCTTACCGAATGTGATCTCGAATTCCTAAATGCATACTACATGCAAAAGAACATCATTTTCCATTCAATGAATGCTAGCTAAGAGAAGGATAGGGATTCTATGACAAAGCAACTATCAATTGAAACATAAGAAGAATTTCACTGATGCATCTAATACAACCAAATGAGAAAACGAAAAATCTTTCGTAGTTCACTAAGAGCTAGTAATGAAAAAGAACATTTTCATCTTCAATTTAATCAAAATAATGCAATTTTTTGATTTTTAGATGAATGAAGCACACAATGTACTATTACACTAAAAATAAAAAAAAAGAATAGTTTTGAGCACTACAAATGTAAATATCTAAAGCGAATAAACCAAAGGCAATACATACATAAAACACACTCAAAACAAGGATGCACTCTTTCACGCAAATGAAGTGCTTTCGAAACGATCTAACGAGCAATGTAATCTATGCTTGAAGTGAGGAAATGGAGAGTCAAACGAAAATGAAAGTGATCATCCAACAAACCAAAGACACAAAGAATCGAGAGAAAGACCAACACAATCAGTCAGTGAATTGAAACGACAAAGATCAAAGCGACTCGAACTTGACTTAGAAGGCTCAGTGAGGAGAGGGCCGAACAAAGAGCACAAGGCACCTAGAAACCCTAGGAATACAAACTCCACTGATAAGATGATGGAAAAACAGCTGAGAATACCGAGACTACAAAATCAAAAAAATCTCAATAGACCAATTGCAAGGCAAAAAACCAATCCAGAGCCAAGAACTACTGGCAAAAACTCAGAAAAGAGGTCAAATCAAATCCTACAGGATTCAGCATGATTGTCGGGCTATAATATGTGCCTAACAGCGGTTGGCACACCTGTGAGAAAAGCAACAAGCACCAATCAATGCATTTGTTCAAGGAAAAACCACGTGAAGCTAGAAAAATATTGGAAAAAAGATAAAACTATTGAGCAGAGGTTAGACTTGACACTTTGGAACTGAACAGGATGGTTTAAAACATTCAATCAAGTCAAGCAAAGCAAAAAACAATCAAACGACCAAAGTTGACTTGACAAGTCAAACACTCAACAAATAACGAGACAAAAAACACACATTGATCCCCAGTAGAATCGCCAACTTGTTGTGTAGGTAAATCCCCTCTGTGGACATAGGCGATCCCTCTAGCCCTAGGGTGGGTCTAGCAGCAAGAGGACATGCTAATGTGTCGATTCCTAGTTAATGAATGAAATGAGTCGTGATATATATCGTACCTTAGATCCAACGCGGTCGTCGTAGCTATGGTAGTAGTCTCCTGATCTTTGTCCAGACACCTCACGATCCTTCAGAAATGGTACTCAGATGCCTACATAAATATCAAAGGAGAAAATCAGCATATAAGACAATATTTGCATTCATAACTAGCTAATTAGTCAAGGATAATTAAACATATTGCGAAAGATAAATCACATCAACATAAAATAGGAACCAAAACATCACTCATGTATTCGATTAAGAGAAAGAAAGAGATTACAATTGGAGCCTTGACGTCGCAACCTCATTCAGCGGGTCCAGTCAAAATGAGTCTCGAGCATTTGTTGGGAAATTTGGACGTGGCGAGGCAATAAGCCTAGGCTCTCTCTCAACAAGGGTCTCTATCTGCTCTATCTCGCACTAGCTATATCAGATTGTTTGAGCAAAATTTTCACCAATTCCTATTTAGCTAGCTGCATCTATGTGTGAGAGATTTATTTATAGAAGTAGAGGAGGAGGTTGAGATCCCTCAAATGGTGGAAGGGAGGCCTTATCCTTTGGGAGGTTTCCCCAAAAGGAGGAAAAAAGAACCCAAAGGAAGGTGCTCGACGTTATTCAGTCGAACAACCCAAGATGACTCGCTCGCGAATTAGTTAGCATGGAAACTTCGCTTCTATATTTAAAAAACTTTCCAAAAATAGATTGGCACCAATAGCTCATTGAGACAGAGTGCCAATGGGCACGGTGCCTAGTGTTAATTTCCTTTATTGGCGTGAGGCCATAACTGCCTACCAACGCCAACCCGAAAGCATGTGTTTTTGATGGTCTGTTCGAGGAATAGTCAATAGAGAAAATGTTCTCCTCATGGCAAGGGATGCAATGACACTTTTTGCAAGGCATGAGACTTCATATAAGTCACAGAAATGGTCCTCCAATGTGTGGGATGGGGATTGCAGGGACAGTGACAAAATTCTATGTAACAACTGCTGCAAATCTTTCACATCTTGTTTACCTCCTTTCAAAGGAAAACTATTAGAGTCCTGAAAAATCTTATTACAATCATAAGCAACTTTAATGAAATAAACTTGTTCTTTCGATGCATATTTTTGAAAAGCCTCATTCAAAACATCTCTATGTTTGAACATTAACAAAGTCAAATTTTGACTTGCATTCGCTATTCTCTTCATTTCTCCAGCATGTATAAGAGACAAAATTGTCTTATTCTTATGCGCTCTAACTATGTACTCAATTTCGTATTTAAATAAGTGTTAGTTATTCTCATGGTGATGAAATACTGCTTTCCTATCATAAAGATAAGGACTTCCTAAAACAATACCTGAAATATCAAGCGACACTACATCAAGTTCAACTTCATCAAGAAAGTTTGAATTTATTGCAAACCTTAGTATGCACTTCCTTATTACCTACAAATTTGGATTCCTTCATATCCACCCTAGAGGATAGGGTCTTGGATGTATAACAGTCTCAATGTTTAGCTCCTTAACTAATTCTTTGGAAATCAAATTAGCTTGAGAACCATTATCAAATAGTGTGTCTATCTTGGTATGTTTAGAAATTACTCTAATATGAAAGAGTTCAATTCTTGTATCTTCATCTTGAGTTACATTGGAACAACTTGAATAACTAGTGCTTGCTACGTTAATACCTTTCAAACCCATGGCTGTAATCCTGGTTTCATCTCCTGAATCTGAACCTAAGCCATGTTCTATTATTGCAACATTTTTTCACTTTTCTTTGTCTTTCAGTTTGTTTGGCTTCAAATCTGGATGAAGTTTCCAACAATTTTCTTCATCATGGCCATTCTTCAAAAAATGTTTACATGTGAGTTTCCCTTTCTCTTTTTTGATAGAGATATTTCTCTTTCCTCTTCCATTAAACTTTCCCTTTCCTTTACCATCATACTCAAGGACACTATCACTTTTCTCATATACACTTTGTTTCCCTCTTGCTTCTAAATGTCTGGCTTCAATGCAAACCTCATCTAGGTTTTTTGGATTTAACATAAGAATAGTGTGCCTAAGGTAACTGTGAAAACCCCCAATATACTTTAACAACATTTCTTAAGAATACAAATTAATACCCAAAATAAGAGCTATTCTCCTAAATTCACGAGTATAATCTTGCACACTTTTACCTTTCAATTGTCTTAAATTTTTCCATTCCATAATGGCTTTTTGCATGTAAGCTAGAGGATAAAATTTCCTTTTAATGGCAACAATAAAGATTGACCAAGACATTGAGATCTTACCGTAGTTTTTAATCTCTTCTTGAGTCCATGATTCCCACCATACAAGTGTTGATCCCTCCATCCTCGAGGAAGCCAATTGAATCTTTATGTCATATTATTGAAGGCTCCGAATTATGAAATAAACCTCCAATTGACGAATCCAATTGTCCAATTTCTATGTATTTACCTCAACATTATAAATTGGAAGCTCAAATTTGACATAAAGTTTGAGTAATGGAGTTTTTCCTTTTGGAGTTTTTGAGTGAGTATGGGTAGTTTTGGTTGCAGAAGTGGAAGATGATGCTAATGGTTATGATGAGGATGATGATGAAGATGGTGTAGATGGAAATGGATTTCCTCCACTTCCCTTTGAATCCTTCTCTTCATCCTTATTGTCTTCTAGCGTCCCCTCTCCATGTGGAGACTTAGAATTCTCTTCAACCATCCTCGTGTTGCTCTCTTCAAAGAAGATCCTAAACCTTTCAGTTATTTCATAGAAAGCCTTCTTTTATGCTTCCTCTTCTGAAAGACCTTCAGTCTCTCCTACACCTGACGTGATGGCTATGGATTCAAGCTCAAATTTTGGTGCAACTTGTACCTCTTCAATCTTAGCTTAAGGTAAAAATTGAGGTGCTTCAAGTGCAGCTGGGAGTGAAAATTTGGGTGGAGACGGTGGCCTTGTGGCTCTCCTTCTTCTGGTCCTAACCTCAGGACTAGCAACCAATAGTTTCCCTTCTCCTCTTTGCAACTTCAACCCTATAAGAATCACAAATTTGCAAAAATTAAAACCCTACTTGCACAAAATTCATTAAAATAAAGCAAATAACCTTTCAAACTTTGCTTTGATACCACCTTGATCTTAATCTAAATGTTAGTTTTGCCATGCTAATTTCATCTTTAGAATTATAAAAATTTGTTGATCTTTTGCTTCATGTGCATAGGTTTCTTGAGGTGTTTGTGAGTGTTAAACAGGTAAATATATCAAGTTCCATGTTAAATTCATGAGAATTTTAACTTAAAAACAAAGTACTGAACAACAACAATAAAATTTATAGCAAACCATCAAATGATCCATTAGCACTATTTTTTGATGAAGGAGTTCACCCCTCCTGGGCTACATCTCCTTGGTCCAGCTTCTATGGCTTGGGCCTCTCTATTAGCTCAAAATGGAAAAAAGTGTTGTTTACAATCCTCTACTACTCCCGAAACCTGCTTCAATGTGTTTAGAATGTCCATATCATTTAGGATAGATTCTTCTTGAGCCTAATTTGGTCGAATTTTTCAAAATTTATGGCCTCCTCAATTATGGCCTAGGAAACCGCACTAAAACGGGAGAAAATCTAGTTAGGGCCGCTAATTTTGGAGTCTCTCTAGAAATGACGGACTCCACCATCTTCTCCGCCAATTTAACTGCGAGTTTAATTAAGATAACCACAATTTAACCATGACTTAGCGTGCTAATGGCACAATTACGAAATCTTCACTAAACAAAGGATTAGCGTGATTAAACATTAATTAGGGTTAATTAAAACATGTTTTAACTTAAAATTCGCCCATTGCATATCACTCCGCCTTTGGTTATAGTAATAAGGTCATATGGTGAGGGGGCTGGCCCCCTCCTTACCCCCACTGGTTCATACGTATGGAAACAAATATAAGTCAAAGGCGTAATATGTTAAGTTCCAAGTGCGTGGTATGTTGGTAGTTGGTTGTGTTCGTGCGAGGGAGGTCGCGGGGTCGAGCCTCGACCTCCGCCCTTCCGCCTGTAATAATTTTTCCACCCGAACTATAACATATGAAATATATATAAAATATTTTGATACCATATGACATATAAAAATTTCTACCTTAGAACAATGAAATTCGGACTTTGACCATAGTTATAATTTGGACCTTGGAAGGGGGCACGTGGCGGCCTTTGGGCTAACCAGTACGTCTCCTCATGCCATTGGTTCCTCCCACGTCCAATGAAATTGAAACAGGTCAACCACACAACAACCAACCACAGATTGACACTTGGCATAGTATCATTGGGAAAAATGGAGGAATATTTATAGAATATCCTTCTTTGCTGACTAAGCTGCCATGTCACCATTCTGTCACTTCTGCAAATTTTTAGCTATTTAGGAAAACAAATAGTAGCCACTATATTTCTCATCTGGAGTCGGTTTTTGATGAAATGAATTGCACCGGATTCTTGGTGACAAGATCTTTGTTGTCATTCAAGTTCCAATCGAGTTTGAGCACTTTCATTTTTTAGCTTAACACTGAGCACCCGATCACCTTTAGAATTTATATTTAGGAAATATATTGCTATTGATGGACATAGTGACATGGAGAAGGCCAAAAGATTCATTTGAAAATTTTCAATTGGTGCATCAAATAGTTCAAGAACAGTTGGAAAATATTAAAGCAAAGTACAAGACAAGACATGATAAACATCATGTGGATCACAGTTTCCAAGTTGGAGATGAAGTTTGGATTCACATTAGCAAAGAAAGACTCCAAGGATAAGGTAAAAAAATGAAACCAATTCAATATGGTCCATTCAATATTTTGGAAAAAAAAATGGTAATAATGCCTTCAGGTTGGATTTTCCTTCATAAATGCAAATTTATGCAGTTTTTAATGCTGGTAATTTAAGATTGTATGAGCCTCCTTTGATTGAAGATCAATGAGAGAATGTTTAAGTTCCTTTAATTGAAGATTTCTCTCCTGAATATCTTGAAGTATTGCAGCAAGACACCATCCTTAATAGGAAAACAAGGAATTCAAAACAAGGGAATGTGGATTACCTTCGTGTGGGGCTCAAAGGTACAAATCCAAATGGATTGAGATTGTAAGGGTGAGGGAATTGTACCCTCATTTTTTTATTGACTGAAAGTGATATTGATCTGGATCTTGGGGGGAGGCCCCCAAGATCTAAAAAATTGGAATGGATCTGACAAGATCTACCAAATTACAATGCCAGAAAAAAAGATAGAAGAACACACAATAAATAAAAGTACAAAGATTTTTTTTATTAAAACAGAGAATAACTATAGAAGCTACATTGTGGTGGACAATTTGTCCTTTTACAAAGTGAGGCTTGTTATTTATAGCCTTTTTTTTAGTTAAAATACCACGGGTAGATACCATAGGTGGATACCATGGGTAGATACTACTTACAATACCATGGGTAAATTCCATGTGTGGATGAATACCATGGATGAATGAATATCATGGATAAATGTCACTTATAATAACATGGGCGGATAAATACCATGGGTGGATGAATACCATGGGTGTAGGCCATTTTTCATTCAGGTCATTCCTCCCTCCTTAAGAAGCAATGGTCTCCATTGCGTGAAGTTCCCTCCTAAGAAGCCCTTTGTTGAATATGAAGAGCCACTGAAAGAAGATCTGAGGATAGAGATACCCTGTAATGCTTGTGACCAACTATGATATTGATAGTATGCGGCCTAGAAAATGGGTTTTGATGAAGTGTGGGTTTGTGGATGACCCAGAACCATGAAAAACGAAGATCCGAGGATATAGATACCATGTAATGCTTATGATCAACTGTGATACTAATAGTGTGCGGCCTAGAAAATGGACTTTGATGAGAAGGATTTTGTGCAGCTGACCCATAACCTTGATGTTGATTGTTGATGAAGTGGCAGGTTCCTACATAGCTTGGGGTGGGAGGGAACGTCTCCAAATAACCCAAGCCGAACACTGCTATGCTGAAACTAATGAATGTGAAGAAGGTGCCTACTAAAGCAGGGTGGGAGGGAACGTCTCCAAAGGGAACCCACTCCGAATGTTGCTCCAGACTTAAAATGAGAATAACTCGGCCAATATAACTCTGAATATTTATTATAACCTATTTTTGGAAATTGAATGATCATTCTGCCTCTTCCCACATGTTTTAAATCGATATCTGGAGACTCTAGACTCCCAGATTTGCGCTGGAACTGTCCTGCCGTCACAAAATTTCTGAAAAAATAACTGATTTTAAATCAGAGATAACTCCCTTTTCTGGACTCCAATTCGAATGATTTTTTTTTAAAATCGGGTGATATTTTAAGGGGAGCTCATATATATAGCCATTTATCTGAAATTTCACACTTAAAAGTGCAATAAATTACAGGAGAACCACCATCCATGAATTGTCGTCAGAAAAATTGCTGCAACATTGCTGATTTGGAATTAGCGATATCTCCCTCATATGAACTCCAATTCAGCTAATTTTTTTTTGTTTGGGTATTTTTGCGTAAGGAATCTAGATCTAGTATTTTTTTTTTGTAAAATTTTTACCAAAAGTTTCAAATATGATCTATAACCTCACTGCCAAAAAAAAAATCATTGAGTTTGCTGAAGATTGTTGCAAAACATTGAAACTGAAGTATGCTTAAAACCCTAATTCCCATGGAGGCGTAACCTGAATCTGATACCACTTATCTGGATCTTAGGGGGAGGCCCCTAAGATCTAAAAAATTGAAATGGATCTGACAAGATCTGCAAAATTATAATTCCAGAAAAAAAAAAGAACACAGTAAATAAAAGCACAAAGAAACTTTTTATTAAAACGGAGAATAACTATAGAAGCTACATTGTGGTGGACAATCTGTCCTTTTACAAAGTGAGGCTTGTTATTTATAACTTTTTTTTTGAGTTACAATACCATGGGTAGATATCATAGGTGGATACCATGGGTCAATAACATGGGTAGATACCACTTACAATACCATGGGTAAATTCCATGTGTGGATGAATACCATGGATGAATGAATATCATGGATAAATGTCACTTACAATAACATGGGAAAATAAATACCATGGTTGGATGAATACCATGGGTGTAGGCCATTTTAATTTGGATCAGATATTTTGGAGGTCCCAAAGCTTCCAGTGGGAAGGAATGATCTAGTGGATCAGTAAAGTGCTCAAAATTCAAAGTGTTTAAAACTTCAAAGAACTAGTGCCAAAACATAGATCTCGTGGCCCTGAATCCAATGAAACTCGAATCACACAAAACCAATATCGTATGCTCTTGATATTGCGTTATGACCATTTTCCTAAATAACTAAAATTTTACAGTTGGGTTGCAGGTATGCACAGTCAGCAATACGTACGCTGACTCGGCATTTAATTGTGTTTTTCTTGGCCAATGGTTACTTTCCAAGTGTCCTCCATTGATTCGTTCATGAATGGTGGTTTTTGATTGGTTGTGGGTTTCATTATCTGTATCAATGAAGGGAGGCCACGTGGGCCAACGGATGGCTGCCACATGGCCTCTTTATGGTGTGGTATTTTTTTTTTTATGGGATGGATCAGGGCTGGTAGGATTCGAGTGGGCGAACAATGATGGAGAAGCATGGAGTCTGACCACTCGACCATGGGTGTTATTTAGTCCCTATAGGCAGGGATTTTTATTTAAACTTTATGTATTGGAAATTCGAGGGACAGGGCTAGGGTTAACCCCTGGCCCCCGGTCCATGCCAACCCACGAAACCACAGGTCGAGGCACAGAGGGTGCGGGGTTATCTCTGGTCCCAAATCATGGAGTAAACTAATGATACCACCGTTAAATCGACAGAAAATTAACCGGTAGACTTCGAAACCTTACCATCGTGCTACCACAGTTCATTTTCCAGTTCAAACCCTCGGTGGGTTGAACCCAACCAACGTGCAACCATAGTCACCAGAGCGGGTTGGGGTTTATTTTTATGGTGAAGAAATTAAAATAGAACCCACAATTAGCACAACCCAATCACAACAACAACTATACTTGCAACATAGTCAAGTTGTTGGCGCAGAATTCAAACCGGCCCACGTCCTATGACACCCAACATGCCACTTAGCCCCAATTTGTCAGCTCATAGGGTCACCAAGCCATTTAAAGAGGAGACAATTTTCACCCAAGCCGACATGAATCTCTCTGACGCGGGATGAATTTGCCACTCTACGTTGTCGAAATTGGCAGAAATTGTAGGATGCATTGCAGGTGGGTGCGAATTGTAGAACATTTAGCATCAAAACTACACCAAAGCATAACTCAGTCATTTTTTGACCAATTTTAGTGCAGAAAGAGCCCATATAGGGGTTTTTGACTATTCTAGAGCCATTGGAGACATTATTTTTGCATTCTGAGCACTGAAAATCCATGTAAACACATATTTTAAGCACATAATGAAAGAGGCACAACATTGGAAGCTCGACCAGGAGATGTAGCCAAGGAGGGGTGAACTCGTTCATCATTTTGTTGTTTTGTGTTTCTATTATGGTATTATTGTCTCTGTTTATTATTTCAAAACTAAGTTTAAATACATAATTTATGTGTTAATGAAACTTCCCTAATTTCATAAAAAAACATAAAATTTCACTTGCAAACTTTCAGCAAAACTTCAAGTTTTCTAATACATATCATTGAGCTTCAGTGAGGTGGAAATCCATAGTACCTAAGATATGTTGGATTTGGTTATGATCTACCAAATTATTTTTTTACTAAATATGGAGATGCAATTAAGCCATCATATCGACATATTTTTCAATTTGGTTTTTTTGAGTAGGTAGGTCATACGGTACGAGGTTGTATACCCATTTTTAGGTTTGTGTCCCACAATCGCATGAGTGAGTCATCCAAAGTTGCGGGGGAAGTTATAAGAGCGAGATATGTAACCATTGTAGCATGGCATAATTATACCAAAAAATCCAAATATCAAGGGAGAGCAGGGAAATGATGTGCATACTATCCATGTTGTGCACAAATGGTACATGGATGGTTGGTGCATAAGCCTTTGTTGTGAACTATACTGGCCTTTCCTCTGAGTGGTGGAGAAGAGGAAACAAGTGCCTTAGGGGTATGAATAATGGCCTTCAACTAATCCAATGCATGACATTGGTTGGTAGTGTGTCTATCACGTCACAAATTAGGGCACATGGGGGGTACCCTAGGAGAAGTTGTAGTATTGGGGTCTTTCTTCTTATCCTTTCTTGTGGTTCCCTTTAGTGTCTTTCAAAGGTTTGTTTTTCCCATAGGTGGCAAGGCCTCCCTATGGGGTCTAGAGATAACATGCCCCATGGGTGCAACTCCGGACATAACCAACATGATAGGTGGTGCCAAATACCAGATGGGAAGTTCTAAATCCATGTTTGGAAAGGTAGGCATCACCATAAATTAGTGTCAGATGAAAGTAGGCAGGGGAGATCATGTGCATGTGGAAACCCTAATGGGTGGGACCCAAGGTGAGGAGCCTCACATAGCTTATAAGGAAGGGTTATAAGAAATTATTTTGAATGATATCATATATTAAAATCATGGTATCACTTTTCATATCATTCTCAATATTGTTGAGTGTCTATTGGTTGTCCTGAGTCATTTTTCCAGAAGAAGCGAATACTATGCATGCAGGAGATGTGAAAGTAGATGTTATGATAGAGGGGTCTCCTGGGTAGGTACCAAGGAGATAAGAATGTTTGAAAACCCATAGGTTGATCTAAATTATGGAAGGGACCAATTCCTATTGGAATTCAACAAAGGGAAACCCACTATCTGGTGAGGGTAAAGATCTTAATTCATAGTGTGTTAATTGGTCATGGTGATGATTTTCCCTTTATGATGGAAAATAATAGTACAAAAAAATGACTATGTGCAATACTTCATGGAATACATGTAAATTATTCCAAACAAGATATTGTAATATAGAGGGGCATAAATGACTTCAACATCTATGTGAACCATTTTTCTAGTAGGTTCAAACATGACATTCTGAATGAGTCTGAGTTCTTCGAGGGGAAACCAACATATGCCCTCAATGTGATGGAGTTGTTGGGTGTGGAGCTTGATTATATTCCTAATTTCGAGGTATTGTTTCAACCATGTTCGGATCCCAGTCCCTGACATGGGGGTTCCGGGGGGCTTCACCCCCCATTATTGCTACTAGGATGGTCCAAGGGGGGTGACAACATGCTTTTAGTCCCCCCCCCCCCTTCGGGAGTTCGAGGGCAACACCCACAAAAGAAAAATTTAGAGAAAATTTTCCTTGTAAAATATTATAATTTCGTAGTCAATCTAGGCCATTAATTAGGCAGAAGATCTCAAAGTAGAAGTTATGTTGATTTAGGGTTTGTTTTCCCTGAAAGTAAACCCTCGATTTATATGAGGTAATTTTATTACAGTTTTGTATTATTATTTTTTGTGAGAAAAACAGAGGCGATAGTGTGAGAGCTAAGAGGAATTTACAACTTATTTTTTTTTATGTTATATCCCTTCACTTTGATGGATAATATAAAAGGAAGGTTTGGATATTTCTCCATGGACATAGCCCAAAGCCCAAACTAGGTGAACCACATAAATATGCGTCTCTCATGTTTTATGGTTTTTTTTGTGTTTTCACAATATTTTATGTGTTCCGTTACTCTGTTATTTAATTTATAACATGAGGAAGCAATGAGTTTGGGGGATCCAAGCTTCTGCCAAAGTGTCTTTAAAATAATGCATGTGGATAACCCCTCATCGATGATGCATCGATGGGTGGTGACATTTCAAATCATCGTTCATGTTTGGAATGCAACCAAAGATGGTATTTGAGGTTCTAAGTTATCCAACTTAAAGGTAATCAATCACAAATCGCATGGAAAAATGGCACCTATTGTAGAAAATAGGTATTTTTGTTGAGTTGCACATGTTTGAAGCACTTCCAATGCTGACATTGTAGATGGTGATTTTTCTAGGTCATCAACAATGTTGTAACTATATGAAACCTTTGCATTATGCATTGTGTGCTATAATGATCCTTTGAAAAAATTAGATACTAGTTATATTGAGGTGGCAGGATCATCAAATGTGTTATGGTGGTAGTTTTTGTTGCCTCTGCTACCAAGGTATTATGTTCAGGAGGTGTACCATTATCTCGATGGCAAGTTTAAAGTAAGACATTTTCTTCCAGCATGTAGATGTCTTGATTGGAAGGGTTTCATGAACTTCTCCTTGCTTGGTTTGGGTATCATGAAAATCCAACCTCATGCTACACAATAATGGTTCCCTAGTGTGGGAATGGGTTATGTAGCATGGTTGGTGTTTGGTTTCCTTTGACTTGACCTATATATTATCTCATGCATTTTAGCTCAGGGAATTTTTTAAAATGGTGGGTGCAATGCTCATACTCACCACAGATTACACAAGCATGGTTAGTTTGGAGACCATTGTTCTTTCCTTTTTTCTATGGGTTATTCGTACCTAGTTTGGATTTTGGTTCTGATTAGGGGGGTTGCCCCCAGTTTTTGTATTCTATTGTTTTTGGTTTATGCCTTGGTCTTGGTTTCCTTTTTTTTTCCTTTCTTTTTGTTTTGGTTAGTTTGATTGGAAATATTGAGTTTTTCAAAATCCCACTGTTGTTGAGGGAAAGAGGGTTGAACAAAGTTAACATCCACATGTTGTTGAGGTACACTGTTAGTTTTTTGAGGGCCATGAAAAGGGAACTATAGATTTCCTTGTAGATAATTTTTGTAGGAAGGTTAGGATGTGTACATTCCATCCACTACACATCAAGTACTATGTCCCCTGCATGGGATGAATAGTAGTAGGTGCATGTGGGTTATGATAATATCCAACTATAGGTATCCCTAGCACTAAATATGTGCCAGTGAATTGGGGAAGTGATTGAGGAGGACCATACATATTTACTTGATGCGGGGATCAGTTTCCAAGCTGAAATTGGGTAATATTCCTAATCAATCCATCAGTATCATTATATGCCCCACTCCCTCCCCTACCCCAAATCACTCTAGCCCTAAATCAAATGAGAAAGAAGCTCAATTTGTGAGGAATATGAAAGGATATAGAACATATAAAGGTAACCTACCATTCAAATGTTTTAAATGTGGTTAAATAGGTCATTATGATTCAGAATACCCATATGAGAAAATTGGAATATAAGATGATAAAAAAGATCTCCCAACCATGAATGCTCAAGCTCTTGATCATCAAAAAGAAAATTCATATTCAAAGGATGAATTTGAAGGTGAAGAAGATGTAGAATAGGTGAAATCCAAATGTAAGCTACTATTTTTTCATAATTGTATAAGAGGCCATCTTGCTTCTAGATGTCCACATATAATTTTGGAAAATAATAACGATGAAGAAGAACATGAGGATAAAACCAAATATAATGAGTATAAAAGGGAAGGATATGTTTCATTAGAATAAAGTAATGGATATGCATATAATAACAACAAAAAAAATTCCTACTCATAACCATGGAGGTGTAGTAATTTGATCAAGAGAAATTATATTCATAGGAAGCCTTCAGAAGGTGCATCATGGTGGTCACAGAGAGAGGACACAATTTCCTCTAATTTTATGTAAAATGAGAAAAAAATGTAATATTCTAGAAGGCATGAGGTGGAAAAAGGATGATATTCCTCTGATTCTTTGAGGGTTTTGTTTTGTTTTATATGGGTAGCATATGAGCATGCCAGAGTAGACAACATAATGTAGATCATGACGAGACAGGGTGTCAGGCCCCGAGAGGTCGTGACATGTAATCATATTTAATTTTGAATCTAAGTTCCATGAGTTTCCTATGTTTTTTGAATATGTATTGTATTTATTTACATATGTAGGCCTTGTTGATTTTCATCTTTTGTTTACCATGTTTTTGTTTGAAATCCATGCATATGGTTGTTGAGTGCATGTGGTCATGGTTACAACTCAGAGGGATCCCAGGTGCAGGAAGGTGGAAGGGCAAGAGCGGATCTCATCTTTTTCCAAGTGTTGTTTTGAAGAGGGCTTCAATCGGAGGTGGAACCACACATATGAGAAGTGGGACTACACTAGCTATATATTGTGAGATCTAATAAATGTCGTTAAACCAAAGACCAATCATGTCCCATCGACCTCCAAAGGATGTCACGATGATACCAGATTTTGTGCCCGACGACAATATGGGACCCACATAATTTAGCCAATCACGATCCAACATGAGAAAATGAGGTCAATTGAGGATTAAATTTGTTGGCATCCAATGGGATCGTGGTTGTAGATATCATTTCATGATCACAACCATTAGTTTCCAAGGTCATGTGATGAAACACTTGGTCAGAGAGTGTGTGACCACAACTAAATGGGAGTTTGATTGATCCCTTATGTAGACTGGGGAGAGAACATGAATATGTCGACATAGAAGTTGAAGTAGCCAAGTTCCAACAAAACATAGTCCTATGCATTGTTTGGCTAGTGTGGGCACAATATAATCATGAGGATTTCAAAAGTTCATGAATTAATTTTTGCATATTAGGAAGAGAAAACCAAGGATCATGGGCCCATAAACCACAAGATTAGGAAATTGAACCATTGGGGTCCAAATTGATCAAAACCCTAGAATAAAATTTCATCAAGTGGTATTAGAGTAGGGAATTATTTCCTACTTGTTGGATAGTGAAGAACAACTTCCAATTGAAGTTGGGTAGAATTTCTTGAGCATATTACATAATTAAAATTGTGGGTCAAATTTTTAAGAACATTGAGAAGAGTGCAATAACTAGAGTAAAGGAAGCTTGAGAGGTTCTAGAGGAGGTGAACCTGTGATACCAAAAGACTGAGCAAGAGGGGAGATCTTAGTGAGGTGTCAATGGAGGCTTTATCTTACTGTTGAGTACGAGGAGAAGCTCAATGGTAAACGAGGAAAAAGTATTTAGTTTCCTTTGATTGAAGAAAAAAAAGGAAATGTTCATATTCCTTCAAGATCAGTTTTATTTTATGAAAATATTGAAAAAATTGTAGAAAGATTTTATCTTTGACAAAAAGAAAAGGATGTCAAAACAGTGGAAAGTGAAGTACCTTCAAGAGAGGCTCAAAGCAACAAAGCCAACCAAAGCTAAGTGAATTAAGACTAGAAGGGTGAGGGAACTAAACCCTCATCTGTTTGTTAACTAAGTATGAGCTTTTGGAGGTCCAAAAGTTTCCAGTAGGGAGGAATGATCTGGTGTATCAATATAATTCTCAAAATTCAAAGTGCTCAAAATGGCTCAAAACTAGCGCCAAAGCGAAGATCTCGTTTCCCTGAATCTAATGCAACTCATTTCACTCAAAACCTATATTTTATTCTCTTCATATCACGTTTTGAATGATTTGGAAAAGAACTAAATTTTTTGTTTTGGGTTGCAGGTACGCCTAGTCAGTATTCTGTACGTTGACTAGGCAAGTGACTGGACATGACTGTGTATTTTTGTGGGCCTATGGTTGGATTAAAAGTGTCACATTTTTATTGGTCCATGGAAGGTGTGTTTCTATTGGTTTAAGGTTTTTTTTGTTGGTACAATTAGGTAGAGCCACATGGGCCAATCAGTGTCTGCCACGTGGCCTCCTATTGGCATGGAAAATTTTTGTGGAAGACCAAATGGGCCTGACAGGAATCAAACCATGGACTGATTTTGTGGTATGGAAATTATTTACCATTACACTACTTGGTTTTGCTTACTACCTATGGGTCACCATATGTATTTAAAGTTTATTAAAAACTCGTTTTGGGGTTGGGATCGAGGTTAACCCCTGGCCCCCAGTCCACCCAACCCATGATACATGGTAGGTAGACAGGGGCTCGGGGTTAACCCCCACCCCAACACCATATATTAACATCAAACCATATGTTATAACCCCAACACCATGTATTATATCAACATACCATATATTTCAACATAGCCAAATTTTCAAGCGTTGATATGGTTTAACTCTGGTGGGAAGCATGAAGATGAAACCACAATTGAAATAAGGGTTAAGTTATACGTCATGGCAGTTATATAACCACCGACAGTTCCAGAGGTCACAACATACAAGTTGGAGTTTAATGTTGTGGTGGGCTAGTTGAAAAGGTTTAGCACAAATTTTGAAGGTTAACGCCGCCAAAACCCAACCACAATTGTTTTCATGGTTAATGCGAAGTATGGGTTAGTTATGGTAGGAAGATTTGAACTTAACCAATGGGATTTTAGCCCAACCACACCAATGAAACCTAGTCATGATTGCAGTCAAGGATTTTGTGGGAGCGGTTCAAACCACCCAAGATCGACAACCTCAAATGTGCCAAGTGGCTATATGTTGTCGATTCATGGGGTTACTGTGCAAATTAATGGTTCGACAATTTTCACCTGAATCAACATGAATATCATGGGTGCGGGAAAATTTTGTTGCCCCACATGGCCAAAAAAGGTGGAAAATACTGGATCAATAGCAGGTGGGTGTGATTTGGAGGACAATTACAAGGAAAAATTCTCTTGAGCATAACACAGTTAATTATCGACCTTTTCCAGTACAGAAAGAGTCAAACTAGGGGTTTTGGACTATTATGTAGCCATTGGAGCCAATATTTTTTCATTACGATCACTACAAACTGATGTAAACACATATTTTTGAGCATAATGAAAGAGGCCCAACTTTGGAAGCTGGACCATGATATGTAGCCCAGGAGGGGTGAACTCCTTCATCATTTGTTGTTTTTTGTTTGCTGTTGTGGTATTGTTGCCTCTCTTATTTTTTCAAAACTGAGATAAAAACCATATTTTATGTGTTAATGTAATTTACATAATTGCATAAAAACCTAAACATTTCACTTACAAATTTTACCATAAATCTTCAAGTTTACATATACAGATCACAAATGTATATGTTGTGGGTCCAAATCATTTAGGAAAGGAAAAAAAGTAGGTACAAAACCGACTTCCCATAGTTCATAACATCCTATAGAAGATGAAATTTTCTCTAAAAAAAGAGTATGGGAGGATCAAATTCACACCCATTTTCCTCTATATCATACATAGATTTCAACTCATCCATTTGATTATCAACAAAACTTATAAGTGCCATACCTGTCATAGATATGAGCATATTCATAACACACAGAATATGATCTTCATCTGTTATGGTAAAAATGTGATTCTAGATTCAAGTAAATATCATAGATATTGTTACACTTTATTCCCGACACTGTTCTTTTTCATATCCATGATTACATTCTTCATCAAATAATGCTAGTTTTGGCAGAAGTATATTTAATATTTTCCTCAAGGATCTGATCTAGAATACCCTTTTGACCAATTTTATCTACATTGAAACTAAGCTCCTTAAGGAAATCATGGGGTTGCATTTGTTGTAAGCTTGTGATGTTTTTTTTACAGAACACTTCATTACCAACATCCTTTTCAACAATGTCATTTTCTATGTGGATTTAAATGCTATCATTTTTCCTCTTCAAAATGAATTATAATGAGATCCTTATAGTAATTCATGGTTCATCTTGATGCTGATCCATGTGGATATTCTCCATGATTCATACTCAGGCATGGTATATAAAGAAAATACTTTTCCATACTTGTGAGTTTCCTTGAAAATAGGGGTAATGTATTCAGCAAGAAATGAAGGAATATTATTTTGAGATTTCATGCAATATTTTGATGTATATAGTTGAATTTTTTTAAGAATATAAGGATGTCAATCATGTTTCTAACTTGTGTTCAACAATTTCTATGTTGGTATGAGTGGTTGTGTGAAATTGTTGCTTCATCTAGAAGTGATTTTTTGGGGAATTATATCTAATGTATTTATATCGGCCAAAAACCTTCCAACATGTTGATTTGAATATTTTTCCACTTAAAAGAGTCGACAAACTATGGGAAATCTATGTTGGTCACCTCTCTCTTTGGAAAACGTTACTCTATTTTGAATCATGACAAGCCTAAAGGATTTGACACTCCATTGAGGGAGTTGAAATAATCTTGAATTTCCAAGTGGAATATATAGGCAGTGGCCTAACAATTGATATCAAAATAAATTAATATGTAAAGGTGGCCTATTAATTCACATCTTAAAGAAAAATTCCAAGACTTGTTGCATTTAAGGATTTGATTTCTTGTACAGTTTTAAAAATTCATAGATATAAAATTTCATGCTTTAAATAGGTATCAATGTTGTTTATGTGTTCATTCCATATCTCATAAATTTCAGAGTAACTCTTTTATGTTACATAAAGGAATGAAATCCCGAGAAATCCCATGGAAATTGAGTACAGGTTTGGAATTGGTGCACTACAAAGGTTTGGAGGAAACAAGATTTTATTCACTCGGATCATATTATGTGAAGGTTTGTAGTAGAAATATTTCCTTCATCATTGAAATATAACAAGGTGACTGGTTTTTAGTCTCAATGCCCATCCTTTTTTTGTCTATTAGGTGGATCAGTTCAAATCGCAAGCTGTAAGGTCTTCATGTTCTAAAAATACTCCTGTTAGTTGTTTTTGTATCCAATTATTACAATTAACTCTTCTCTTTTAGTCCATGGTTACTCCTTTACTATGATCCAAGAAAATATATTTTCCTAATTGCGACTCCAGCTCTCAACCCTTACCACATTCATAAAATTATGCACTACGAAGTACGATAATTTATGTTGCATATGATGTGAATATATATATATATATATATATATATATATATATATATATATATATATATATATATATTGATGGGAATATACATCTTCTAATATAGTCTTAACACTTATTTTTCTCCTTTTATTACATGGAAAACCCAAGGGATCATGTCCATTTTAAAATGTCTCCAATATTCAACAAACAAATACCAGTCTTCACTTTCCTCTACAAAATATTTAGATTGGTCTCATATATTTCACTTGAAAGCTCTCACAACTTCAATGTGATTGGTAATTTTTTAAATATATCTAATGGAGAATATTTGAATGTAACAACCATTGGTTGGTCAAAGATGCACTGAACAACTTTGTACTAATTTTCCAAATACATCTCCACTCCTTAGGCACATGAGAAGTTATTCACAATAGGGAATTACCTCAGGAATTATTTCTGCATATAATTTGTTTATCGGATACACAATAAGGAAAAGACCCTCTAGTGGAGGTTATAAAGGAGGTTTTTGGTGTTATAAAGTTGGCCAAAATTGTCAAAAAAATATTTTCTACAACATCCATTTTTGGTAACGGAGGTTTTGGCAGAGCTTCTAATGGAACTTCAACACAACTAAACAAAACTTAGTGACCAAATTTTTTTACAGATGTATTTCTTATCGATGTGCGCTTCATGTGTGAACACATTGGTGCATTTTAACTTGTATGCATCAGTATTGTAAACATACCAAGCACCGAGATGGAAAACAAAATTTGGAAGCCCTCAGGAATTTAGCAATGTCCAGTGTGTGTCACCAACAAATACGCACCGGGCTGATAGAAGGTGCATGCACTGTTGCCTGTTAAGGTATAAAAACGCACTGGGCCGTGTTGGAGCAGTGTCCCTTAGGACCACAATTTTGAGTAATTAATACATATTTTTGTAGTTTTGAGTCGTGCATGCTAAGAAATGCACAGGTCAAGGGGATTTAGGGCGGGTAAAAGTCCCTTCATGAGTTGTAATGGGCTAAAGGGTAAAACTAGGAGTCGCAAACCACAGTTTGCGGACCTTAGGATGAGCACAAGCTAAGATATAAATATAAGTATAGATCAAGTCAGATAAGATAGATTAGGATAGAATTTTATGTATGCTCTGAACTTTAAATCCAATCTGTAAGTGTCTATGTCTAAAATGCTCCTACTAGCTATGTGTGCGGAAACCTTAGTCCCGCTGTGTGCAGACCCCGCTGGTTGTGTGCGCGGGTAAATCTAAAGAATTGTAAAGGGTTTTACGACTATTAATGAATAAATAAGTGTTTTGGGATAACTTTGAGTATGAAATGCATTTGTGATATGTTTCCGTGATCTGTTTGCTTATGATTTATGTTATTTGTGACTGGATCGATTGCATTACATGTTTACTATTTAATATGAATATTAGATGCATAGATATATGACTATAAGACCTGAATATTACTTTATTAAGATTGTTGAAGGGATTGCAGAGCCATTACCTATTCACGCACAAGGTAGCCTGTGTAATTTGACCTAGATTTTCCTGGTTAGGGTTTCTGGTGCATAAGATAGTCCGCTATTATTATAGATCTGTGGACACCCCCATCACTTAATTCTCTCTCAGTGTGTGGAAACCTGGTTCCAGCACCCCTATACTGCTTCGGGTGAGACTTTCACCTATGCAAGTAGGTCACTGCCGAAAGGGCCAGTAGTAAGATAGTTTTGTTGGTTACGCTTAACTCTGAACCTGGGTCAGGACCCCTTAGGCCAACAAATGGTTACATTTCCAGGACCGGAATAATTTTGAGAGAGATTAGGTGATGTGGCAGCCGTCAAAGACTAAACTAGAAGACTGGTTTGAACAAAAGATACACGAATTCTCCATCAAGGAGAAAAAAAGTAAGAAGTTTCCTACTGAACATTAGAAACAGAAGTATATTTTCACATAGGTTAACGAGATTTTCTATGTGACCTTTGAACATGAATTAAAAGAGTGGTTATTAAGGTTAGCTAAATTCCAAACTTACTGGAAGGGCGACAAGGTCACTCAATGGACACCTGAGTTGATCCAACAGTTAGAGTAGACTGATAACTCCATCACCCACACTGTAGATCATTGGGTTGACAACATTTTAGGTGGGTTTGTTTCAAAATTTGCAATAAATCATTTTATGTCATATTCTGAAGCTGAAAGGATGTTCTTCAAAGGACTGAGAGGTAAATTCATACACTCTCTGCCTTTGCTGATTAATATGCTATTGTGTGAAAAGTATGTTTTGTGCAATCGCATTGAGTGAATGACCCTAAATGAGTTGGAAAGCACTACATGCAGCGGAAAGTACTTTGGGGTTAACTAGAGAGGAGACATATATGTATACATCCCTCTAAGAAACTTGCCTGATAATGATACAAAGAGCAGTGAGGCTACATGTGCCAGAGGTAGCCATCCTGATACTCCATAGTCGAACTCATGCAGGGGTAATACATCTCCTTCCCCACCTCCACCACCACCAGGAGGAGATATGGATGCACATAAGAAGCTACCCACATTCAAGGGTGTGGGAGATGAGGACATGGATAGGTTTTGGTTTGTTGCAAATGCAGTATGGACTACGTAAAATGTTAACACTGATGTTGTCAAGAGAGCACAGCTAGCTATGGTGTTTGAAGGTCGTGTGTTGGACTAGTTTATGGGATATCTGACTCGGCACACTAATCCTATTGTTGACGAGATAAAGTACGCTTTGAAACAGTAATTCAGAAAACCAAATTCCTACTCATAGCGTTTAATAGAGTTGAAAGAAATCAAACAAGAGCCAAAAGAATCTGTTTGGGAGGTAGATCAGCGGCTGAAGCGCACTATTAACGAGCGATGATTTATCTATGATGATAAGAATCATAAGGAATGATTTATTGTCATGCTCTTGCCACATCTGTGTGGGCCTATGAATCAGTATAAGATTGAATCAGGCTAAATCTCTTGAAATTTCCATGAAACTAGAAGCCACGCTCAGAGGTGACGACAATTCGAAACTCTGGAAAACAAAAATTAGGAAGCGATGCACTTGGATATTTAGAAATTGCACAGAGACAAAGGGAAGGAAGTTGGAGAAGATGTATGGTGTATATGTTGTAAGGGTTCCGAGCACACAAAAGATTAGTGTACCTTGTTTCAATATTACATGAAATCAGGAGGGCCAAATCCATTGCACCCCAGGAATCTTGCAGGACCGAGTGGTACTCCCACATTGTGGTGTATTGACTGTAAGGTAGTTGAATATCATGACACAAAACATTGTTGTCGATTAGGGAGTTATGTGCCAGAATTGAAGCAACAATGGTGTAGGTTTTTCTCTTTGGTTGGCCACGATGAGCACCACTGTCGCACATTCGAACTAATGATGGACAGTGCCAACCTTTATAGAGTATAGACCAACCCATCTTCACTAGCATCTCCCTCTGGGCATGGTGTATCTATAGCCAAAATAAGGGGAGGAGGGAGAGGTTGAGGTGCAGGTCATAGATGAGGAAAACTAATTTACTATAACTATGGAGACGCTAAACGCTATGCACACAATTTTCCGAACCCTGCACGAAAGTCCTGCAGGTACTGTAGATAGTTTGATCATGTTATTGAAGTTGTCCAGTTTTTATTTCTAGAATGCAGGAGAAGAAACAACAGACGCCTATGCAAAATATCCAAATGGTTAAAGATGAGCCGCGAGTTGATGACCCAAGTGTAAACATAATTACAGGCAGTGGTGCTGCCATCGTAGAAGACGAGGGAAAGAAGGCTGATGAAGAGCTATTGATCAGGAAGGCTTCAGAAAATAATGAAGGGCTCAACTTGTAGAAGGAAAAGGAAACTTTTGTATAAGCCAGGAAGGATTTTGCTGCTGCAGTTGCATCCACATCTAAGTCAATCATGGAAGCAAAGATTGATGATGAAGTCAAACCTTTCCTACAAGCCTGCATTAAGCTATTGCTTAACCACAAAGAAGTAGACTACCTTCAGGCCCTAATAGGTAGTTGTGAAGATAAGTATTTGCCTCGAATTGAGATTAAGGCTACGAACAAGATCTATAAGAACAAGAAGATAACTGGTCGGGAGATGCACATGACCGTGAAAATTGGAGAGTATGAGATGGATCAGGTCATCTTCAACTTAGGGTATGATGTAAATGTTCTACCTAAAAAGACCTACCAATATATGGGCAAACCAAAGCTGGAACGGTCCACCATTCAGCAATGCATGGCTAATCAGCAGAAGATAATTCCACTTAGAGGACTCCCATAGTTTATGATAGACATTGCTGGAGTAAAGGTACGTGAAGATTTTGAAGTAATAAAAATTGTGGATGACACAGATGTTGAAATTATACAAAAAATATTTATATACCAATGGATTCAATCTTATTATGCAATCAATATACTAGAGAAAAATATTGAATCCTTCTACAATTAATTCTTTAGAAATTAAACATGGTCGCACAATCAAACCAAGTAAAAGAAAGAATAAAATCAATCCACAATATAAATATTTTTCCTAGGGAAAGCTTGCTGCTCAAAACCCCTCTATATCTATTGTATAATAAACCAAGGAAGCATGAAACCATACAATGCACTCTTCTCACAAGAGTCTCCTGCACTCTCCTGACTGTCTCACACTGATCCAGGCAAAATCGGTCCCACACTTAGCCAATTATCAGCCTGTCTTCAGCCTGCCTTGCTCGGAAAATCCTTGTGGAATTCAATCCCTATTCCTTAGGAATTTCAGCCTTCCTTGACTGCGTAATACATCATGGGCATCTTATGGTGTATATAATTATGCCCGAGAAATTTTCTATAAATACAACTGATAGATAACTTCCCTTTAACCTTAGTCCCAAGTGGGTCTTCATCAGAACTGACATGCATGCAAATATTAATAGTATATAACCAGTCACTTGATATATCACTTCATCTTAATTAAATGTGATTTAATTCACTTGACCTCTCACTAGTGCAACAATCAGTTACAACTAGTTAGACTGACTTTAACTCACTTAATTGAGTTAACTTATTTCTCGTGCATTGAACTAATACACTAACTGCAACTTGGACTCAAAAACTAATATAATCACTCTGCATGCCTCACCAACCACCCTCAACTCGAAATTCATGAGCTAACTGAGTCTATCACACTCAGTTAACTATTACAAGTGTTTATGTGATAAGATTACAATTTATTGTCCAATTTAATTAAGGGAAAATTAAATTAGACACATTTCCAATTTATTTAATAAATTGGCTTGCACACTAATGTATCGATAGGACCCATCACTACATGACTTGTGGTCCCACACTAGTGTGTGTGTTGTCAGGTTGTTTCTAGATTCCAATTTCACTATTTCTTATTGAAAATTTCAACACTCCCTCTCAACAAGAGAAGAATAAATCTGTACCAATCTGGTACCTTGGAATGTCCTTGCATGCGCAAATGCACCTGTTGCATGCAACATACAACTCTTGCATGCAACACTTCTCTTGTGTTGTTCACACATGAAACTCTTGCATGAAACAATTCTCTACTATTGTTCGCACATGCAACTCTTGCATGCAACTCTTGCATGCAACACTTCTGAAACTGAATAGCCTCCAAACAAATGAACCCGTATAATGCATCTGTCATCAGAGTCTTCTGACTACTGGTACCTACTGCACATGTCTATTGGACTCTCTGTGTTGTTGAAATCTGCATCCATGCACTCTACGCTATTTCCAACTCTGATCTGCGCTCCAATATCTGACACCTGTCACTCTGATTTCTGTCTTCCTGACATATGACTTCATCAATATAATTGATCCTTCTTGCTACTGTTGTATTGTGGGCTCCTTGTAGCCAAGTTCGATCCATGAGACACACCATCTCAATGAATACTGCCCAAATTTCTTCTTGGGATTAATTCTGCACATCACCCCACTTCACACCTGGAGGTATAGCTGCATGTATTCCCTCTGTGCTTCTGGCTCAAAATTTCCCCCTCCTGGAGGTCTCTTCTTGAGTGGACTCTTCCACTCAATCTCCTCTCTGCTCCTACAATTGTGGCTTCTCAAAAACCTTCTGAAAAAACTTATGAGGCTGCATGTACTTCCTCTGCTCTTCTGGCTCAACATTTCCCCCTTCTGGAGGTCTCTTCTTGAGTGGACTCTTCCACTCGATCTCCTCTTTTCTTCTCCAATTGTGGCTTCTCCACAACCTTCTGAAACTGCTTCTGAGGTTGCATGCTGAGAGATAATTTTTCCCTCTCAACCACCAAGTCATTAACCACTGCTTTTATCCTCAAAGCCTTGCATGCATCCTCAACCTCAAGAGCATATAGGTTCTTGACTCTTACATCGATCTTCTTCACTTGTCTAGTGGCTATGTGTTTAAAGAAAATTTTTCATTTATAAACATTATTTCATAACCACGGTCTTCCAATACCACTATGGAGACAAGATTTTTTCTTAGGCATGGAACATGAAAAAAATCTGCTAGTCTGAGATGGGAGCCATTCTCCCTCTGAAAGGTAACTATAACTATGCCGATAGAATTATACCTCTCATCATATCCAAACTCTATGATGTGCTGGAGGTCCTTCTCCTCCAAGTCACTGAAGAGATCTCTAACCCTCTTCATATGGAACGAGGCACTGCTATCTAGATACCACATGCATCCCATTACAGTTTTGGCCATGCCTGCAATGAGAGTAAAACCAAGCTCGAACTGTGAAGCCAATGCTTCACCTACTACAAATACAGGCTCCTTCTTGCTTTTCTTCTGTGGACAATTTGTAGCATAGTGCCCATGCTCGTGATAGTGAAAGCATCTGATCTTGGACAAGTCTTTCTTGCCTGCTTCACCTTGGAATTTAGTTCCCTTGTCCTTCTTTTCCTTACTGGCCAAGGCACAATCTTCCTTGTCATTAGTCTTGGATGAGGATCCATCCCGGGTATTTCGCCTAAATTCTTCTTGTACTAAATCCAACCAAAGTCACTCCCAATATTGTAAATTCTCCCTCCCATTGATAGAGTCCTGATAACTATGACAGCTCTTGGGAAGGCTTAGAAGTGCTAGGCTTACCAAGTCATCATCTTCTATAGTCACACCAACACTTCCAATCTCATCTCGACATTGAGTGAACTTTGCCAAGTATGTTAGTACTATCTCGCCCTCCTTCTTGATTTTCCTAATCTTGTCCTTCAATACAAAATTCCTTTGGTCATTGTTGTTCTGAAATAGATATGTCAAGGCCTTCCACATTTCATGTGGATTCGGCTTTCCATGGAGACTCGAGACAATGTGATCTCAAACTCCCTCTAATAAGATCCTCCTCGCCCTTGCTACCTTCTATTGCCAAGCATCAAGAAGAGCGACGTCTGCTATTGTGGGCTTGGGAATATCATTATCAATGAATTATTTCAACCCATTTTCCTCCAGAACTACGTCCATTCTTTATTTCCATGCAATATAATTATAACTTCCCTCGAGTACATATTCCAATCTTAAGCCATTGAAATCCACCTTGATCTCCTTGTCACACCAACGAAAGTATCTGCAAGTTTGAATATTGTTCAATACAAACTAAATTTCTTCTCCCCTATTGTGATTTTTGGTGCTCTAATACCATATAGAAATTATACAAACAATATGTATATACCAATGGATTCAATCTGGTTATGCAATATACTAGAGAAAAATATTGAATCCTTATACAATTAATTCTACAGAAATTAAACATGATCGCACAATCACACCAAGTAAAAGAAAGAAGAAAATCAATCCACAACATAGATATTTTTCCTGGGGAAAGCTGCTACTCAAAACCCCTCTATCTCTATTGTATAATGAACCAAGGAATCATGAAACAATACAATGCACTCTTCTCACAAGAGTCTCCTGCACTCTCTTCACTATCTCAAACTTATACTGACAAAATTGGTCCAACACTTAGCCAATTCTCAGCCTGCCTTGCTCACACAATCCCTATGGAATGCAATCCCTATTCCTTAGGAATTTTAGCCTTCCTTGACTGTGCAATACATCATGGGCATCTTATGGTCTATATAATTGCGCCGAGGCAATTTTCTATAAAGACAACTGATATATAACTTCCCTTTAACCTTTGTCTCAACTAGGTCTTCATTAGAACTGACACACATGCAACTATTAATAGTAAATCATCAATCACTTGACATATCACTGCATGTAAACTAAATCTGATTTAATTCACTTGACCTCTCCCAAGTGCAACAATCAGTTACAACTAGTTAGACTGACTTTTATTCACTTAATTGAGTTAAATGATTTCTCATGCATTGAACTAATACACTAACTGCAACTTGGACTAAAAAAATAAAAGAATCACTCTGCATGCCTCACCAACCACCCTCAACTCGAAATTCATGAGCTAACAGATTCTATCACACTCAGTTAACTATTACAAGTCTTTATGATATGGGATTACAATTTATTGTCCAATTTAATTAAGGGAAAATTAAATTAGACACATTTCCAATTTATTTAATAAATTGGTTTGCATAGTAATGTATTTCTAGGACCCATCACTACATGACCTATGGTCCCACACTAGTGTGTGTACTGTCATGTTTTTTTTGGATGCCAATTTCACTATTTATTTTTGAAAATTTCAACAACAGACCCCTACCCTCCGCTGCTAGGGCTAGACTAGGCCATCAATATGGGAGACATCATCAACTTGAAGCATAGGAGCATGATATTTTAAAACGATGGTACTCAGGTTATAGTACCCTTGGATCCGGTGGAAGGAGAGAGATATAGAGAACCAATGCGTGAAGGAGATGATGTCGACCATATCTACAAGCTGACTGCGTGGGATGAGGATTGGATCAACCATACGGCTGATGGGACGTTGAATTGGGAAAAGGATAGCTCATGTTTCTCATATTCAGATGGAGAAATGGAAAACTAGCAGAATCGTATACATGATGTTTCTGCACTGCGCTTCCTCAAGATCACTAAAAATTTGCGATGCATCTCCTTAGAGGTAAGAGAATTGCCCTATTTTCATGGTTCTGGTAGTGTTGAATTATTTTTGGAAAATTTGGAAAAGGTTGTCCCAGAAGATCAAAGGTTATGGGGACTTGATATCTCCATGCACACAACTCCAACATGTTGGTGGGATACGCACAAAGGGAGCTTTAAGGATTGGGAGGAATGCAGCAGAATAATGAGGTTGCGCTTTGAGGCCCACTATCCCACCAACTAAGCTTTTTTATGGCCAATATGATCTGTGCAAACACTTGGCCACATGGATGGAGGTTTGGAATGGGAAGACCAAGACTGAATGGGTTCACATGTTTATACATTCGTTGGGACAAATCCCTAATACATGGTATTTTGAGATGGAATTGTGCCAAGGGACTCGCCATTGGATTACAATGAGTGAAATTTTTTGTCAACCTTTGTCTTGGCCGATGGATCAGAGAGATTGGACAAAGCCCTGCAGGATATAGAAGTAGTTGTATCTGATGATTCCTGACCTCAGATATAATGTGTTGCACCAACATGGGAAGTGCAGGTGCAAGATATTGTCAACTGAAGGAACCTGTCATTAGAAGATAATGAGGAAGATCCAAGAAATATCAACATCCCTGAGTCTGCGGGGTGCGCGCAGTTGCAGGGCCCTTATTAGGAATGGTGGATGTAACTAAGACTTTGAAGTTAAGGGAATTCAACATTGGGATAGAGGAAAAACCCAAGTTGGCCAAAATAGGAGATTATTGGGATGATGACACAGTGGGAAAGAGTGCAGAGCTGTTGATAGAGTATCAGGACTTGTTTCCCACAAAGTTCTCTGAACTCGAAGGAATTGTTGGAGATTTGGGAGTTATGAAGATCACTCAAAAGCCAGATGTGCACCTTGTCAAGTAGCGAACATATTGATTAAATCCCAAGTATAAGCAGAAAGTGAAGGAGGAATTAGAGAATATGGTTGATGTAGGAATCATTGAGCTTGTGGAGTAGTCTAATTGGGTGACCCCAATGGTTGTTACATAAAAGAAGACTAAGGGAGAAATAAGGATTTGTGTGGATCTGCGCAAACTAAATGATGCATGTGTGCATGACTCCTTCCCTACTCCATTTTTAGATGAGATCTTGGACAATGTGGGAGGAAAATAGGCTTACTCTTTCATTGATGGATTTTCAGGGTATCATCAGATCAGGATTGTGCCAAAAGACCGAAGCAAGACCACTTTTGCAACTGAATGGGGGTCCTTACAATACAAAATCATGCCTTTCGGATTGAATAATGCGCCTATTATCTTCTGACGCGTAGTAATATCTATATTCAATGAATTCATGCACAAGTTTTTGGAGGTATATTTTGATGACTGGACTGTGTTTGGGCTGGTAAAGAAGCATGTGTCCAACCTGCGCATGATACTTGACACTTGCAGGAAGCATTCAATCTCTCTTAATTTTAAGAAGTGTATATTATGTGTTCCTTTTGGAATCTTACTGGGCCATATTGTTTTTCAGAAAGGATTGATGGTAGATCCAACCAAGATTACAGTTATTATCAACCTAGAAGTTACTACCAATGAAAAACAGTTGTGCTCTATTCTAGGACACACCAAATATTACAAAAAATTCATTCAGGGCTATGCTTTGATCACAACACCTATGGAGAAATTGTTGAAGAAGGATGTGTCCTTTTTATGGGATGAGGAATGTCAAAAGAGATTTGAGTTGCTGAAGGAAAATATGGTTATTACACCCATTCTAATATTCCCAGACTGGTCCAAGGTCTTCCATGTACATGTGGATGCATTCGGCGTTGCACTTGGAGTTGTTTTATCATAGCTTGGAGAAGGAGACATTGATCACCCCGTTTCCTTTTCCAGTAGGAAGCTCTCTAGTGCAGAGCGCAACTACTCAACCACAAAAAGGGAAGGATTGGATATGGTCTATGCTTTGGAGAAATATAGGCATTACCTACTAGGACGACACTTCAATATGTTCACTAACCACTATGCTTTAAAATACCTGGTCAATAAGCCTGTGTTGGGGGGGAAGATTTGTAGATGGCTATTGCTATTTCAGGAATATGATTTTGAAATTATTTTGAAGCCTGGTAGATTGAATACTGGACCAGATCACCTATCATGCACTGAGAATGGGGAGGAACCAACCTTTCTGGAGGAGGGACTACCTGATGCACACCTCTTTTCTATTATGGTGGTTGATGAAAACTTTGCCGATATTATTCAATTTCTGATTACAGGAAGTGCGCCTGCTGGATAATCGGTGCAGCAAAAGGAGTTGGTTTCATACGCAGCTGATTTTATACTGATTTCTGGTCAATTGTACAATTTGGGAGTAGATTAAGTGCTAAGAATATATGTTTTGGAACATGAAAGACAGGACATCTTGGCTGAAGCTCATGGAGGAGTGGAAGGAGGCCACTATGCAGGGAAGGCTATTGCACAGAAGGTGATGCGTGTTGGGTTATGGTGGCCCACACTGCACAACGATGCACATGCATATTTTTGAGCCTTCGTGCAAATATGAAATGCTACTGCAGCCATAGATGGCCCTACAGGCTTTTGATAAATGGGCTATAGACTTTGTTGGTCCTATCAATCCTCCTAGGAAGAAGAGTGGCAAGCGCTACATCATCACTGCCATAGATTATGTAACCAGATGGGATGAATCTAAGCCAATAAAATATTGTACTAGATTTGGGTGCCCTAAGATATTGATGAGTGATAGTGGTATGCACTTTGTTAATGAAATCATTGAAACTCTGACTAAATAATTTCAGATACATCATTATAAAAGTACTCCTTCCAGCCCCAAGAAAATAATGCAGTAGAATCCTTCAAAAAAGTATTGGAGAATGCACTCACAAATATCTATAATGCAAATCAGAATGATTGGGACGTGCACATCCCTTCTATGTCATGGGCCTATAGGACCACATGCAAGAAGTTGACTAGGAAAATACCTTTCAAGATGATTTATTGATAAGAAGCGATCATGAAAATGGAATATATTGTCCCAAGCCTATGCATTTCAACATTCACTAATAAGGCTGAGCCGGACATCATGGAGGAACATCTAGTGCAACTGGTTGCCTTAGAAGAGGATCAGTTTATTGCTAAATTTCATCAACATGTACAAAAGGCACGCAAAAAGGTTTGGCACTATAGGCAAATTCGACAGAAGGAATTCAAGGAAGAAGATTTGGTTTTGTTATATGCCACTCAGTTTTCACACCACCCAGGGAAGTTCAGAAAGCATTCGATAGGGCCATACATTGTGAAAGAGATCACTAATGGAGGTGCGGTGCACTTGGCCACGTTGCACGGCGAGAGTCTTCCCGGGTACATCAACAGAAGCTGACTGAAGCCATATAGGGATAACCCTATGCCTACCAAATGACTATATGGTTGCATAGAGGATATACATAGACGAGTGCAACATGAGCACAGGGGTAGTGCGTGACAGGAGAAACTAGCCATTGGAACAGTAAATCTGAGTGAAAAAGTGATTTTACTGTTGAATAGAGCGGGTTTTCTTCATTTAATGAGGAGATATTATGGGATTTTTGACCGTTTTTACGGGGGTAAGTTGAAATTAATGAATTTCTAACTATTTTTACCATGGATCACCTATAAAGGGAGGGGAACGGATCACATTCTATTCCTTTGTTGTCTGAGTGTATTGCGCCTTGAAATTATCTATGAGTTGTGCTTTTAATTTATCGGTGCATACTATATGTCTAGCCGTGAGTAACCCCGAATTCATTTTTAAACCAAGAATGACAGGCACTAACCCTGAAAGCGCACCATCTGAAGAGCACTCTATGCTGCTCACAGCATCTACTAAGCCCGGCTCTGATGGTGTTCACGAAGTCATCCCTGAAGTGCAAGAAGTAGTGTGGGCACCTACCAAAGGAAAGGGCAAGGTTACTAAGGGCTCAACCTCAAAGTCGAGGACATCTCCTAGACACGTGATGTCCCCACGCCAAGTAACGAAGGATAAGTCTCCTATGGGTGACCTGACCGAGAGACCCATGAGCGCAATTGAGGAGGCCGTGCTTGTTGAGCCCATTTCATGGCGCCCGAAGTATGTCAAGCCACTTAAACCCTATGTTCGCACTCCAAAGGTTGTAGATGTGGTGCACAACTATCTACATATGCTGCTAATCTTGCAGGCCATCCATTTTCAAGGGGATATGTTTGGAAAAATCCTTCTTGTGAATTTCGATGATTATGATTTGGCGAACAAGGAGACGTTCCCTGAGTTAGCTCTTGAATATTACCTGGAGCGAGTGTTATATGATGACGTTGTCAAGGTAGAGCCTATGCCATGGGCGCATGGGTTGAGAAATTATGGGATTCTCAATTTGCCGAGGATTCCTCACTTCGAGACGTACCCCATTACGACTGTCTGCATGCTCCAGCTGCTGGCGCTGGTGCATGATGGGTGCCTATGGATCCAAAATTGAATTCCAATTCATGTAATGTTGATCCACTAGATCACCGGCCTACCCAAGAAGGAGCGCCATCCCATTGCCCATTATGGAAAAAGCCTAGAGCTAGAGGTAGCTGCCAGGGTTAAGAAAGACTACAAGGTAGGACAGGACTATAGTAATTCTTGGTGCAGCAGTTTGAAGACTCGAAAATACGCCTAGGAATATTAGTCATAGGATGTAAGTTGATGAGAAAGTTTCGCCCTAAGGTATTCCCTCTACATGTCATCATGCTAACAGGATAATGCGAGAAGGGGGTGAGTTACAATTGGTTCCAGTACCTCTACCAGGAGTTCCTGGAGAACGTGCATGAGGCACAAGATGAAGGGAAGAAGTTTTTTTACTCATGGTTGATGCTGTTAATTTCTTTGGTTTCATGGGAGACGCCAGAGAGCGTAGTCCTCCAGGAGGTATAACCTGGTGTGTGTGAAGGGGCACGCTACGCAAATCTATGGGATTCACCAGACCAGAAGAGAGTAAAAGAGAATAATATCTTTTGGTTATTATTTGAGGGAGCTTTGGCAACAGTTATACACTTGCGGCCCCGTTTATCCCATCCGCTTCTGAGAAATACAGAGCTATAGCATAATTCCAGGTGACCATGCATCATGTGTAGATCCAGGTGCACCATGAAATATTATGGTACAACCTTCCATATACGGTGACCGAGGCGGAAATTGACCAGGTCATTGCGACCTAGCCAGAGGCGTGGAAGGTTGGGATCAGCTCCACCCAGCCTGTGACAGCCTCAACGTGTAACAAGGATACAACAACAGCCGAAAAGGACAAAGAATCAGAGAATGAAGTAGAAAAGGAAAAGGAATCGGAAGAATAAGCTGAGGTGGATCTCAGAGGCACTGATGGCCTAGATGGTGCAAAATTTGAGTCCCCCAGAAGGAAAAATCATGGTGTCGAAACCCCGAAGGGCCCACACAAGAAGAAGAAAGGTTTGAAGGCTGGAGGAACATAATACATTACATTCACTGAGGAATACCTTGATAAGATAGCAGATGTGATTGCCTCTTCCCCTGAGGATAGGTCGACTGCGTTGGAGGAGTAGTACAAGGCTGCAGTCGAGTCATTGCAGACGGGATTGTAGGTGTTGCAACTGAAAATAGATAACATTCAAGTGAGCGTGAATTAAGCAAGGCCGATTCAAGCAAGCGCAAGCACAACTATGATAATTAGCATGACATATATCAAGATCTGCCCCTTCCTGGGAGCAACAATCACGATGGAGCAACCTGAATTGCGTGCGCAAGTGAAAAAATACTCAGAAGTCAGAATTGATTTATCGATGATGCCCAATGGTAAGCTACATGCCATACAAACAATAATTACAAATGAATTGCAGTGCAGGGAGGAGAGCGTGCACCAGAAACTTACTGAGGCTGAGCAAAAGATCGCAACAAAGACAGAAGAGTCTCTCAAGGCCCATACAACACAGCAAGCAGTGGTGGCACAACCCGCGGAGATGGAAAACCTGATTGATTGAATTTGTGTAGACCTTCCTAAGGTCGCCATCCCTGCTTTAGCAGTGCCGAAAGAAAAAATCGAAGGTCTCTAAGCAGCACTGAAGGCTTCCATATCTGAAGAGCAAGTAGTTAAGGCAGATGTTGAGCAAGAGACCACGGAGTTGCAAGCCAAGCTTCAAGCCAAAACTCCGCCAAAAGTGCAGGCACAATGCGCTACGTTGGTCAAAGAAGCCTCAACAACTATTGCAACAACCTTTGACAAGGGTAAAAAACTACTGGAAACTGCTATGGGCCTCTGGACATCAGTGCAGATGGATCCCCTTCTTAGAAATATTTCGCAAGAACTGCGGGCCAAGGAGAAAATTTTTTAGGACCTTCAAGAGGAATTGCCTACATTTTTACTTGCTCAGTGGATGGCCCGGTTGCAGACAAGTCAAATATTGCGCAATGAAGTTGAAGATCTCAGGATAAAAAAGGCACATTGTAACCGATCACATGAAGCCATGGGTGTTGGAACAGGGTCTCCTACAAAGTTGCGAAACTGGTCCATTTTGTATATTTATGATTATATTTAGTATAGCGCAGGGGTTTTGGGGTAGGTCAAAGCCCCTAAAGCATTGTAAATGGGTCAAGGGTAGACAAAGAGTCCACAAACCATGGTTTTCAGACCATTGGATGCATAAACTAGAATAGTATAAGTAGTTGAACCTTTTTGAGTTGTAGGACAAGCTAAGAATGATAAGAGATTGTTGCTAAGTGAAAATCAATAGATCTGTTCAGTGATTTCGGGTGAGGACTCCTACTTCTGTGTGTGCAGAGGGCCTTTGTATTTTTGTGTGTGGACCCTGTTGCTATGTGCGCAGGCTGGGTTTTTGGGGTTTTTTACGAAGATCTGAAAGATTAATGAATGCGTAAGAATTGTTGCTTATCTAAATCCACTGGAATTGTTGTGTTATGAATCTGTGACATCTTGATTACTTAGTATATGCTACTGTGGTATTGGTTTAAGTTGCGAACATACTTGTGTACTTATTTATGCTCTGATCTGGGTTTGTTCTACTTTCTTCTTACAAGGATATTTGAAATAGCTGTGTATTGTTATATGAATTCTCGATCTGTTGATTTCTATGAGTAATATTGTTGTTGCGCACGTGGATGTGAAGGGAATCTAGGCTTGGCAATACCGGATCAGGTCATGATCAGGGTAAACACAACTCTGTTTGACTTACCTACCCTCTCCTAGGGTGCAAAAACCTGGTTCCAGCACCCATCCATACTAATTTGGGTGAGACTTTGGCCTACACAAGCAAGTCACTTCCGAAAGGGCCAGTAGTATAGGGGTTTGTTGGCAAACCTTGAACATCTGAACATAGGTCAGGACCCCCCGAGCCAACAAATGGTTCCGTTGCCGGGACCTGGAGAATTTTGAGAGAGGGATCGAGTAATGCCAAGGCCATACTAGAAGCCAAAGAGGAAGGAAATTGATGAATGGTTTGAACAGCAAGTTCAGGAATTTACCATAAAATAAAACTGCAATAAGAGATTGACCACCAAAGAGTGGAAGAATAAGTACATTTTCACAAAGATCTATGATATCTTCTTTGTAACAATTGTGATCAAGCTCCAGGAGTGGCTCGCAAGACTGGTCGAGTTTCATAAGTGTTGGAAGGACAAGCGGATCATAGATTGGACCCCCGAACTAATCCAGCAGCTAGAAAAGACTGATACACCATTACTCACACAGTGGACCATTGGGTAGAAAGTGTGTTAGGAGGATTTGTAACATAATTTTCCATCGATCATTTTTTCTCCTACTCTGAAGAAGATTGAAGATTCTTCACGGGGTTTTGAGGTAAGTTCTTGAATACTTTTCCATTATTGATCAAGATATTATTATGCGAAAAGAGTAATCTGTGTAGCCATACCGAGTGAATGACCTATGATCTGGACAGGAGCACAATGTAGAGTGGCAAGTACTATAGGGCCAACCTAGAAGGAGATCAATTAGCCTACAGTCTAGCAAGGGAAGCATCTTCGCAAAGTCCTCCAGCCACACCACTTTCGAATCAGCCTAGAGGTAAGAGTTCACCGACCCCTCCTCCACCGAAAAACAACATGGCTACGCACATGAAATTTCCGACCTTCAAGGGTGTGGGGGATGAAGATATCTATCAGTTATGGTTTGTTGCAGGATCGGTGTGGACTACGCAGAACGTGGCTAGTGATGTGGTGAAAAGGGCACAGCTATCCCTTGCCTTCGAGGGAAGAGCTTTGGATTGGTACATGGGATACATCGGCCAAAACAAAAATGCAACCATTGAAGAGATTAAGAATGCCCTGAAAATAATAGTTCAAGAAACCTAAGTCCTACTCCCAAATATTGGTTGATCTAAAGGATTTCAAGCAAGGACCTTCTGAATCTGTGTGGGAGGCCGATCAGTGACTAAAGAAGGTGATCAGAGAAGGGGGATTCCAATATGATGACAGACAACACACGGAATGGTTTATTTCCATGTTGTTGCCTCACCTGCATGTACCTATGGGCCACCAAACTTTTGAATCACAGGAGAAGGCCTTGGAAGGTGCCATGAAGTTAGAAGCTGCACCTTGGGATGAGACTCAGCTAGGCATCCAACAAATCCAAGGACAAATGGAAGCGATGCATGTAGAGATCTAGAACCTACGAAAGGAACGAAGGGTAGAAGCTAGCCCCTAAAGATGGTGCATACGATGCCAGGTGAATGGCCACACCAAGGATAACTGTCATGTATTAGCAGATTATGTGCAAGCTGGGGAACGAGCTCATTGCGCCCTAGGGAAGTTGTGGGACCTAGTGGGCCAGTGCTCTGGTACGATGATTGTCGCGTTGCAGGGCTGCATGATACTAACCACTGTCCCTGCCTTGCTCCATACATTACAGAGGTAAAACAACAATGGTGTAGGTTCTGCAAATCAGTGGGACATGACGAACAGTACTGCCGGACATATGATTTGGTGATTGATCGAGGAAACTTATACATGGTACAATCAGACCCTACGTCACCAAGGACCCTCGTAGGTATAGGTGGCTCCCCATCAAGGGGCAAAGGATGAAGACGCGGTGGAAGTGCTGGACGGGAACAAGGTCAACTAATCTGCTATAACTATGGAGAAGCAGGACACTTTGCAAGGGACTGCCCGAACCCCACTACGCAATCCTGCTGATATTGCAGACAACTAGACCATGCAATTGAAGATTGCCTGATCTTGATAGAAAAAAATGCAGGAAAAGCAGTCGACACCTATGCCAAATGCGCATAGAGTTAAGGCTGAGATGCGAGGAAGGGATCCGAGTGTGAATGTGGTGACGCGGATTGGGATGGCCACGAGGGGACCTGAGGAGGAGGCTGCGATGAAATTTCCAATCCGTCAAGATGCTATCAAACAAGAAGGCCTGGACCTAAAAAGGGGAAAAGAAACATTTATCACAGCTCAGATAGAAGCAACTACTGCTCGGCCACCTGCGAACCTCAAGGCAGATGCGGAGGTTGAGCCCTTTTTGCAGGCATGTATGAAACTGCTACACAACCCAAAGGCTATGGAGAACCTTCAGGCATTAATAGATATATGCATAGCACGACCCAATCTAACCCCATAACTCAAGGATGTGCACACATTATACAGGTATAAGAAACGCACCGGAAGAGAAATGCGGTTGTATGCACAGATCGGTGACTACGAAATGAGCGAGGTTATTTTGGACCTAGGGTCGGATGTGAACATGTTACCTAAGCAGACTTGGCAACAAATGGGAAAACCTAAGTTGGAATGGTCCACTATTCAGCTGCGCATGGTAAATCAGTAGAAAATCATCTCGCTAGGAAGGTTTCCTAAAGTTACGGTGGACATCGTAGGAGTAAAGGCCCACGTTGATTTTGAAGTAATATAAATTTTAGAAGATGCAGACCCCTACCCTGCACTATTGGGATTGGACTGGGCCATAGATTTGGGTGGTATCATCAACCTAAAGAAAATAAGCATGGTGTTTGAGAATAATGGCACAAGGGTGATAGTACCATTAGATCCTATGGAAGGTGACCGATATGCAGAGCTGGTGCACGATCAAGAGGAGGTGGATCACATTTACAAGTTGATTGCGTGGGATGAGGATTGGATCAACCCCACGGTGGAAGGTGTACTCTACTGGGAAAATTACAGTGAATGCTTCTCTGATATTGACGGGGATATGAAGAATTGGAAAAACCGGTTGCATGATGTATCAACCCTGCAATTTCTTCGAGTCATAAGGGACTTCCGCTGCATTTCCTCAGGGGTAAGAGACCTACCCTACTTTGATGGTTCTGGTAGCATTAGGGAATTTTTGCGCACATTCAAATCTGAGGTTACCAGAGAACAAAGGATATGGGCCCTTAATCTAGCGATGCATGCAACGCCTGCAAGGTGGTGGGAGATGCACAAAGGGGCATTCGAGGACTGGGAGGACTGTTAGGACATGATGATCCTCCGATTTGAACGTCCAATAAATGTGCGGGTCGAGATGTTCCTTGGCCCGGGGGACCCGCGTAACCACTTGCTGGTCTGGATCAGGACATGGGGTGACTGGACTATGGAATAATGGGTTCACTTGTTCATTCACGTGTTAGGTCCAATCCCAACTGTGTGGTACCTAGATGTGGAGCTACATCAATGCACCCACCACTAGGAAATTATGAGGGATGAATTTGTAGGGACATTTGGACTCATAGGGGGGTCATAAGCACTTGATGAAGCTCTATAGGGCATAGATACATTTGTGTTTAAATAACCTAGCTCCACTGAAGCATTTGGGGCACCGACATGGGAATCACAGATGCAGGATATTGTTAACTGTCGCGGTTTGGCAAGGGAACAAGGCAAAGAAGACCCGCGGTCTGTCTCTATCCCAGAGTCACAAGGAGAGTAACCCGTTGTAGGACCCCCACTGTAAGAGGTGGATGTCACTAAGCCCTTCAGGTTGCATGAAGTTAATATTGGGATGGAAGAACACCCTAATTTGGCTAATATTGGGGACTATTGGGATAAAAATACAGTAAGAAAAGTGGTCGAATTACTCACCGAGTACCAAGACTTATTACCAACAAAATTTTCAGAACTAAAGGGAATCACAGGGGACTTAGGAGTCATGCATATCACTTTCAAACCGGATGCCTGACCCATAAAACAATGACCCTATAGGTTGAACGCCAAGTATAAGCAAAAATTTAAGGAAGAGCTTGATAAAACGATCGTTGTGGGTATCATCGTGGGTATCATCGAACCTGCGGAATAGTCAGATTGGGTTAGCCCGATGGTGAATCAGGAGAAAAAGGCTAAAGGAGAGATTGGGATCTACGTGGACCTACGGAAGCTGAACGATGCCTGTGTTCATGACCCATTCCCCGCACCGTTCTCAAACGAAATTTTGGATAGCATGGGGGGATAAGAAGCATACTCTTTTACGGATGGATTCTCCGGGTACCATCAGATTAGAATCAATCCTGAAGATTGCAGAAAAACCACGTTCACCATAGAATGGGGCTCTTTTCAATATACTGTCATGCCGTTTGGTCTCAAGAATTCCCCTGCTATTTTTTCACGAGTAGTGGTTGCGGTGTTCAAAGAATTTATCCACAAGTTCCTAGAAGTATACTTCAATGATTGGACCATCTTTAGCCTGGTGAAGGTGCATGTCTCTAACTTGCACATGATGTTGGATACCTACCGAAAGCATTAGGTTTCCGTAAATATCAAAAATTGTATCTTCTATGTACCCTTTGGTGTCCTGCTCGGCCATATAGTTTGTCGACAAGGGCTGATGGTGGACCTTGCCAAAATTGCAGTAATCATCAACTTGCCGTACCAGCAACGGAGAAACAATTGCGCTCGATCCTTGGGCACACAGGCTACTACGAAAAATTCATTCAAGGCTATGCACTGATCACGGCCCCTATGGAAAAATTGCTCAAAAAGAATGTTTCGTTATTTTGGGATGACGAGTGTCAAAAGAGCTTTGAATTACTGAAGGAAAAGATGGTCTCGGATCCTATTCTCATCTTTCCTGATTAGGAGGAGGCCTTTCATGTCCACGTCGATGCATTAGGAATTTCTCTCGGAGCTATCCTTATGCAGCCCGGAGAGGGAGACATTAATCATCCAGTTGCCTTTGCAAGTCGGAAACTCTCAGGCGCTGAACGTAATTACTCCACTACAGAGCAGGAAGGGTTGGCCATGGTGTACGCTTTGCAAAAATATTAGCATTACTTATTAGGAGGACACTTCAAAATGTTTACAGACCATTCAGCCTTCATTACCTAGTAAATAAGCCCATTTTGGGGGGGAAAATATGTCGCTGGTTACTGTTATTTCAGGAGTATGATTTTGAAATCATCGTTAAGCCGAGAAAGCTGCATGCTGGGTCGGATCACCCATAACGAATAGAGAGTGGTGAAGATTCAACCAACCTAGAAGACAGATTACCTAATGCGCAGCTATTTACTATTAAGGTCGTAGATTCCCACTTCACTGATATCATTCAGTTCTTGACTACCGGGATGGCTCCCTTGGAGTATTCAATGCAACAAAAGAAAGAGAAACTCACTCGAGCAGCAGATTTTACCATCATTACAGGTCAGTTATATAATATGGGAGATAATGATATATTACGGAGATATATTCTAGAGCATGAAAGGCACGCTATTATGGTAGAAGCTCATGACGGAGTAGCGGGATTTCACTACGCAAGAAAAGCAATAACGCAAAAGGTGTTGAGAGCTGGGTTATGGTGGCCTACCTTGCATCGTGATGCCCATGATCATTATAAAGCCTGCGATACATGCCAACGAACAGGGAGGCCATCCCACCAGGATGAAATTCCCCTTCAACTGCAAATGGCCCTATAAGCATTTGACAAGTGGGCCATCGATTTCATTGGACCTATCAATCCACAAGCACAGTGACTCGGGACGAGTCACAAGATTGTGTTGGGGGACTGTTGGAACAAGGTCTCCTACAAATTTGTGAAACCGGTCCATTTTGTATATTTCTGATTATATTTAGTATAACGGAGGGGTTTTGGGGTGGGTCAAAGCCCCTAAAGCACTGTAAATGGGTCAAGGGTAGACCAAGAGTCTGCAAACCTTAGATGCATAAAATAGAATAGTATAAGTAGTTGAACCTTTTTGAGTTGTAGGACAAGCTAAGAATGATAAGAGATTGCTGCTAAGTGCAAATCGATAGATCTGGTCAGGGTTTTCGGGTAAGGACCCCTACTGTTGTGTGCACGGAGGGCCTCTTTCCTTCTGTGTGCGGACCCTGATGCTGTGTGTGTAGGTTGGTTTTTTGGGGTTTTGTACGAAGATCTGAAAGATTAATGAATGCAGAAGTATTGTTGCTAATCTGAATCCACTGGAATTGCCGTGATATGAATCTGTGACGTCTTGATTACTTAGTATATGCTGTTGTGGTATTGGTTTAAGTTGTGAACATACTTGCGTACTTATTTATGCTGTGATTTGGGTTTGTTCTACTTGCTTCTTACAAGGATATCTAAAATATCTATGTATTGTTATATGAATTCTCAATCTCTTGATTTCTATGAGTAATATTGTTGTTGTGCACGTGGATGCGAAGGGAATATAGGCTTGGAAATACCAGATTAGGTCACGATTAGGGTAAACGCAGCTCTATTTGACTTACCTACCCTCTCCTAGGGTGCAGAAACCTAGTTCCAACACCCACCCATACTACTTCGGGTAAGACTTTGGCCTGCGCAAGCAGGTAACTGCCGAAAGGGCCAGTCGTATAGGGGTTTGTTGGAAAACCTTGAACATCTGAACCTGGGTCAGGACCCCCCGAGCCAACAATGGGCATATGAATCGATGAAGCTGTCACAGGATTTGGATGCTACTGTGAAGAATCTGAACCAAACGTACCAGAGTATCAATCTCACCACAGAGGGGCCGATGTCGCAGAAATTCGCCGATACAGCGCAGAGTGCATCCAATCAGAGCACAGGTTTCCTTGAGCCATTCATGGCTGCCATCGAGGAACTGAATACAAAGGTGAAGACCCCAGTACCTCTGTGACTCGGGACGAGTCACAAGATTATGTTGGGGGATTGTTGGAGTGGGGTCCCTTATGACCGCAATTTTGAGTAATTGATAAGAATTTTTGTTGTTTTGAGTCGCGTGCTCTAATAAATGTACAGGTCATGGGGCTTTTTGGTGGGTCAAATTCCCTTCATGAGTTTTAATGGGCTAAAGGGTAAAACTAGGAGTCGCAAACCACAGTTTTCGGACCTTAGGATGAGCACATGCTAAGATATAAATAGAAGTATAGATCGAGTCGGATAAGATATATTGGGATATAATTTTATGAATGTTCTGAAATTTAAAGAGAATCTGTAAGTGTTTATGTCTGAAAGGCTCCTGTTGGTTGTGTGCTCGGAGACCTTAGTCTGACTGTGTGCAAACCCCGCTGGTTGTGTGCGCAGGTGAATCTGAAGAATTGTAAAGGGTTTTACGACTGTTGATGAATAAAGAAGTGTTTTAGGATAAATATGAGTACGAAATGCATATGTGATATTTTTTCTTATGATTTATGTTATCTGTGATTAGATCATTTGCGCACATGTTTACTATTTAATATGAATATTAGATGCATAGATCTATTACTTTAAGACCTGAATATTAATTTATGAAGACTGTTGAAGGGATTGCGAAGCCATTACCTATATGCGTGCAAGGTTTTGTTGGTAAGTTGACCTAGATTTTCCTGGTCAGGGTTTCTGGTGCATAAGAGAGTCCGTTATTATTAGAGATCTATGGAAAATCACATCATTTAATTCTCTCTCAGGGTGTGGAAACCTGGTTCCAACACCCCCCCATACTGCTTCGAGCGAGACTTTGACTTGCGCAAGTAGGTCACTGCGAAAAGGTCCAGTAGTAAGAGGGTTTTGTTGGTTGGGCTTAACTCTAAACCTCGGTGATGACCCCTTAGGACAACAGGCCATTAAGGTGTAAAACACATCGGGTCATTATGTTGTAAAAATGCACCAGCACATTAAAGGAAAACCATACCGGTGCATGCAACGGTTATCCACTCAGGTCGTAGTCGTCGATAAAGTGCATCAGGTGTTCTAATTGGTACTGGTATTTGGCGCGGTTCTCATAGGTCATAGAAACACACCGGTCCGAAGTATCATACGTGCACTCGTGCACAGTATCATGCACACACACCAGTGTTCATTTTCTATTTTTTAAAAACATTGACATGTGATAGTGCAATTATTGTGATTTTTCTAAATTCATTATTCATTAAAAGTCAACACATATCTTATAACAGTATTAACATCAATTAAATTTTTATAAGTGCATTTGAATGCGATGTTTGGATGAATTTTTTATATCATATCATCAGATTTCACATTTCTTCATTATAATATTTAATCATCCATATATTTAATCAGTGGTGTAACATTTCACACCGACAATGGAGAAGCAATAGAATAAATTAAAACGTATATATATATATATATGACACTCTTTGTCATACAAAATGGGACAGTTATTGCTATCCCTTTGTCTTTCAATTGGGATACTATGCCCATCACATTAAACAAAATATTTGATTTAACAGACCAATATTTCAAAAAATACAATGCCTTGCTTTGATATCCAAACATATTGATCATCATTCTTTGTTGGAACTACTGTCACTGATCGAGCTACTTCCATGACTTGGGTTATTTGGAGGAATGTTTTGTTCATTGTGTTGATTGTTTTCTTCTTCTTTAAGTTCCATCTACAAACATAAAAATAAAGTGTAATGAGTTTATCTACATTGGTGAGATTAATGAAAATTGCAATATTAAATAATATACATCAATGTAAATCGAAAAGAAATGTACCATAGAAATAATTGACTCGTGAACTATACACATTCTTTCAAAACCAAATTTCATGCTTTCTTTCAACAATTCATTTGTTTGCGCAGTTCCATACTTTGTTTCCTACAAGTTTTATACCCCATAACAAATCATAGACTTAATACAAAAGATTTTTTTGTTCTATTAACTATAGATGGAGCTAAGTAAAACTAGATAGATACTTACAAATTCCACAATTAATTTTTGATATGCCAACATACACTGAAAACCCATATTTAACCCAATATCAATCAATTATTCTAACGGTTCTTCTTTGTATGTTAGCACCTGTTTGAATAAATTCAATGATAATTACTATAAAACAACTTAAAATATACAAAAATGAATTCTAGTTAAGTTGTTATAAGGAAGTAACAATTACTCACAAACTTAGATATCAACCCTTTTCTTCCTTGTCGTCCTGTTTTGTGTGCTGAATGGGTTCCATTTTCTTTTCTTTTCTATAAGAAAATACTGGAAAATTAATATTTAATGCTAAATTATTTATTTATTGTACCTAATCGAAAAATTAAATGATTACATATTAAATTTGAAACAAGTTGTTGTCGAGATGGCTCCTCGTGCGATGCAATTATGTCCATTTCTTTAGTAATATCCTTCTACACCTTTTTGGACATTCCTACTAGCATATTTCTGATATCAACTCGTTCATCCTTTATGATTTTCATAATATTCCTGAAAAAGTAACATGAAAATAAACTATTTAATTTCTATATTGATATATGAAAACTAAATATAACAAAAGGGATATTTATAAATGATCTCTTTGTGGTAATATATACATATAATTCTAGAAAAATATTTAAAGGAATATTACTTTTTCAATCCTTCTTTTTTGTTGTTGTACGCTTTTGCTATTAAAAGTCTGACGTGTCTCATTGACCAATTCTCTGGAAAATATTCATGTAGTTTAAATAAAATTTGGTTCTTGGAATCATTGGATTTATTTTTGTATTGTAACTGGAAATACCGTCTATACATTCATTCCGCTAGATCCCTTAAATTTTTGTAACTTTTTTCCCCCTTTCGTTAACCTCCAGCACCACTCTAGATAAGCTAAGGAGCAATTCATTTTTATTTGCATGTTCTATTTTTTTTCTTTTCTTAGAACATTCCTTTTCTTCAATGTTGTTCCTTGTATAACATTAAACATATCTAAATTAATATATTGTTTAAAACATGTTATCTAATATTTTATTAATGAAAATTCAAAAAAGAAACTCATATTGGATAGATAGTATTTTTTTCATTCACCTGATTCATCCTTCTGCAATTTTTCCATCAAGCTTTTATGCTCTTCTGGTCTTAGATTAGAAAGAATCTTATCGATATTCATCATTTTGTGGCTCTGCATGATACACACTAAAAAATACATATTAGTTAAGCTTGCATGTAGTTCAAAAATAATAAGTTTTGTAAATAATTTACAAAGAACTTGCCTTTTTTGCGTTCTTGGATGTGGCATCAATGTTTTTGTTACTTGAACTATTGTTAGCCATTTCTTTATCAATATAAAACTTGTACCATTCATTATTATATTTTATAAGTAAATCACATTCTTTTCAGGTAAAGAAAAAAAATAAAAATAAAAACGGTGTGTCCATTTAAATTAAATGCTCGGTGCAATGCAATTTAAGCACCGAAAACGGTGTGGTATGTTCTTATAAACGCACCTCCAATACAATAGAAACATTGTACGGTGGTCTTTGTCAATAGGAGACCTGATGCGTTATATTAATACTAGAGCACCGATTAACATAAACATAAATTAATAAAAAAATCTTTTGATAAAATAGTGTTTTTTTCAATACGTGCCCGATGTATTATACTAAAATCGCACACCAGTGTGCTATTTTAAATAGTGCGCACCGATTAACAAAATTTATTTTTAAAAAAATCGTGCAAGCGTAGACATGGATTGGGATCTGACTCTGCAAGTGGTCCCACGGGTGAGATTTTATACGCCTATTTTTAGTGTCAATCTTTGCATCCTGTCACCGGTGATCAAATGGACTCTTATCATGTCTTGTTAGGGTCCCATGATCAAAAAAATTTCATTTCATTAGGTCTTCAAGAAAAAATTTGGTCACTGTGTATTAGGTTTAGGACTATTTTCCACTCCTTCCAAAATTTTTAAATTGTTGGTCCATGTCACCAAATATGTTGAGTGTATCATTATTCATAGATTGTCATCACCACCATGATCTCATTCAGTTCAGTGTCTCCATTAGGTCACTAGGGTTTTAAGGTCATCAAAAATATCATTTCATTCATAAAATCTAGCGATTGGAGTAGTGGTAATAAAATAAGTTTTTTCATAAATTTTGATTTCAAAAAATGTAATTTTATGTTTCTATATGTAATAAGAACTTCACGTTACTAAAGTTGTAGTTCAAGGTTTTGAAAAATTTCAAAGTTCTAAATAAGCCACAACAGTCCAAAAAATCACAATGTCAAAGGTTACAAAGTTCAAAAGAATGAAATACATGCTACAAAATTTCTTGTGGGGCCCATCATCACTCAAAGGGAGTCATTAAATATTTATAAAAGAGCCAAAAAGTCACAAATACATTTCATTTGCACTCTCATTGCCTCTCATCATCAAGCTCATCCTCATTTGGTGAGAAAAACATGTTTTTTTTGCTCAAACTGGAGAAACTTTAAAGGCACTCCACATACAAACACTGCGCTGTGATTCTGGAGGAAGGCGCTACGCATAAGAGAACTATGCTACGCATAGGCGCTTCGCACTAGTGACTTGCGCTGTGCATGGGGTAGAGTTGCCCAAATTTTCCAGTTAAGCACCAAATTCGTTTTTTTCAAACTTCATTCCATATTTTTCACCCTCCAAACTTCATAACAAGTGTATTCATTTTCATGCCTTCTCTTCCTTTGTAAACCAAGAAATAATCATAAGCTTAGTCTTCTATGGTTTTGTATGAATTTCATGGTCTTGGTTTTCAAATGATGAATTGATCCTTTAAAACCCTAGTATCATTGACCCTACACCTATGTTTACAGCTTATACATCACCCCCATCCATAATAAAGCCATTTCCATTTATTTTATATCATTTCCCTACAAACCCTAAATCTAACCTAGGTCTTTCTAGGGTAGGACCATGTTTAGGCTTTTTCAACCCCCTCCCCTCAATCATTTCCCAAATTTCCTGCTTACCCAATTCAACAAACTCATTCCCTATCCATCATTATGCAACTTCCATGTCCATCATACCACCTCATTCCTTCATAGTAGAAAAATTCATTGTTTTTTCTTGTCTATCATCTAGGGTTTCAATTATGGAAGCATATTCTTCACCATCAGAGAAAATAAAACACCAAAAAGGGGGGAAGATACTAAGGTATGAGCTCTCAAATTGTAGTGAAATCACTTCCTCACCATTCATTAGAAAATTCTTTGAAGATGTCAACTGCCTAGGGTTTTGTCAAAGAGTGGAGGAGGTAGGTTTCCATGAGCAGCTTACATATTTGTTTGCCACCAATTTGAAGGGAGTAAAGGCCACCATTGCAGGGATTGATTTCAGATTTTTAGTTGATTCCATCTCTCTTGCTATAGGGATACCAAATCATGGTTAATATTGGTTCAAAGGGATGAGCCTAGACCTATAGCAGTACAAACCCTACATAAAATCACATTAAAAAGAGGCTCACTCACATATTCTTCCATTCAGATATTTGTTGGAGAGGTATGCACCATTGAAAAAGGTTTTGATGAAAATTTTCACATGTGAGGGAAGGTTTTCCAGATTGTACCAATATCACATTAGACTTCTCATGCACTTCAATGCAGTAAAGTCCCTTAATATATGCAAATTCTTGTATATGAGTGAGAGAAATATGTCTGAAAGGGTGCAAGTAAAAACACAGAACACTACCCTAGCCTCTTTCAACACAACTTGGTGAAGTTCACATTTAACCATCAATTGGCAGAGAATAACTTGACATGGGATACCTTCATTGAGGAAGCCTTGCATATGCACACAACTACTACACCAACTCAGTAGAAAAACATATCACCTACCATGTCGACACAACCTATGGAGGTGGGATCATCAAGAAAAATTGTTGAAGTTTCAAAGAGACCTAGGCCTGAGGTTACTCTCACCTATCAGAGAGGAAGGAGGCTTGTGTTTTCTCCTCAAACTGATGAAGGGGCCAAGCCTACTTCACCGAAACAGGGATCACCATCATCACAACATGAGACATCCATGCATGCTGAGGAGTAACATGTATTTGACTTAGATGACTTGGAGGCCCATGAAGAGAAGGAAAAATTGGAGAGGGTAATAAAATACAAGGATGCTCAGATAAAAGTGCTCCAAGACAACTTGGAAAGGGAAAAATTTGTCATTTCATTTCTAGAGTAAGAAAACCAACAACTGAAGACAAAACAATTGATTTGGAGAAAAGGTTGTTTGATTCAAAAAAACATGATGAGAAAGGAAAAGCAGTGGCTAAGCATGATGATTCTGATGAGAATGAAAAAAAGGTGAGAAGGAAGAGGCCAAGAACCATGGTTCTTAAGAAGGCATTGTAGAAATAAAAAGAGAAAAACCTTACAGATGAGGAGCTCACTTTTGAGGAAAATATTGTCATGGAAATAAATGAAGATAGGGAATTTTGGCTATAAAAGGTCAATATCCACTTGGAGAAGCTGCTTGACAAGGGCAGTAGGGACAATCAGATGTTGAGGAACATGGCTGACCATTACCACACAAGAAAAAAAATTTGCAATGTTAAAGTCAAGCAATTTCAAGATAAGCTCAAGCAAACCCTAATCAGCCAAAATGAGAAGGGTAAGTTAGATATTCTTGTTGATGCCTCTATGATGAAAAAAATACCTCATTTTCCACTTCTGGACCAATTTTGGAAATATTGGAGCAATATATTTTTTTTGGTGAAATCTCGTGCAAATTCAGAAAATTAAGAAATTTCACTAGGTCCAGAAGCGTAGTGCCTTGCTGTTGTGCTTTTTCCTCAGGGATCCAAATGGATTAAACTCAGAATTTCTAGAAATATCTTGGCCTCCTATCAAAACCCATTTTCTCATATGTTTCATGCACTCATATATTGAGAAAATTGAGAAAAAGGGGTCAAAAATCAACATTATGCCCCTCTTTTTGACTGGTGCTGCGTTTCTGGAGATACCTTGCGAGACTGGGTTTTTGAAGGCCTTCACATGGGTCATTTTCAAAAATTCAAGATGTTCTAGAAACTATACCGATAGATCTATTTTACCATTCCGTCATATTTCAATTTTCTCTTCAGGGAGGTTCCTAAAAATTGCCTCCAAGATGGTGCCATGCATCTGCAATTTTCTGAGATTTTTGTAAAATTTTCACTGTGTAATTTTCTCCAATTTCTAGTTTGACTTTTGTAAAAGTTAAAAAGTGAAAGTAGATGATTGTAAAAGTAAAAATTTAAATGTAAATGGTAAAATGGAGTTGAATAGGTGTCTTATCCTCCATTTATTGCTTTGAGTATATGTCTCTTAGTGGTCAGATAAAGGGGGAATTTGTTGTGTAACCTCCCTAGTGTGTAGTAGACTTCAGATAGATGCACGCATTTGACTTACTTCCTGGAAAATTTGACCTCCAAGGGAGGATTTAGACCTCAGTAGCTATATGAGCCCTTTTTAAGTCATTTTCAAGGGTTGGAGTATTGGACATTGAGCTAGTGTTTTTCATTTTGGGAAAGTAATACAATGAATACAGATAAAAATTGCAGCTTAAATTCACGGATTCATGTGGTGTGATTGTATGGCTATGTTTCTATTTTGTAAATCACTCCATTGAATTATTTCTCTTTCCATTACATATCTACTTCTTTAACTCATTGTATTTAAAGGTTTTAAGTAGGATTCATGAGGAATACATGCCTTGTATTGATAAGATGATGATGTTGTGTTTATTTTATTCTTAAGGAATGAATTCATACTTCTATGCTCGTTCCTAATAGCTCTGTTCATCCTGCACCATAACCAAAAATACTAAAAGGTCATTCAATATTTCCTACCTTTCCCCTTTATTCCCTTGCAAGTTTTTCTCTTATAACCCTACCAGATTTTCAAGCCTAGCTCTAAAGGTCCATTTTCATCCAGCACAAAAATCCAAATCAGCCAAAACCCTAGAGCCTACTATACCTACCCTAAAATATCAATAATCTAGTCAATTTGGTTGTGATAACATTGAGAGATCCCTCTCAGCCTAGTAGGGCTAGCTACTAGGTCAAAGTGATTTTTGGTTACCTTTTCTGGTCTCTTCCTCAGTCTTCGGAGATTTGGTGGAGTTCTAACATTTTGGCGCCGTTGCCGGGGAATGAAGTGACAGATCCTCCCTGGGTGTACTAGAATTTCTTCGAATTATAGGCCTGTGGGTGATAGGTCCTAGTCTTCATGAGGCTGATTCAAAAAATTGCAGAGAACCGAGTTGCAGAAACAAAGAACATTCTAGATTTGAGAAGATACACAAGATCAAATCCTGATCCTCATCCATCTTCTCCAGTTGAAGATCCAGAGAGACTCATCCAAAATTAAATATCCCAACACTTAGAGTTTCAGTCAGATCCATCTTCATTGGTAAGATCTTCATCATTACCTACAAAAGTATTATCCCTTGAAGATATTCCATTCAATTTGAAGTTTGAGTTGTCTCTGTTTAGATCAAAGTTAGAAACTTCATTGTCTGAGATAATGTTTGATCCATTGAGATTATCTGAAGTTAAGTCATTGTCTGAAGTAGTATTTGATTCCCTGAAACTTGAAGATAGCTTACTATCCGAAGAATCCAAATCTAATTTAGATTTTGATAGGAAAGTCTAGAGTCAGTTTGATAGACTTGAAAAATTACCTAACCAGCTCCAATATACATATGAAAAATCTATCATCCAGTACCAACAAGATTCTTTGTTCATTCCGACACAATCTCAATAAGTTGTTGCCTCCTCTTCCATTCCTTCTACTTCATTACCTTCTCAATCTACCCCTCGCATAGTTACTCCTGCACCATACTCAGGAGGATTCATGGCGATACTTGCACCTCTAATTTTACCTGGTCAACTTGAACCCTTATCACAAGGCTATGGTCAGAGACTTCCTATTTTTGATGAGAATTCTAAGATTAGTGCCAACCAACACTTAGTCAAAGTCATTGATTTCATTGAATTAGAACAGATTGATGCTGATTGTTAGGGTCCTATAATAATAGGTATCATAATTTTTGAATTGGCTATGTTTAGTCTTGTAATATTGTACATACTTTTACTTTTTGCAAAAATTTTCACATACTAAAAAATGAAAATAGGGTAAGTCCTAAAAGAAAAATCAAAGGACCAAAATAAAAGAAGATAAAAAAATAATATAAAGTATCAACCCCACAAAAAGAAACAAAAATAGATCTTGAAAGTGTTGCACATTCAAATGCCACTACTCTTAGTTTACCTTATGCAAATTAAATTTGTGTGCAGTTTGTCAAAATGCCAAAATTCATGATGATCAAACAGTTTAATATTGATTCATTCATTCTTTTAAATTTCATGTAATGATAGTTAGTGAATAAAGATCTTGCCAAACCATTTAATCTTGGCAGATCAGTAGTTAGATAGAGAATAAAATTAGCTCATCATGTTTAATCTGAGCCATTGGAAGTTATAATGTTAGAAGTAGATTAGTTTTCTTATCAAAAGAAAATGAAAGGGTCAGAAAGCTCAAATGCACCTATTAAATGAAGTAAAAAATGTTAGGGAAAATAAAGGGTAGGTAGATTGCTTTCACAAGTCATGGAAAGCATCAATTGGTTCAAATCATATCACTAATATCCTCCTAAATCCCCTTCCCCTTTCTAAAATCCTATTTCCACTCTTGGAAGTCATTTTCCCTTGTAAAATACCCCTTTCCCTTTTTTCTAACATTTTTCCCTTTATTTCACCCCTTTTCCCTTCCTAAAAACCCTTTCCCTAGTTAAAAATCCATTTTCCCTTTGAAAATCAAATTACCCTTTACTAACTCCACTTTTTCATAAAAAAACATGAAAAACCCACTTTTTACGTAGTTTTAATTGTTTAAAAAAATATATCGGGACACACTGTAAAAATCCCTCCCTGATATCATTTTAACCTATCCCTAGTATATTTCTAACATACCGCCTATAGTTTATATGTTATTTTGTATATACCCCCGCTTTACATATTTCATTAACCCCCCCACTACATGCTAACCCCTCCACTAAATTACCCGCTCCCACTATATTATCCCGAGTCCCACTTTTAATTAACCCTGCATATATATATATATATATATATATATATATATATATATATATATATATATATATATATCCCGTCCCCATTAACATATTAACCTTTTCATATAAATCCTTCCACTTTAATATATAAATATCTCAATCTTTTTTTATATTAAACCTTCGCATATATCACCCCACATATACAAACTCAGGTCCCACCTGTCAAACCACCCAATTTATCCATTCGCTCGATCGTGATTCATCAGATCCAACGGCCAATAAGAGTTTTTGCACCCTCGACAGTCCAAAGTTTAAAGCCAAGGGGGGGGGGGTGGTGGTGCGAAATGGGTGGTTTTTCACCCCCGCCAATTTTCTTCGTGGCTCTCCCACGTTTCATCGCACCCCCCAGTCTCGAAACCACCAATCATCTTTTCATCATGCGATAAATTGCTATACCACCATTTCGTTATGCGATGAAAGCATGCACTGTTTGAAAATTCAACTCTGCGCCAATGTTATTAACCACCTCCAGTTAAAAGCAATAAAACGCGCTATTTACCATTAATTGTCTATTTTATGTTGAAAATTACGAAAAAGAGGCCTTTGCTGACCCATTTTGAAGCCTATTTCTACCAGAACCTTTTCCAACCCAGTTAAAGCTTTGAAGACCAGAATTAAAGCCTGATATGGCCAGAACCCCTTCTGCAGACCGAATTAAACATTTTCCAGGTAATTCTAAGTCTCCATAAGCCATTATTTAAGCACAGAAAAGTAATAATTGATAAAATAAACAAATTAATGGCCTCCCATAGCATTTTATCAGTAAACCCTCTGCAACCACCTGTGGTAGATGTTGACCACACACCTCTTACTGATAAAGACTTCAAAATCAGTGATACAGTCACTGATTTTAACCTTCTTGAGCTCTAATGCTAGAGCCATGATAAATTCATAGACCTCGCTGATGATATCCACCTCTGGGATTCAAACCTACCCAGGTACATTTTCCCAAAAACCATTTAGTTTCCAGAAATCATCAGAGTCTGCTAGATCAATTATTTACCCAATGAAAGAGCTATAGTAACCCCTAGGCAAGAGATTTTATTCACAATCACTGCAGAATCCATAAATCAGATGTTACAGATTCAACCCAAGCTTGATTAAGCTCCATTATCTATTCAAATCCTCACTGAATTATATCTGAAGCTGGACTTTCCCAAGAGGTTCCAAATATTCCAAACCTTCCTTCCTCCATCAGTAGAAACCCCAAAGAGTAACCCTCCATACTCAGCTTCCATTTTTTCAGAGAGAACCAGACAGATTGTCACAATGTTGTCATGCATTTTAGGGTACTTTACTGATGAATATGTAGATGCTTCTATCCTAGGGTTCCTGTCCATATTATGCCTAGGACAACCTCCAGCTTCAACATTTAACTTTTCTCAATATCTATCATATGCCATTGATGAGAAATTGGTTAAATTACCAGAGGAAGGAGTATTTGAATACTCCTTAGTTTTGTTCCATATGTTCTTATATTTCCAATCAGAAAGGTTTGCAGATAGCCTTCAAAAACTGGACATAGGGGGGTAACCCCCAATCTATAGTCTTTTGGACATCCTTGATCAGAAATGATTCCATAGAATTCAACTACAAAGACTTCATTGATTCATTTGTTTATCCATTTGTTAACATGCTAAGAAGTAGCATTCAACCTAGGGTCAGTGAAGAGATAAAGAAAAAATTGCAATTGTCAGATCAAAGTAGAACAGGAGACTGGTACTTATACCATAACCATACTAAAATTAGGGTGTATGGAAGCCAAATCACTCCATACAAACTCCCCAAATACCTCCCAATGAGGTTATTTGAATTATAATACATCAGACAGATCCTAAATTCAGATGAAGTTAATTTCCTGTCAGCAAAGAAGAAAACTTAGTTTAAGTTTAAGAACCAGCTTGGTCCTTTTATTTGCAATAATAGGAATGTTGGTCAGCAAGCAGACAAGTGTTTACAAGATTTCAAAATCAGTAATAGTTTAAAATGGAAATATGATCCTTTGGGAGTCATAAGTAAGCTAAGAGTCAAATTCAAATTGACCCCTTTTGTTCATGAGTCAAAACCAGAAGTTGAAAATTATTCTAACCAGTCAGAGTGGTTGGAAAATACTTTACAAGAGGTGGATAAGTAGGTTGATACTAGTTCCATCTTGCATAATCCATACCCACAAGACATGAACTCAAAAATTCCAAGAGAGGAAGGCTCGTATTCTGCAGAGACTACTTCTGACACCAAACTCAAGCTAATGTAGAGGAAAAAGGCCAAACTGAATGCAATGATAGAACAAGAAAATATAGTTGAAACAGTTGAAGTCATTGATACAGATATAGTGGTTAGAGATGATGCACCTCCAATAGTGTCATAATAAACACAGATTCCATCAACCTCCAGTGAAAAAACAATTCAGAAACAACATAGTGTAGAGGTTTCATCATCAAGCAAACTTGTAGATAAAGAGAAGGACATAATGGACAAAAACAAAGAAATTAAATTGAAAAATGAAGCATTGAAAGCTGTAACTTATGCCCAGTACTGGAGGCAAAATCCTAGTGAACAAAACATATTGCTTTCAGCCTTTTATTACAAAACTAGAAAGATGCAAACGACATTTTTACAGCCAACGACACAGGCTCCAAAATCATCAGAAGATTACAAGAAAAAAACTTTTGAAGTTATTGATAAATATGTGCATCCCATAGATAAAATTGAGTTTCATAAGAAAGCTGGAGAAATGATCTACTCCACTATGACAAAAAAGGCTTTGAGTGTCCAAAAACTTCAGAATTCTCTAGAAAATATCAGAGCACAGTTAAAACTAGAGAAAGCTTCTTCACAAGCAAAGGATAACAAAACAAAATCACTTGAAGAATTGGTCATGGAGGTTGGATATTATCCAAAGAATATCAAAGCAGTAGAAGATCTCATCAAGAAGAGGAATGCAGACATAGTTGCATTGAATAAACCTACAACAGAATGTCCACAAACTAAAGAAGTTTCGGAGAATGAAAATTAGAAAGATGAAATGATGAATCTCATCATTCAGTTGACAACTCAACTGAAAGAGATGGAGAATGAAATGGAAAAATTAGTTCAGGAAAAGAAGGCCAGCATGGAATCAATTACTATTACTGCCATTCCCATAGCTTCAACCTCAGCTTTAATAGCTACAATAGTCCCAACTACTACAACAATTCCAGTGACAACAAAAATTTCAGCAACACCAACTACTACACTAGCAACAACAGCAACCCATCCCAATGATGAGGCAGATAACTTGATTAAAGCAATGCAAGACATTTCAATACAAATTAATGAGACCAATAGACTCAAAGAATAAGTGAAAACTCTAGAAGATGAAAAGAAATTGGCTCAAGTAATGTATAAAGCAAAAGCACAGAAAGCAAACAGTTTGATTGATAGAATTCATAAGTTAGAAAAGGAATTGAAATTGAAAGAGCCACTAGCCCAAGCAAAGAAAAAACTATGGGCCAATATCATTAACTTTGTTAATGATATTTGGCCTTCTATACAAGTTATATTTGAGCAGAAACAATTGATAAAGGAGGCTAGTGAAGCTATTCAGAAAGTCAAAGGAGAACTTGGGAAGAAACCAGAAGAAGCCACTGAGATTATAAAGTTTCTTAATTCCAAAAACAAGAAATAATTATAAGAACTTGGAATAATAGACAGAACAGAGAATATCGCAGAAGTGAAGAAGGTTATTTCCAAGAGAATTTTGATGATATAACTTGAAGACAAATTCTAAACAATGGAAATAGCAGTGAACAGATTTATGACCAAGTTTGATGTTTTAAGGCAGAAAGGTCTGCCTAATCCATTAGTAATCAATGATAAACTGATGAGACATGAATACTATGAAAAAAATATCAGGGAAGTAGCTAAAGAGACTTCAAACGTTTCAGCAATGAAAGGAGTTCCCACAAACAAAGTGCTCCTTCAGAATTTTGTAAATCTCTTTTACCTTCAGCATGAGTTAAATCACCTTTTTGTCAATAATCCCACATTTTCAAAATATATAGAGGTGTATTATATTTACAGGAGGATGGTAAAAATCAAACTTCCAGATGAAGAAGCCTGGGAAAAATGGTGTGATTTACTGTGACAGGTAAAAGTAAAAACCAGGTAACAAAGCAGTAAGGTGAAATAAAATTCACAGAGTTAAAGAGTAAACAGAGTAGGTAGATAAATCAAAGACAGGTTAAAGATGAAGACAGATGAAAGACATAAGTTAAAAGAAAGTCAGATGACAGGAAGCATGAAAATCCAGCGAACGTGAGAGATAAAACATAAAAATATCAAAGAAGCAAACAACAAATCAAATAATCAGGGACAACTTGCATTTAGTTAAATAGGTGTCTCTATCTTATTGCATGAAGATATTTATTTTCCTCAATTAAATTTTGGTTAGTTAACAGGATATTTTGTATTAAGTTTTGTATAAATACTTCATCAATTCAAAGTATTGAGTGTGTATTCCTGAACATTTATATAGTTGAATTGATCTACTACCAGAGGTGTTGGGCCAGAATTGTAATCTATGGATAAATTACACTTCCCTAGACAGGTGTTAGTCTAGAACAATAGGTGAAAGACTATACTACCATTTCTCCTAACTCAGAACATATACATAGAGAGGATTGGATGCTTACTTGTTTCAGTCGCTTCCAAATGGCTCCTTTCTGTCGCTTCTGCTACAGCTTCAAATTCAAGAGGTTTTGTTGGCTGAATGCTTCCTGCAAGAAAGAACACTGAAATAGTAGAATATGCAATAATATAGATATCTATTCAAGCTATTTAGCTAAATCAGTTAAGCATAAACTACATTCATCAACCAAGATCTTACAATATGGAAAATCAAAGTTAACATAGATGCATGTAGGGAAAGACAAGAAGTACTCTTTATTGATGATAGAAGGAGAGGTTACAACCTAATGACTGATTTGGAGTGACCTTCCAGCATGGTTCCCAAGTCTCATCACAGCATAAATCTCTCTAGCAATAGCCCTACAAACCAAGCTCTCAATTGAAAATTCTCCAGCATTTCTCTACTCAAATTCTTCCCTCTCAAACACTTAGATCTGTGTTCAATTTATAGATGTATTGTAGGTTGTTTTGCAATCAATAGCTTTCCAAAAATAGGAAAGAAAATTTTCCATTCATGTAGATGTCAAATGGACACTTGGATCCGAAGCTTGACACATGTGAACTCTTCTAGAAGGCACTAGCCAAGTGGAGATTCTGGAACAATGATAATTTCGCTCCTAATGTGACCAACGCACCTGTGAATGTCGGGAAGTGCTTTGTAGAGAATCATTGCATGGGGCTACCTGCATATGAAATGCACTTAGACCCCTTAGAGCATGCGTTGGTGAGCTCTCATATGCTATACAATAAGCTTCAAACCATGGAAATTTTTGCTTGATGAAAGTCTTGCTTGATCTGTAATGTTTCTTGTCGTAGAGCATATAGAAACTGAAATTATAGGGAATGATAGACCCTTGATCATCGGTCCTGGAGATGATGCCCAGTTAACCAGGTCATTGGGAATGGTGCCCAAATTGACCTATAACAATTGCCCCCTAAAGCATGAGATCCAAATAATAAGAACATTTGATTGAGATGATTTATGCTATGATGAGCCTGTAAATGAAGCGGAATGGTCACTTGCATCAATATTAAAATACATTTCATTATGATATATCCTCTATTGATCATAATTTTTGAGGGTAGGCATTCCCATAGTCAGCACATAAAACAATCTAATAACATGTACATAATTCAGAAAGTCGTCTACATTGGAATGTTTCCCATATGCAGACATTCCTACAAATATAGGCCCATGTTTGGATGACAATCTGTATATAAGGTCACCGTACAGATGATGTGTACAAAAATCCTGAAATCGCAGCCCAGATGGCTAAAACTAGATCCAGAGTCTTCTTATCTCATTCACTCGACCATTCAGGTACAAGTGTCGCCATGTGAATATATGATTTGTCATCGAACATGGAAAGACATCGTTTGATTACCAGCCAATAATGTGAGTTGTTAAAAAACGCGAGAGAACCACCATTAATTTCGATGGCCCTCAAGGTACTGCATTACATTTCGTAAGGCGTGAATAGATGATTTTATGTCGAACGCCAAACAAAATCATTCGGTCAAAGGTCTGGAAGCGAGGATCTTGTCGATGCTGTAACAAGCCTCATGGTACTAGAATCTGATGTTTCTAAGTGAACTTCCTGGATATTGATTTGTTGTCAACAAAAAATCACCTTATTGCAAAACTGGAGTTACTGATTTCGGAGACAAGGGTATGACTTGATATAGCAATTTTCAGGGATGACAGTCATGAAAATGAAGGTTTATGAGTATTGCAGATGGATGAGTTTTTAATCACTGGATGACTTCTCTTGACCATATCGGCGACACTGTGATGAGTTGGGAGCATTGACCCAAAACCGAAGTGAAGCTATGATGAACCATAGGTGTGAATGAACCGTCAAGATGATTACCCAACCCAAATAGTCACGGACATGGAGTGAAAGAAGTGTCATTTCCAAGAGTGACTTGCTACCAAAAATAAAATTTACTTGCTTTTCCCAAATTTTTCCCGGTCATTTGTTGACCAGTACCTCTTTACTTTTTAACAAGCTTGAGGAGGATAACATTTTCTTGATCTATAATTCAACCCTTCGGGCAAATAAAGTATCGTTATTTAATAATTTAACGAGTCTAGCGATGAATGAAACTCGATTCTTGCCATGATCGACAAGCCCGTCACTATTTTATGTTTTAACGAGCTTAACGACAGTGATAGCCCGGTCCTTTTTCATATTTAGAGAGTCTGAAAAAGAGGACGAAAGAGAACTCCATAAGTACTTTTTCGTAAATTTGTCACTCAGATCTGAAAAAAGTGTAAAATAATATCTGAGAGAACCTCTTTGGTCATGTTTAACCAAGGTATTCCTTTTTCGTAAATAATCCATCTTAGTCTGGAAAAGGGTTAAACTTATAATGAGTAGATATCAATTCATTTACTTTAACTAGCTCAAAAAGACAAGTGCTCGGCAATCTTTTCACATTATCGGAGTATGAAAAGAGCTGAAAGAAGACTCCAGGGGTTCCTTTTTCGCTGTTATTGAAGCTTGAAAAAGAGATAACAGTGTGCTTCAAATCCTTTTTCGTTTTTAACAAAGCTCTAAAAATAAGGAGAAAAAGTATGATTTGTGTTCAAGTCATTATTTGAATAAGTATGCACGACTAATCTGTTCATCAGTTGTATTTCTTGTTCAGAATAACATCAAATGGATTAAAAATACATGTTTCATGATAAAAACATAATAAAACTATAGTCATAGCAATAAATTTAACTTGCAAACAATTAAATGACTATAAAAAGTAGTTTCACTATTCATTTTTACCATTCCATAGTTACCATTTTCATTTTGGAGCTCTGAACCTAATTTTTCCCACGAACTTCAGCCGTGGATTGCGTGCAATTGGTAAGAATGTTTTGAATGCCCCCTGCAAGAGCACATGTCAAATGCCCCCTGCAAGAGAAGATGCCCCCCAGGCTTCATTTCATTCACCTAAGTAGAATATTAGTTACTGATAGTTGGATGGAATGAAGGTTCATTATAGGGGAGGATTTGTTTAATTTTTTAACGAGCTTGACACAGGAAAAAAACTATGCTCATGACCTATTTCATTTTTTAACGAGGTTGACACAGTAAAAGAACTTTCCTCAAAGGCACTTGTTTCATTTTTTAAATGAGGTTGACACAAGAAAAAAGAACTATCCTCATAACTTTGTTTCATTTTTTAACGAGGTTGACACAGAAAAGGAACCATCCTCATTGTGCATTTGGACTAGTAAGTGTGTGCTGGAAAAGACGTAGTCTAACAGAGTCATCGTTTAAGTAGTTTGATGAATACCACAAATGATAAGTCATAACATGTATTGACGGGTCTTCTCTAGGGTTTTCATTGAATTTAGGAATGTCTGGGGGTAACATATGTGGTATCACCAGCCACCAAGGAGAGGAACTAGATAGGATTCCAGATGATGACATGGGTGAATTCAATGGACAAAACATTGAAAATGAAGCAACAACAGATGTTGTCACAGCTGAAATAGATTGTTCAGTTTGGGATGTTATCTCAGCCATGGTCAAATTACCCAATGTATACCCTATAGAGTCTATGGGAACTCAAAGTGGAACAGGATCAACAAAAGCAGAGGAAGGTGATTGAGTAAAAGGCTCGTACAGGTAAAGCTCCTACCGAAAATGAGTTGGAGTTAAAGATGTCTTGTCTTGTTATATTTCTTCAATCGAAATCAAACTAGGTGGAAGAACTTCACCATCAGGGCCAAAGTATATTTCAGGTGGTTGACTGCGCGATATGGGAGACTCAATGGCTACAATAGATTGTGGAGTGACCAATACAGAAAAAAATTTCGGTTGTTCAACTTTGAGATCAAGATTTTCTCCTCTTAGGGAATATAGCAACAAAAATATAAGGTGATGATAGACCCTATTTCATTGGTCCTGGGGATGATTTCCAGTTTGACCAATAATAGTTCCCCCCTAAAGCACAATGGGATCCGGATCAACTTCCAGTTGAACAACGTTGGGTTCGGGAGGTATGGTCTCACAAATTGGATGGATCGTGACCATGGGTAGCTATGAGGACTCTGTCTCGACAACAGTAGACAAACTAGGATTTGTAGAAACAACTTGTGCCAACTCTAGTATATGGGAAGATGATGCTTCACCAGAGGTAATGATGGTACTGGTTTCGGTAGAGCGATGTCTACGCGAACGACGGGGGGTAGGATTTTGTTCTTCCACGATTACTGATTTATTTTAACCAAAAAACAAATAAACAAAAAGAGGGTAATGCTAGGCAAAAGGGTTTACCAAGAAACTGTGAACTGCAGAATACCTCTTGGAAAACCAAGAAGTACGGGCAGGTAATCTCCTCGAATGCTATGTTCGGTGTATCACAATTTCAGGGCGGCCGACTAGGTTCACTATGGATGGATAGCACCTAAAATTTGTCCTCCCAAATATACCCGAAGGTACGTGGAGGCCCAAGTCCATATTAGTGCTGCCTGATGCGAAACTTCACAGTGAGAGCACCCCTTTATACTTATCATACTGTAACACCGCCCAATATACCTAAGAGTACGTGGACGAGCTACGATATACTTATGTACGTTGAGTGAGGTATCACACTGAGAATGTATCGCAAACAAGTTAATGACAGCTGCTATGTTTTACGATGCCGGAACACGTCTCTAGCCTAGACCTTCCAAATGTTATCGTTAAGGTTCCAATGCATTGTTAAGTAAATTGAGATTTATTTTATGTTGATCTTGCTTAACAATTTTCCTTTCAGGTTCACCACGATGATGTAAATGAAATTCCTAAAATGCAAGCTAAGAATGATAAACAAACTTTCACTTTCAGCTTTTTCAATGAAGAACCTAGCTACTAAGGTAAGAGAACCTAGATTTTTCATGACCAAGTTTGATGTTTTAAGGCAGAAAGGTCTGCCTAATCCATTAGTAATCAATGATAAACTGATGAGGAATGAATACTATGACAAAAATATCAGGGAAGTACCTAAAGAGACTTCAAACGTTTCAGCAATGAAAAGAGTTCCCACGGACAAAGTGCTCCTTCAGAATTTTGAGAATCACTTTTACCTTCAGCATGAGGTAAATCACCTTTTTGTCAATAATCCCACATTTTTAAAATATATAGAAGTGTATGATATTTACAGGAGGATGGTAAAAATCAGACTTCCAAATGAAGAAGCCTGGGAAAAATGGTGTGATTTGCTGTGACAGGTAAAAGTAAAAAACAGGTAGCAGAGTAGTAAGGTAAAATAAAATTCACAGAGTTAAAGAGTAAACAGAGTAGGCAGATAAATCAAACATAGGTTAAAGATGAAGACAAATGAAAAAAAAAAGTTAAAAGAAATTCAGATGACAAGCAGCATGAAAAGCCAGCCAGTCTGAGAGATAAAACATCAAAATATCAAAGAAGCAAACAACAAATCAAATAAACAGGGACAACTTGCATTTAGTTAAATAGGTGTCTCTATCTTATTGCATGAAGATATTTATTTTCCTCAATTAAATACTGGTTAGTTAACAATATATTTTGTATTAATTTTTGTATAAATACTTCATCGATTCAAAGTATTGAGTGTGGATTCCTGAACATTTCTATAGTTGAATTGATCTACTACCAGAGGTGTTGGGCCAGAATTGTAATCTATGGATAAATTATGCTTCCCTAGATAGGTGTTAGTCTAGAACAATAGGTGAAAGACTATACTACCATTTATCCTAACTTAGAACAGATACACAAAGAGAATTGTATGCTTAATTGTTTCAATCGCTTGCAAATGGCTCCTTTCTGTCACTTTTGCTACATCTTCAAATTCAAGCGGTTTCGTTGGCTAAATGATTCCTGCAAGAAATAACACTGAAACAACATAAGATGAAATAATATAGATATCTATTCAATCTAGTTAGCTAAATCAGTTAAGCATAAACTACATTCATCAACCAAGATCTTACAATATGGAAAATCAAAGTTAACATAGTTTCATGTAGGGAAAAACAAGAAGTACTCTTTATTGATGATAGAAGGAGAGGTCACAATCTAATGACTGATTTGGAGTGACCTTCCAGAATGGTTCCCAAGTCTCATCACAGCATAAATCTCTCCAACAATAGCCCTACAAACCAAGCTCTCAATTGAAAATTCTCCAGCATTTCTCTACTCAAATTCTTCCCTCTCAAACACTTAGATCTGTGTTCAATTTATAGATGAACTGTAGGTTGTTTTTCAATCAGTAAGTTTCCAAAAATAGGCAAGACATGTTTCCATTCATGTAGATGTCAAATGGACACTTGGATTCGAAGCTTGACACATGTGAACTCTTCTAGAAGGCACTAGCTAAGTGGAGATTCCGGAACAATGAGAATTTCGCTCCCAATGTGACCAACGCACCTGTGAATGTCGGGAAGTGCTTTGCAGAGAAGCCTTGCATGGGGCTACCTGTATATGCAACACACTTAGGCCCCTTAGAGCTTGCGTTGGTGAGCTCTCATATGCTATACAATAAGCTTAAAACCGTGGAAATTCTTGCTTGATGAAAGTCTTGCTTGATCTGTAATGTTTCTTGTCTTAGAGCATATAGCAACTGAAATGATAGGGAATGATAGACCCTTGATCATCGGTCCTGGAGATGATGCCCAGTTAACCAGGTCATTGGGAATGGTGCCTAAATTGACCTATAACAAGAGGGTTTATTGTAACTTTTCCAAGTTGACAGACATGACAATAATAAAGGCATTTCTTTAAAGGATTCATGTGTTGAGCTACTTCAGTGAAGTATATTTCAATTTTTCTTGTTATTTTCTTAAGTATTCCATAAAATTTCATTTTTTCCAAATTTTAATGTTATAATAGGAATATTATTGCAGAATTTATTTAAGTACACTTTGTTTTGAACTGTTATTCATTTTAATGTTTTATTCTAATATCTGGCTTTGAGAATCCTTAATTGATATCTTATCCCGATTGACCTCTTTCACCTTCCTTCATCATCCGGTTTAAGGAATCATTAACTGCTTCTTGATCCTGATTGAAAATCACTTCACCATTTAGACTTAAAGATCTAATTTTGCTCAGCTACCTTGCCCTGTAACAATGCTTTTATAATTATTTCTGTTCTGTTTCCTTGATATATTGACTCCATCGCCCAATGGAAAATAGACAGTCATCTATCCATCTAAATCAGTAATTCCACCAAAAAATCAAAATCAAACCAAATCAATCATACATAACTATAAAATCAATTAAAAAAAAAATGTTAAATAATTAAGAGAGAGCCCTCTCCGAGCATTAGGAAGGCTAGATCCTAATCTCCAAAGTGGTTGATAGTTACCTCTGTTATTTATTTTAGCACAACATAACAACCCTATGGAAATTTCGGGGTGATAACACCGATGATGCAAAAATGAGGATCATTTCCCAAAGCTTCTCCCGAGATGTAAAAACTTGGTTTTGATCTTTAAATTCCAATTCCATAGGAAATCCAGAGAATTTGACTGATGAATTCTAGCTATATGGGAATTGAAAAATAATACACTTCAGATTATTTCCGAATATGACAACTTAAAGAGAAATCCAAATGAGTCAGTTCAATATTTTACTGCTCATTTCAACATAGTGTATATCTCAATCCCAAATGAGATCAAACCTCCTCTAGGTTTGGATCTCTTGCACTATCCAGATCCTTTTGATTCAGACATGGCATACCATTTTCAAGAGAGAAGTCCTACAACACTAGAAGATATGCAAAGAAACACATCCAGTGTTGCAGAAAATTTGTTAATCAAAAAGTCAAAGACCAAAGGTGAGAGAAAGGTAACAATGAAAGAAGAACCATCCACATCCCTTGAGGTAAAATTGGATAATCTGATCAGGACTATGGAAAGAATGGTTGATAGAATTTCTATCACTAAAAGACAACCAGAAGCACAAGTTCGGAATACTAACTTCCGAGGTCAGCAAGAACAACCTCAGTTTAGGATTAAATAGAGGGAACAAAGAACTCCAGAGCAACCATCACAACAACAAATTTGAACTCCTTTGCAACATAATTATGCTCAAGGGGTTGAATAATAAGATGAGTTTGTGGAAGAAAATAATTTCTTCATAGCAGATGGTATTAGCCCCCTATAAATTTCTTGACAAGCAAATAGGGGGCTAATTTGTTTTATGAGCCTTCAAGGAATGCATTTCTCCCGAAAACACATCATCCTTGAAAGCCTCTTCTTCCCTTTGATTAATTTCCACTGCTGTTTCCATCCACAAAGCCTCACTGATTGTAAAAAATGGTGCTCAAAGAGGCCTTCATTTGCTCTGCTATCCCTGCAAAATTTCCCATTCTAACCCTCTGCCCATTTTCAAAGTTTCCCTCTTATTCCTAAAAGCCCTTCCTAAATCTCCTAAACCACCCCTTTCCCCTTTAAAAACCAAGTGAGATCCTTTCGTTTGATGTTAATCCCTTTTTCCTTTCCCTCGAAAGCCTAATGTTAGCCTTGAATCTCTGTTTCCAAGCAAAAAACCCATTTTCTAAACGTATTGCAGGCTAGAACCTTTCGGCCAGCCCCATCAACCTTTTCCCCACATGACCTGGGCGCTAGAAACAAGCGCTAGCCCGGAAAGTGCTTATCGCATTTGGATATCAGGAGCGCTATTAACCATTGATTTGTACAGATCGGACGATCGTCAAAAACTCCATAAGCGTCCGCGCCCCCTCCTCCCCGTTCACCCCTCCGATCGCATATCAACCGTCGATCTGACCTGCAGATCGACGACCCGCATTCATAAGCCCCGATGGTCCCCGCAATCATGCCCTGTTCAAAAACCGATGGTTTCCATCGCACCACTTTTGGAGAGCGGGCGGTATTTTTTGTTTGGCAGCGATGCCATTCACTGGCCGACACGTGGCCCCGTGCACTATTGAAAAACCGTCCCCCATCGTGCATTAAAGTTCGGCCGTGGACCCGACACGATATGCACGTACACCGTCGGATTTGAAGCTGTCCATCCAACGATGATCGCACCACGAAGATGCTTGGTAGTTAGGCCATGGAAAAAAGAACCCCTGGCCCACCGTCTGTTGCCCTCCGATGCGTTCTCAACCATCGATCTCTGCCTGAGATCAGACGGTCCGGATTTGCTGCATGCCCCGCCTGAGATCGAGTCCCGCCACGTCACCCATTCCATGTGTTTTCGTCACATTTTCATCCATATTTCATTCAAAGGTTAAATTTCAAATGTTCACATTTAAAATTCGCTGCATTCCGCAAACTTTCACCAGACCATTTTTCCACTTTTCGCTGCATTTTCCACCATCATCCTGCACTCTTCCATCATTTCACCAGGCTGTGTTTCCATTCTCATTGTCCCCATTGCATCCATCCTCCCCATGCATGGTTTTCTTGACGTGTTTTCTTGTTTGCAAGGTTATAGGCAGGAGGAAAACCGCCATGGTTCACATTCACTGTTATAGTGGCGAGGAACGCAGGGAAGACCATGTGCAGAGATCGTAATCATGAAGAAAGGCCCAGGAAGGTGTTATGACAGGAATTTCATTAAAGGAACAGGGTTAAAACTCTGTAAAACCTTTCCAGAGCCATTAAAGCGCAGATTTCACTGACAAAGACAGGAATGGAGCGACAGAAAGTATCAGTGAGAAAGCAGAGAGTTTAAGGCTCGTAATTGAAGATTTTTGAGCCTTAATTCAATGATTTAAATGCAAAGTACCAGATCAAAGACCCCGTGGATCACTCAGAAGGTCCAATGCACAGAAAACCATATCATCAGGGTGTTTACATAAGCAGAATGTTTCCTCCTGAGAAAGGACATAGTACTCATACGCTTTTAGTTTACGTTGTGTCCATGAGAAGTTTCCCCCTGACAACAGTCCTAATGTTATCAGACGCATTTGTTACATAGTATGGTAGACCTGAAATCGTTGATCTGCCTTTGTTCAGTTCACTAGAGTTCTACAAAGTGCTACAACAAGTACATCAGAGACATACCTGGGGTAAACTACAGCTTGACGAAGACCACTCTTTCATCCAAAGAGTACCAGAGATAAATGCCTAGAATTTAAAATAGAATGGGGCCTCGGCCCTCTTCCTCTTCTGAGTTTTAATGCTACATTTATTTTTTCACCTACCTCTTCTTCTCCTCTTTCAGCTATAAAATTGATGAGTAAACTCATTGTAAAGGTTGTTGATCGGATATCTGAGAATTGCAAGCTATTTCTTTTGAGACAGTCTCTATGTAAATTTGTAAGATAGGGAGATGTTTTCAGGCTGAATATCAAGCTGTTGGAAATGTTGTACATGACTGGTGTTTCTCTTTAATATGACAAGCACATTTCTATAGATCCTCATTTAAAGCAGCGGTGATGTTTTTCTATCTCTGTATTTGTTTTACCTCGTAGTTCATTACATTTAATTTCTACTGGCTCGCATCAGAAATATGGCATAGGATTTACCCTTGTTAGGTACCCTATGTTTCTACTCTCCTTGCCTTCAATGTTTTCTACTGTATGTGTTATCTGAGGATTGTTTTCAAGATAATTTAACCAGTGTGGTGGTCAAAACATATGTTGCTAGCTGATGTATGAATTAATGAAACTATTCTCAGATGTTCTTGTTAGGATTTAATTGAATGAATTGGAATACTAGGAGTTTAGAAATTTGTCTCTGTCTCACCAAGGTCCTTTTTCACTTGATTAAACCTTTCTAAGTTCCCTTAAGCTGGAGGCCGAAGCATTGAGAGTTCAAAGTCTCTCTCTGATCTCAGGTTTTCAACTTTGTGTTCTGAATCTTTAATGTTCCTTGTCTGAAGAGTTAACCCTTTAGGTTTTGGATCATAGGTTGTCCAATGGCATGTCCTGTCCCTGGATCTAATTTCTGAAAGGTCACCATGGAGGTTTCCTTGCTTTAACCCTCTCTCTCACCATTTTATGTCACACTATCATCTTTAAGATCCAATGCTTTAGATGACTAGCCCAACTGAAAGCCTGCATATTGAATAGCAAGAAAACCCTTTCCTGACTCCATTGCCCATGGTCTTGAATGTTCTTTGAATTACCTCTCCTCTTCCTAAAATCCTCTTTGCTTAGCCTTGTCTTATATTGACACCTTCTTTCCTGATTCCCAACAACCAAACATTCAATCAAACAAACAAACCCCAAGCCCATAACTAGCCTAATATATTAACCTTTGAGCTTCAAAGACATAAAAACTTTGCTTATATAGAGAGATCCCTCTCTGGACCCAGGAGGGCTAGATCCTGAGGTCCAAAAGTGGTTCTAATGTTGTCTCATGTTTTGGTCTTGCCAATCTGGCCAAAACATGGGAACCCCAACATAATGGTGACTCCACTGGGGAACGGAACTTTGAATACCCTTAACGTTTATATCTGGTCTTGTGTGTTTCTCTCACACTCTTAGACAGAGTCTGGAAAGGGCCAGGTAGCCTCCATATCTCACTCTCTTTTAGAGGTGAAATATCTGGTAAAAGCCCTCCCAGTCCATCTCTGGTTGGATTTTGGTGTGTTTTGAGAATACCCTTGAAGGGAGACATTACATAAGCACTGTGGTGGACAGTGTATCCCCTAGAAGCATCCTAAAATTTCCACCTGGCGACTCCATAGTTCCTTAAAGACCAAAGACTCCACTGGTGATCAGTAGGCCTGCTGATTATCTTGGTTCACATAAGACTCCACTGGGAGACCGGCCTCCATAACAACATCAACCATAATAGAAGTAACAAGTAGGGTTAAGCTGCTTGGTTAGAAAACAACATTCTGGCTTCAAGAACCATTCACACAAGAGCTTATCCTAACACAAACCCACCTAAAATAGTTGATAACCCTGAGATCATCCTCAATAAGTCTCTTACACCTAAAGGACCAACTATTTCTAGTCATATCCATAGAGCTAACTCTGCACCGGAAGACTTTACAACTCTATTAGTCCCACCTTTCGACCTAGACCTACCAAACATACTACCAAGAACTAGGTCATCTAGTGTTCTAGACCAGCCAGACCTTGAGCTTCCTGGTCCACCATCTCATAGTGGTCAACACATTAGGGACAGAGAAACCCCTCCAACTACACCTCCTGATATTCACTTCATTCAAAACTTGGGGCTCTTCCACCCTAGATCTTCCCAACAGACTTCTGCTGGTCGTAGTATCCCTGTAATCCATATACCAGCTGCTCAAGCCAATCCCTTACCCCCTCAAAATACCATCATGGCAACCTGGTATGCACCTCTGGTATTACCCCAGCCTCTAGTGCCCTTACCCAACGACTATCAATCAAAGATCCCACACTTCACTGCAAAAGAGTCTACAATAGCTCAGCACCATGTAGATAGGATGGAAGATTCTTTTGATTACATGGAGATAGATTCTGATACAGTCAAAATGAGAATCTTTGCCCATAGCTTAGGAGGTGATGTGAAGAAATGGTTTAAAGGCCTACCTCCTAACAGTATCAAAGACCTACCTGCTTTATATCATACTTTCATAAACAAATGGGAAGTTAAGGCCAACCCTCTCCAAATCCTAGCAGAATACAAGAATCTTAAGAGAAACGTGGGAGAGAGTGTCCATGACTACTCTACAAGGTTTAACAGTGTTTACAACGCTCTTCCTCCACACATGAAACCTCCCCAAGGTTTAGCCCTAGTGAAATACCCTGAAGGCTTTGATGCTGACATGGCCTACTATCTTAGGGAGAGAGATTACAACACATTGGAAGATATGAAAAAGGGAGCAATGAGTGTAGAGGCTAACCCGATTGAGAAAAAAACAAGATTGAGAGCTAAGAAAAGGGTGACATATAGAGATGACACTGTAGCTTCCACATCTGATCCAAATTATGACCGTCTATCTAAAAACATGGAAAAGCTATAGCAAATGATGGAAAGAATGGTTGTCACAGTCAGTAATTAGAACAAAAACCAAAATCCTAACCAGAACTAGAACTTGATAAGAAACAATACCACTCCCAACAGACAAAGAGAATCAGATCAGCAAGTTATTCCTCCATTTCAAGATAAATTTCTTGATGAAGACGAGGGAATCATAGAAGAGTCTGAGGGAACCACAATAAACATGTTTGAAATAGAAAACTCAATCCACAGTTGTTCCACAGAGGAAGATCAGCCCTCGCGCTCATATTGGGATGAGGAAAGATTAGAATTGTTAGGATTTACCACAGAAATAAAATATTTACAGAGAGGAATAAAAACCATACAAAACCCAACAATAAATCAGAAACATAAACACAATGTTTATTCGGGAAAACCCCAAATCTGGGGAAAAACCCAACCAATGAAATTTCATTAACCATTGGCCAAAACCCTGACCAATCCGGCCAAGTGAGCCTTCACCGCTCACCTCCAGGCCTGCATTACAATGAAGTCTTCCCAACCTTTTTATAGGCTCCATTACATGCAATACCATGGGCCAAAACCATGGGTGCACAAAACCATGTGCCCCAAAACCACTACTGTTTACCCTAGTCAAATTTGACTCTATCCTGAGTCAAGTTTACCTAACAATTCCCCCCTTAAACTTGACTTGGGGATTATTGACTAAATCCATCCAAACCTACTAAATGAGACAACCCCACTCACTCTAGCTCCTCCCCCCTCAAATTTTTACCCAGGGTAATTGTTAACTTCACATCCCCCCTATCACCTAGGTCTAACCCAGACTTTACCAGTGATTTACCCAGGGGTACGCATGCCATACCAGGTCTTACAGCAGTATGCCCATTTACATGTAATACATTAACTCCATAATTTTTGTTTCATTGTTGCTGTTCTTTGTATGACCATTCTCTACATTCATACATGATGTCCTCTCCAAAGAGGACATCATAGTTGTACATCAATCTACCGAATGAAATCAATGTCCATATGAAAAGAATCCATCTACCATATTACATGGGTCACCAGCCTCTGTAACCGCCAGTCCTCTAGGAATTCTCTTCAGATACATGGTTCATCAATTTAATTAATTCACCTGCAAATATCCTCTCTCATTTGACGTTCTTCAAAAAATTTGATTTACACATTCTGTCAAACACTTTCCTAGCACAATGGATTTCCATGGTTGCATGAAACCATCATTTCATTGAATCATTCATTAAAAAAAAAAAAAAAAAAAATTCCAACCAATGCCCATAGTTGGCTTGCAATATCTTTAGATCCAAATCAGTGCAATTGTTGAAAAACCATCCTTCCTTAAAAGAATTAACACACTGATCACTCAACTAAAAGGCCTCGAAATGGACATCAGCGCCAACTTCACTAAAGCAGTAACCCATTCTTCAATTCGCTCTCAGCATGGAGTTCCGCGACCTGCTGAATCTCCGCAGTGGAGAGCGTATAATCCTTCTTTCCCTGAGTGATGGTCTGCATGAAAATGAACCCAACTCTCCTCATCCTTGTCATTCTCTTCCTGCAACGAAGATTGATCGCTGCTTTCTCTACGCTGCTCTAAAAAGCGCAAGCCTCAGATCATTGCCCCTTACATCCACATCTTGCCCACCTTCCAACACCACAAACCTCTCCGGACAGAACTCATGAGGCGATTCCCAAATGTTGGGGTCGTGAGTAATCAACCACATATTCACCATAGCAGTTGTGCGCGCTAGAACACACATTCCGCTGGCCATGTTGATGTTGACATCTTCTATAGAGAGACGAGCCCATGACAGGAGCGGTCTAGGCGGATGCATTCACAACGCCTCCTTTACCACAGCCTGCAGGTAGGGCAGCTTAAAGATATCTGAATCATTCACGCTGCGGTCTTGCCCCACTATACCGTCCAACTCTGCCTGAGCTTTCTTATGAGCTTCAGGGCTCAGCACCATTTCTGCCATGGTCCACTCTGTCAGCCGAGTCGTCGTGTCTGTACCACGAAAGATAATCTCCCAAAGAACAACGATCATATCCTCCTTAGCCCAGTAAAGGTTCATACCCGAACATCGTGTAAATCTTTGCAGGTAGCACCAGAGTGTTTGTTTACAGCCTCCTGGTTCAACAGTTGCAGTGGAACGACGTCGTTCTTTATTTCCCAGGCCAGAGAAGCATTGGGGGCCACAACATACGTGCCTTGGTGGCTCAATACCACGCCAACCCAGCACGATGCTCAGCCTCTCATCATCGCCAACAATTGGATCACCCAATTCGCTCCTCTTCACGCCTAATCATTTCTTTCCAACAAGCCAACCATTATATTTGTATTCTAGGTCCACACTTTCAATCTCAAAGCTATTATCAAAATCGATCTCGTAAGAGATTCCAGATTAACCTTGGCCACAAAGGCGTCCCTCTGAAGCCCAAACCCTGGACCAGTTGTTAGGATTTACCACAGAAATAAAATATTTACAGAGAGGAATAAAAACCATACAAAACCCAGCAACAAATCATAAACATAAACACAATTTTTATGCGGGAAAAACCCAACCAATGAAATGTCATTAACCATTGGCCAAAACCCTGACCAATCCGGCCAAGTGAGCCTTCACCACTCACCTCCAGGCATGCATTACAATGAAGTCTTCCTAGCCTTTTTATAGGCTCCATTACATGCAATACCATGGGCCAAAACCATGGGTGCACAAAACCATGTGCCCAAAAACCACTACTGTTTACCCTAGTCAACTTTGACTCTATCCCGAGTCAATTTTACCTAACAAGAATCTGAGTATTACAGACTGGGATTTGAAAATGCCATCATGCAGGTCAGAGAACAGTACGAACTTAGAAGCAAAAAGAGCCCAGAAAATTCCAAACCCAAAGCTTCTGAGATTACCATCAAGAAAAGGCCTGAGAAAACTTCTAAATTAACTGCTAAAAGTAACAAGTCAACAGTTGAGAGTTCTGGGAGGAACAAAGGAAAAGACAACCAAAACATTGATAAACAAATCCAACCAACTAGCAGCACTAGCACTGTAGTTAGTGCTTCGGATAAAACAATCCCTAATCCTGTACATAATGAGAATCAACATACTGATACAGCCACTAAGGTGGTGGCTAACAAAATAGAGTTGATCATTCCAAAGAGACAGTCTACTTTCAACTTGGAAAATGAGACTACGAAAATTAAAATCTCTGTCCCACTCTCTGAGCTGGCCACTCAAAATGTATATAAAGGCCAAATTTTGAAAGTTTTAAATCTAGGTGAAAACAGTGACACGGTCAATCTGAGTGATGATAAAGCAGCCCTTCTGTTTGGTCCAAAGATAGAAGGGAAGTTTCAGGAAGGGGTAGTGCCCCCTTTTAATATCAGTCTCAATATCCATGACAAGATCCTTTACAATGCAATGCATGATTCCGGGGCCTCACACAACTTGATGCCTAAGGTAGTGATGGAAAGATTAGGCCTAGAGATAACCCGTCCTTATAAAGACCTTTATTCATTTGATTCTAGCAGGGTAAAATTTCTTGGCCTAATCAAAGACCTATGTGTAAGCCTTACCCAGATTCCAGCCAAGTGTATGGTCATGGATTTCGTAGTGGCAGATGTGCCACCTAAGTATGGTATTCTACTGTCAAGATCATGGGGAGCCAAGCTGCAAGGTACAATGCAGATGGATGGGGCATATGCCACAATCCCTGTCTTCAGCCAACTTAGAAGACTGTATAGAGAGGCACAAATGAAATTCCTGGTCAGTAGCCCTGAAAAACCTAAAAATTCACCTTTATACTCTGTACAAACAGATCTCGACTCCTTCATCCTTTGCAATGATGAATCCTTAGAGGGGTCATAATTCAAAAACAAAGATACAAACAAGGAAACAGAGCCCATGGTATTTAACATAATGGCTACTCTAGACTCAGAGGAAAACGATGTAGAAAACTATGGGCAGTGCATCAAAAACGAAACTCAGAGTGAACCAGAAATAGAATGCAGTCAACTGATTAGTCACCCCTGAGAAGCTCATACACCACACCAAGAATGAAACGATGTTAAGCTCGAGAGTGAACCTTTATGGGAAATGAATTTCGATGGGTCATGCACCAAGAGAACTGCAGGAGCAGGAGTGTGGGTACATAACACAGAGAGTGACTACATAGAGAGCCATGCCTATAACCTGCACTTCAATTGTACAAATAATATCGTAGAGTATAAGGCTCTTATCCTAGGCTTGAATCTGTTGAAAAAATTAGGAGCCCGTAGGATAGTCGTGCATGGAGACTCTGAGTTGATCATTAAACAAATGAATGGTGAATACACAGCGAAACATCCTACGCTGAGAGCGTACAGGAATGACGCTATGGATCTATTGAAAAACTTTGTAGAATACGAACTAGTGTTTGTCCCTAGGAGTCAGAACGCAATTGCAAATGGATTAGCCTGCATGGATAGCTCGTATCACAAGTCTCCCAGTGACCAACAAATCATCATTCAGACAAAGTTCAGACCTACAGTGCCGGACAACGAAAAATATTGGCAGGTTTTTGAAGGAGATAAGCAGATTGAAGATTTCTTGGTAGGTAGAAACGAGTTTGAATTTTCCAATTCAGAATCTAAATCTGATGATAGCTGCCTAAGTCAAGAGCCCTCAGATGAGGAAGAATAAACTTGTAACATAGAAATAAACGCTTTAAACGAACAGATTGGAAATCCAAATGAAGAATGTGAAAACGCAGATAAAGAGGAAGTAGAGGTGCTGCAGTCCAAAGATCTCGAGGTCTGGCACATTTAGAGGATATTTTTGACTTCGATGATGTAGCAAAAAATCCCACTATAGAACACGCGGACTCTGATGTCGAGGAATGCAACATAGGCACTGAAGATAGACCCAAGATGATTAAATTGGCTAAGTCCCTGCCTGCAAACATGAAAAAGAAATACATTGACCTATTCAAGGAATTCATTGATGTGTTTGCCTGGAGCTATGAGGACTTAAAGGCCTATGACACGAACATAATATAGCACAAAATACCCCTGAAAGAAAATCAGAAGCCCTTCAGACAAAAACTTCGCAGAATAAACCCAAAACAATTACCTGCAGTGGAAAAGGAAATAAAAAGGATGTATGAGGCAGGAATAATAGTTCCTGTGAGGTTCTCTAATTGGGTCTCAAACCTAGTGGCTATGAGAAAGAAAACAGGTGAGATTAGGTTGTGCATTGATTTCAGGAATCTTAACAGAGCCTCTCTCAAAGAAAATTACCCTTTGCCGAAAATGGAACACATTCTTCAGAAAGTAGTAGGCTCTAAAAGGATCTCCCTGTTAGATGGTTTTTCAGGTTACAACCAAGTTTTAGTACTCCCAGAAGATCAACTCAAGACAGCTTTTAACACTCCATGGGGCACTTTTATGTATGTCAAAATTCCCTTTGGACTGATGAACGTTGGTGCAACCTTCCAACGAGCTATGGACATAGCCTTTTCAGATGAAATAGGGCACTTCATTGTCATATATCTGGATGACATAACAGTCTATTCCAAGACTGAAGAAGGACACTTGAAACATCTGAGAAGAGTGTTTGAAAAATGTAGAAGGTTCAGTCTATCATTGAAGCCCAAAAAGACTATATTTGGGCTGCAATAAGGTAAGCTCCTTGGCCACATCATATCTGAGAAGGGGATTAGGATAGACCCACAGAGAGTTGAGGGAATACTACAAATCACACACCCGAGAAACATCAAATAATTACAGTCCTTCATTAGGAAAATTACCTTCTTAAGGAGGTTTATTCCCAACCTAGTTGAACACCTCAGGAATATGACAAACATGTTAAGGAAAGGTGTAGGAGTTAAATGGACTGTTGAGGCTAAGAAATATTTTTAATCAGTTAAAATTGCACTCACCCGAGCTCCTGTCCTAATCAGCCCTGATTTCTCAAAAGATTTCTTGATCTTTTCATTTTCCTTTGAGAATACTGTAGTTGCAGTTCTGCTGCAGAAGAATCCAGAGGGAATGGAACAACCCATTTCTTTCTTCAAAAAAGCACTGAGAGATGCACCCTTGAAATACAACATAATGGAAAAAAAGGCCTATGCCTTGGTAAAGGCCTTGAAATATTTTAGGGTGTACATATTGCATTCCCACACAATATCTTACGTGCCACACATAGTGGTTAAAGACATCTTGTCCCAAGACCCAGATGGGAAGAGGGGCAAATGGATTGCTGTGATCTTCGAATATGACCTTGAGATAAAACCCACAAAACTAATCAAAGGTCAGGGCTTAGCCCAACTAATGGCTGAATCAAATTTACAAGCCCTTGACATAAACATGGTAGATGCCTTGGATGAGCAGGAAAGATTGCCTGATCCCACTGTTGAGGAGAAGTTTCAGAACTCTCCTTGGTATTCTGACATTCTGTACGTGCTCACAAACCTCAATGCCCCTCCTGAATTGTCAAAGACCAAGGCCAGATTCCTAAAGCTAAAAGCCAAAAACTATTGCATACTGAATGAATGCTTATACTGGAAAAACACCAATGGCCTATTGCTTAAATTTTTTCCTGAAACTGAGGCAGAGAGGGTTAAACAGGAATTCCATGCAGGAGAGTGTGGAGGCCACCTGAACTAGAAAGCCACTGCTAACAAAATACTCAGAGCTGGATACTATTGGCCTACACTTTTCAATGACATCCATAAGATGATAATCGCCTGCCATAAGTGCCAGATTTTTGAAGGAAAAAGAAAGCTCCTACCTCTCCCTTTACAACCCATCACTATTGAAGGTCCATTTATGCAATGGGGCCTAGACTTCATAGGGGAAATACACCCTACTTCTTCTGCACAATACAAGTGGATCTTAACAGCCATAGATTACTTCACTAAGTGGATAGAGGCCATACCTACTAGGAATGCCACTGATTCAGTCATCATTAGGTTCCTAGAAGGCCATATCCTCTCTCAGTTTGGTTGCCCAAGAAAAATAATCACTGATAATGTTGCTGCTTTTGGATCCAAGAAGATGGTTGATTTTTGTCACAGGTATCGAATAGCACTCGGTCATTCAACTGCTTATTACCCACAAGGTAATGGGTTAGCTGAATCATCGAATAAGAGCTTGGTGACCATCATCAAAAATTTGCTGGAAGAGAAAAAAAAGTCATGGCATAACAAGTTAGTGCATGCTTTATTCGCTGACAGGATTACAACAAAGAAATCTATTGGCATGTCACCGTACCAGCTTGTCTATGGAACAGAAGCAGTGTTTCCTGCCAGCCTTGGGGTACCAGTGATTAAACTTGTCCAAGAAATCCAGACAGAGGAAGACAACATGGTGAGAAGGATAAACCAAACAATTCATCTCCAACAAACAAGGGAAGAGGTCTATAATAGAGCCGTGAAGGTTCAGGTAAATACAAAGAAGTTGTTTGACAAAAGAACCAAAGCTTCTGATTTCAAAATTGGAGATAAAGTTCTGAAGTGGGACTCAAGGAGAGAGGACAAAGGAAAGCACGGAAAGTTTGACAGTTTGTGGCAGGGTCCATACATCATCTAGGCCATTGTGGGTCTCAATGCCTTTTTTCTACAAGAACTAGATGGTACAGAGCTGTTTGGGGGACCTATTAATGGCAGGATGCTCAAACACTACTTCTGCTGATTTCCAATTTCCAGTTTCCATTTCCATTGTATATATCATTGTTGTGTTATGTTTTCAAGAAAAAAAGATAAAATGTTCCAAAAAATAGATAGAGAGGAGAGGTTCAGACATGCTCAAAACATGAACCTTTGAGGTGAAAAGGATTGGCTCTAACAAGCCCAAAATCAGAGCTAAAATGAAGAAGAGAGAGTGACTCTAACAAGCTCAAAACTTGAGTCACAAAGAGAAGAAGGATGCTTCAAAACTTCAGATTTCAAGCCTTCAAGATTTTGTTTTCAGTTTTCTGCAAGTTTCTGTCCATGTGCAACTATCTTTATGCCTTGGATCCATAGCAAAATAATCTGTCTAATCCTAGTTTGACTGTTTTTAAATTTTTGTTGTAGAATGTAGAGAAGAAATCTGCTGGACAGTTTAATCCTAGCAGGTGTTAGATTAGGTAGAGAAACATATGAGGCCAATAGTTTAATCTGGTCTCATGGAGTAATAAGGGTAGAAATAGAATAGGTTTGTTTTCTTGTTTGTAAAAAAATAAATGATGTAAAGGGTTTGCTAGTCCAAATGCACCCTGGAAGAAAAATGATAGGACTATAGTTTGGGTAGGTAGATTGTTTGGGATTATTTCTGCTGATCTATCATGTTTATGGAAGCCAGAATCAAAGAATAAAATGGCTCAAGTAGCAGGAATCTGGCCTACCTCAAAGATAATTTCTGGATCCTTGACTCCTTCAGGAAGAATCCATCCCCATGTGGAGCCACTGTTAGCCCCCTATAAATCTCTTGACAAGAAAATAGGGGGCTAATTTGTTTTATGAGCCTTCAAGGAATGCATTTCTCCTGAAAAAACATCATCCTTGAAAGCCTCTTCTACCCTTTGATTAATTTCCACTGTTGTTTCCATCCACAAAGCCTCACTGATTGTAAAAAATGGTGCTTAAAGAGGAATTCATTTGCTCTGCTATCCCTGCAAAATTTCCCATTCTAACCCTCTGCCCATTTTCAAAGTTTCCCTCTGATTCCTAAAAGCCCTTCCTAAATCTCCTAAACCACCCCTTTCCCCCTTAAAAACCAAGTGAGATCCTTTCGTTTGATGTTAATCCCTTTTTCCCTTCCCCCGAAAGCCTAATGTTAGCCTTAAAACTCTGTTTCCAAGCGAAAAACCCATTTTCTAAACGTATTACAGGCTAGCACCTTTCGGCCAACCCCATCAACCTTTTCCCCACATGACCTGGGCACTAGAACCAAGAGCTAGCCCGGAAAGTGCCTATCGCATTTGGATATCGGGAGCGTTATTAACCGTCGATCTGTACAGATCGAATGGTCGTCGCGAACTCCATAAGTGTCCACGCCCCCCCCATTCACCCTTCGATCACATATCAACCGTCGATCTGACCCACAGATCAACGGCCCGCATTCATCCGCCTCGGTGGTCCCTGCAATCGCACCCTGTTCAAAAACCGGTGGTTTCCATCGCACCACTTTTGGAGAGCAGGCTGTATTTTGTGTTTGGAATCGATGCCATTCACTGGTTGACACGTGGCCTCGCGCACTATTGAAAAAACGCCCCCCATCGCGCATTAAAGTTCGGCCATGGACCCGATGTGATATGCATGTACACTGTTCGATCTGAAGTTGTCCATCCAACGGTGATCGCACCACGAAGATGCTCGGGAGTTATCCCATGGCAAAAAGGACCCCTGGCCCACCGTATGTCACCCTTTGATGCATTCTCAACCGTTGATCTCCGCCTGAGATCGGACGGTCCGGATTACTGCATGCCCCGCCTGAGATCGAGTCTCGCCATGTCACCCGTTCCACGTTTTTTCGTCGCATTTTCGTCCATATTTCATTCAAAAGTTAAATGTCAAATGTTCACATTTAAAATTCGCTGCATTCCGCCAACTTTCACCAGACCATTTTTCCACTGTTTGCTGCATTTTCCACCATCATCCTGCACTATTCCATCATTTCACCAAGCTTTGCTGCCATTCTCATTGTCCCCATTGCATCCATCCTCCGCATGCATGGTTTTCTTGACGTGTTTTCGTGTTTGCAGGGTTATAGGCAGGTGGAAAACCGCCATGGTTCACATTCACTGTTACAGTGGCAAGGAACACAAGGAAGACCATGTGCAGAGATCGTAATCATGAAGAAAGGCCCAGGAAGGTGTTATGACATGACTTTCATTAAAGGAATAGGGTTAAAACTCTGTAAAACCTTTCCAAAGCCATTAAAGCGTAGATTTCATTGACAGAGATAGGAATGGAGCAGCAGAAAGTATCAGTGAGAAAGCAGAGAGTTTAAGGCTCATAATTGAAGATTTTTGAGCCTTAATTCAATTATTTAAAGGAAAAGTACCAGATCGAAGACCCTGTGGATCACTCAGAAGGTCCAATGCACAGAAAACCATATCATCAGGGTGTTTACATCAGCACAATGTTTCCTCCTGAGAAAGGACATAGTACTCATACGATTTTAGTTTACGTTTTGTCCATGAGAAGTTTCCCCCTGACAACAGTCCTAATGTTAGCAGACGCATTTGTTACACAGTATGGCAGACCTGAAATCATTGATCTGCCTTTTTTCAGTTCACCAGAGTTCTACAGAGTGCTACAACAAGTACATCATAGACATACCTGGGGTAAACTACAGCCTGACGAAGACCACTCTTTCATCCAAAGAGTACCAGAGATAAATGCCTAGAATTTAAAACAAAATGGGACCTTGGCCCTCTTCCTCTTCTGAGTTTTAATGCTACATTTAGTTTTTCACCTACCTCTTCTACTCCTCTTTTAGCTATAAAATTCATGAGGAAACTCATTGTAAAGGTTGTTAATCGGATATCTGAGAATTGCAAGCTGTTTCTTTTGAGACACAGTCTCTGTGTAAAGTTGTAAGATAGGCTGAGGGAGATGTTTTCAGGCTGAATATCAAGTTGTTGGCAATGTTGTACATGACTGGTGTTGCTCTTTAATATGACAAGCACATTTCTTTGGATCCTGATTTAAATCAGCGATGATGTTTTTCTATCTCTGTATTTTTTTTACCTCGTAGTTCATTACATTTCATTTCTACTGGCTCGCATCAGAAATATAGCATAGGATTTACCCTTGTTAGGTACCCTATGTTTCTGCTCTCTTTGCCTTCAATTTTTTTTGTTGTATGTGTTATCTGAGGATTGTTTTCAAGCTAATTTAACCAATGTAGTGGTCAAAACATATGCTGCTATCTGATGTATGAATTAATGAAACTATTCTCAGATGTTCTCGTTAGGCTTTAATTGAATGAATTGGAATACTGGGAGTTTAGAACTTTGTCTCTGTCTCACCAAGGTCCCTTTTCACTTGATTAAACCTTTCTAAGTTCCCTTAATTTGGAGGCTGAAGCATTGAGAGTTCAAAGTCTCTCTCTGATCTCAGGTTTTCAACTTTGTGTTCTGAATCTTTAATGTTCATTGTATGAAGAGTTAACCCTTTAGGTTTTGGATCACAGGCTGTCCAATGGCATGTCCTGTCCCTGGATCTGATTTCTGTAAGGTCACCTTGGAGGTTTCCTTGCTTTAACCCTCTCTCTCACCATTTTATGTCACACTATCATCTTTAATATCCAATGCTTTAGATGCCTAGCCCAACTAAAAGCCTGCATATTTAATAGCAAGTAAACCCTTTCCTGACTCCATTTCCCATGGTCTTGAATTTTCTCTGAATTACCTCTCCTCTGCCTAAAATCCTCTTTGCTCAGCCTTGTCTTATATTGACACTTTCTTTCCTGATTCCCAGCAACCAAGCATTCTATCAAACAAACAAACTCCGAGCCCATAACTAGCCTAATATCTTAACCTTTGAGCTTCGAAGACATAAAAGCTTGCTTATATAGAGAGATCCCTCTCTGGACCCTGGAGGGCTAGATCCTGAGGTCCGAAAGTGGTTCTGATGTTGTCTCATCTTTTGGTCTTTCCAATCTAGTCAAAACATGGGAACCCCAACAGATGGAAAGCCTATATTCTTGATAGAGGATGAAGAATACATTGATAAAAAATATTTGCCGAAATGTGAAGATTACATACTTGAGAATGATGATGAGTTGGAGGTTCAATCTGATTATTATCATCGCAGTTATCTTAATACACTCAACTCACAGCAGAGACAATATTCATTGATAATTAGAGATGTTCATGTCACTCCTATCTAGAAGAGGACATCCTAGCAAAAATATACTCAGCCCAAGAAAAATCCCCAATCTAGTGAGAAAAAAGGAAAGGAGCCTGCAATTGCAAATCAGATCAAGATCAATCAAGCATCTACAAGCATGCCAAGCAAAGAAAAATAAATTCAAATGAAGGAAGCTGCAACAAAGGACCAACCCAACAAAAGGGACACCGCTGTAAAAGAGGTAGATAAGCAATCCAATCTTTTTAGCTTAGAAAATTAAATCTCCAAGTTAAAAGTTTATATGCTTTTGATTGAGCTCGTAAAAAACAATCAATAAAAATCTCATGTGGCTAAAATGATGAAAGTATATCCTATGTCTGATATAATATATGTTGAAGATGATCAACCCGAACTCATTTTTGGTCCAGCCATAGATTGTCAACTAGAAGATAGTGAACTTCCCTTGTTTTATATGAGTTTGACAATTCATCAATGTATCCTTCACAATTCCATGCTTGACTCTGGAGCTTCTAATTACCTGATGCCAAAGGAAATAATGGAAAAATTGGTATTATATATAACCTATCCTTACCGTGATCTTTACTTTTTAGATTATGGTAGAGTACGTTGTCTTGGTCTTATAATGACTTGGTAGTTTCACTTGATAAAATCCCTGCTAAAAATGTCTTAATGGATGTGGTAGTAGCTGATATACCTCCACCGTTTGGCATGCTATTTTCAAGGTCTTAGGGAGAAAAGTTCAGAGGTACTTTTCAATTTGATTTATCTTATGCCACCATCCCGGTTTTTGGAAAACTAGGGAAGTTGTACCTGGAGACAAAAATGAAGTACATGATCACCAGTAAAGACAAACAAAACAACCATACTATCAATTTTGTACATACTGATCTTGAGTCATTTATTTTGTTTAATGATAGTGGTTTTAATGATTTAGATAGTCAGATAATAGAAGTTGAGGAAATTCCATAAATTTCGAATCGTGTCAGAGAAGTTTTGGATGAAAAACAAGGCAATTAGCCTAGTTCTTCAAAGCAATTATCAGAGAAGTTAGAAAAATGTTCAGAACAGATTTAAGAGGTGGGCCGAAAAGAGGAGACAAATAAAAATGTAGAATTCCAACTTCCAGATGATGAGAATGGTCTTTGGACCATGGATTTCGACGGTGCCTTATGGAAAGATGGGGCATGCATCGAAATTTGGATCTGTATTCCAATTCATAAATAAGGTAAAATACCAAATAATGTGAGATTGTGTTCATACAAATCAACTTTCGATTGTTCTAATAATGAAGTTGAGTACGAGACATTGATCATCGGCCTCAAAATTCTAAAAATGTTGGGCGCAAAAATAATTTATGTTTATGGTGACTTCGAGCTTGTAATCAAACAGGTAAAAGGGGAATACTAGGCTAATCATCCATGAATGAGAGCATATATAAATGATTTACATGATATCCTCAAAATGTTTCCTGAATATGTTGGCAATATGATGCAATGCGTTGTCCTTGATGGCAACCTACTTGATGAAGTTGGCTTTGATGGAAACCTACTTGATGAGTCGCCTATGATAAGCAACCTATGTGCTAAAGATGTAAGAATGATGTATCTACAGATCAGTTCAGATGTGACAGAGAAAACAATTCCAGTAAGTGCCAGAAAAATGATAAATATAATATGTCACAATGTATACGCTACTTTTGTGAAGGCAACCCACGTATATACTCTACTTTTGTGAAGGGAACCCACGTATACATTCAGGGTTAGCATATATGCATTTTTTATGAGGCGAAGTTGTGTATACACGCATATATGCACGCTCAAATTCGCGTATGCCTTTTACACTCTAAAAACTTTGATACCTAGGGGCATTACCATGGTATTGGCCCACTGTATTGAGCGCTGGATTATCTATTTGATCCCGTCCAGGAATACCATCGGAAGTTGTGTGGTTTTGACTCATGGTATTGATAAAGGCTAAATCTATATAAGGAGAAGAAGATCATTGTGCAAGGGTGTGCATGAGTAAGGGTTGTTGATGAATAAATATCTCTAAGGATTATCTGCATGAAGGAACTCTGTTCTTAATTGATAGATCTGAATCTTTGATGCACCCATGGATTTGAGGATGGTTCAAGATCTCTAGATCTTATGATGATGATAAATCTCTAGGAGGATCTGCAACAAAAGAAATGGTGAAGATCTGGCGCAAAGTCTGCTGAAGATAATGAAGAAATCTGGGTAAGTTTATAGATCTAATCTGTTTTGTAAAGTTTTCCATTTACAGATATATACACTAGTTGGTCTCTGCAAAAGCGCGTGTATACGCGGTCTCTATTAATGAAAGGCGCATATAGGGTTTTCTGAAGAATAAAATACACAGAAGTATACACAGGTTGGTGTGCAGGAAAGCGCGTATGTATGCGGCTTCAGTAAAGAAAAGTAGCGTATGATATTTGATTCAATGAATTTTCAGGGTTGAGTTTACATCTGCATATCTATTCTGAAGTCTGGGTTATCTCTGATATTCTGGTTACAGTGGTCTCACTGTTCTGTTTGAAGTATTGGGCAAAGTATGTTTGTTTATAAGTGAAGGGTTGTGTTGAAGCTATTTGATCCAGTATGAAAATTGATGAAATGTGGTCTGAGGGTTGAAGCCTTCAGTATGAAAGTAGAATCTTTCTGCCAGTAGACGTTGGTGCTAATATCAGGGGGTAGTAGCTCCCTTCCAGGAGAGGCTGGTAAACGAGAGCAGGGGGTTGTAGCTCCCTTCCAGGAAAGGCTGGTAAACGAGAGAAGGTTGTAGCCTTTTGCAGGTGGGTGCTTGTGTGTTGGTATGAGTCTGCGCCAGTACATGGTTGTAAGATGTTTTCTTTATAATAAATATTGAAGACTGAGACAATGGCAGCCGTGGTTTTCTCCCGACTTGGGTTTCCACCTTAAATCCTGGTGTTCATGTGTGTTTCTTATGTGTGATGGTTTATTCTGTTTTTACTGCACATGCTTACTACTTAACATTTGATGAATAAATGATGCAATGATTTAAGAATAAAATACATAATAAGAGCTCTGAGCATATGCGAGTTTCCTTAAGGATATCCGTGTATATACGCTAGTTTTGTTTTGTAAAGTAGCGTATGGGTTTTGAGAAAGAAAAAGTAACAATTTCTGAGTATGCTCTAAATATTCACCCCCCCCCCCCCCCCCTCTCATTATTTTTCCCAACAGAATATACATTGTCAGTCGTACCAAGAAGTTAGAATATTATGGAAGATTTGCTTGCTACAACATCAAGTAATTTTAAGATTCCCATATATTCTAATAGGAATTTTGAAATTCATGTCAAACATAAACCAACTGTCCCTGATAACTTTATGTATTGACAAGTGTTCTGGGATGACAAACATGTGAATAATTTTCTGCAGATGGAAGGTAAATTTTAAAACTCATTTATTGATGAGGTATATGATAAAGATGATCAAGTGATCGAGGCTACTCAGGTTGATGTATTAATGCTGAAAGATAACAACATTCCAAGGGGTCTTATACCTTTGGAAGAATTCTTTGATCAATATTGTATTGCTAGAAAGCCGACCATGGTTCCTACTGGGAAAGTTGTCGAACATGTGAATATTGGAACAACAGAAAAGCCCAAGATGGTCAAGCTGTCGAAGTCCGTATCTCCAGAGGTAAAGGAAAATTACATAGCATTTTTGTCTGAATTTTCTGATGTATTTTCTTGGGACTATGAAGATCTAAAATTTTATGAAAAGAATACCATTCAGCATATAATTCTAGTCAAGCCTAATCAAAGGTCCTTCATGTTAGTATGAATCCTTTGTCGAAGTGTACGAAAAAGGACCACTTTAGCTACGCATAACTAATAGCCCTAAAAACAAAAGTGGCTGCCAATATCTTCAGATATGCGGTTAGTTGAACAAGAAAAAAGCTGCAAAAAACCAGATCTATGCATGGAAAGACATTAAGCAGTAAAAACAAGGGTTTTCTCCATATACCAATAGACAAGACAAGAACAATTTTTGAAAGAATTTTTGTATTAATTGGGCACCTGGGAGGAAAACAAGAAGGCGTATCCAATTCTCCTCAGTGGGATGGGTTCTTGGAAGTCCTCAGCACTTCAGATCTAAGATTTCTCTCTTGCTGGTGTAGAAAACCCAATGCAAAGAATAGAGCTCAATGGGAGCTCACACAGCAAATGATGGAAAAAATGTGACCAAGTGTATAGATCCAGAGTGATCTAATAGGCAACAAAAGGTGAAGAATGGTAGGAAAAACCCTCCTATTTATAACAAAATATTGGGTCATTCTAGATCTTGGTGCATGATTAAATAATGTTAACCAAATCTAGATCCACCTTTTATGGAATATTTTATTATATTTGTTGGAGGGAAAAAAGTATTTGACTTGGGTCAAATCCCTTTATTTGTCAATAATAAATAAATAAATGATTTATTTATCTTTTTAAGGAAGTGGTTGAAGGATAATCAAATAAATAATGATTTATTTAATTATTTGTGGGTGGTTTGGTCATATTTAACAAGGAATATTATCTAAATAAGATTTAAATAATTATTCCTAGAAAATAATAAGATAAATAAAGGTTTATCTAATTAATTTATTTGTTTTTGGGTTAAACATGACTGGGAATAATAATTAAAGTATGGTTTAATTAATTATTCCATGAGGAAAATCAAACAAATATAGGTTTGTTTAATATTTCCTTTTGGGGTTTCCTGTTTAGACCATAAACAACCTAATAAATGTGGTTTATTAAGTTATTTAACATAGTGAAGGCAATTTTACTTAGGATAAAATTGGTCTTACATGGTGTACTTGGGTCCATCTAATGATAATAGGTTAGATGACCAAAAAATGGTGTAACAGATTGCCCCCCAGCGTGCGAGTGTCAGGAGCAAATCGTATGACCGAAGTACATTGTAAGAACTCAATCACCGGACAACAAAAGGGAAGTCAGAGAGAGAAATGCAAGGTAGATAGTGTGCTGAAGAACTAGACCCTGAGGAGACGAGACTCGCAGGTGCAACAAGTCTCTTTTTATGAGAGGGTACCTGTGCTGAAGGCGGCGGGGGAGGCATACCTATGCCCGCCGAGACAAAGTACAAAATAATAGTGTGTCCAGTAAACAAGGGACCGAACCATAAAATACAGCTGGCATAATCATGAGCCAGATAAAAATACAATGAGGAATCCCACATACATGTTGTGCCTGGGATAACAGCCAGGACTTGTACAATAATATCTGAGTACATGAGATACAAATACAACCCAAATTCCCCTTGTAAATGGGGAAGGGCTCACAAAATCTGACTGATACATGCAAATCAAAGAGGCGCTGCAAGTGGCTAAGGCCAACATCATCAAATATCTGGAGCTGCATCGAAGGCTGCAAGGAGGAGGTCATTCGGGCATGTGGGGGGCTACCTGCAGGGCCACCCCCTCATGAGGGTTGAGACATCTCACACACACCCAGGAATCATCAAGAGCTGCTGCTGTATCACTGAACCATCAAGTATACAGATCTCGGTCATGCTGAAAGGAGCTGGAGTGGAGAAACAATCAAGTCAAAGGGAAAGGAGAGATCCCTTTGCCTGATCCGAGGCACCGAACAAGAGTGGAAGCTGGAACCAAGGTACACCGCCCTCTAGACCTGGCTTCTGGAATGAATGAGCTGATGTCGACAGAAGGAGGTCCACCATAGGTGAGGCAATGAGATATCCTCAACTAAGGCACGAGAGAAAATAGTAGAGCGACGGATAGACTGACACTAATGATGATAGTGAAATGGAAAGGACTGAGTAGCGAATGGACGACTTCCCTTGTTAGAGCATAAAGGGCATGAATGACATGGCAGCGACTGACACAATATCATAAGGGATAGGGGATAGTGGGACTGAAAGTCAGAATGTGCGACACAAGAGAGATACCAAGCAATGAAGGATGGAGGGCTATAGCGGGGTACAAAGGGACTCGGGATAGACTCCATGAATGCGATGATGACTCAACTTGGATGCTCTAAAAAAGGGCGACTCAATGGTGCTGCCACACAGTAAAGGCCCAATGGGGGACCATGAAAACATGAGTACAAGATGGTAACTCATGACGAAAATCGACACGAACAAAGACAAGTAAGGAGGCAAAATGGTGCCCCAAGTACAAGTGTCGTAAGTGAGGAAATTCGATTTTAAGGAGAGGTGAAGTGACCCTTCTTGGATGAAATGTGTCCTGGTGAAGTATCAAATCACAAAACACTAACAGATACCCATTTGAGGGCTCAGTGAGAGCTTTCCAACGGTGCAGACAGTTTGTCAAATGGGGCTACGGTATGGTCGCAGTAGTCGAAAGAAGAAATAGGGGTTCTCTTTTAATAAGGCAGTTTTCCCTCCAAATTCACTCATTCGCTATTGTTGCTGTGGTGAATGTAGAGAGGAGAGAAGGCCCTAAATCTTGCGGCGAGCGTAGCGGACAAACCGACCGTTGGAATCGAGATCCGTCAGTTGCAGGTAAGAGGCCTAACCTTACTCTTTCATTTTGATGGATTGAAAGTTCAGTTTAGGGCCCAAAATCTCAGAAACAGGCCCTCCTTCATCTCTACGGCTGGGTCGCACTTTGTGGGCCAAAAAGTGCGACCTGGGAAGCAGGTTTCAGGGCAAAAACTGCGACTTGTCCCAGAATTGGGCAGAAAACTGCGACCTGGGAGATGAGGGGGTTTTGGTGCTGTTTAATGGATGAGAGTTGGGTTTTTGTGTTTGGTTATGGTATTCCCGATCTATATGCTGACAAAGATGATGTTTTTGTGTAGGTATGGCAGATTTACGGGTTAACTGGAGAGAGAGAGACCTGAGTACATTACGGGAAGAGATCCAGGCGGATCAGGGTGTCCGTCGTGTGTTGGCCAGGTTTGGGGTTCTAAAGTTTTTGGAGAACCTTTTGATGAGAGCAGGAGAGCCTTTGTTGGCCCGGATTATCAGTTAATGGGATCCAGAGCATGAGGTCTTTGTAGTGCAGGGGCACAGGATCGAACTGACAGTCCAGGATGTGTATTTCCTGACGGGTCTCCCGCCACTGGGGATGGTGGGAAACACGCAGCTAATATTATCGTGGGGGCGGCATATCATGGAGTTTGTGGAGCGACATTGTCGACCGGGTCTCCAAGTCAAGGGGAATCGGATACCAATCGGGGATCTAGAGAGGCTAGAAACCCGTGCAGTGGCCGCAGCTATGCTGCGTATCCTGGGCAACCAGGCGCTCCATCACATCACTGGGGGGCAGATGATGATTGTGGAGAGTGTGTTGAGTGGGACCTACTATGGGTGGGCCCAAATGATGATGGTGTCGCTAAAATGACAGTTGTCGCTCTGCAAGCGGCAAGTGAACCACAATTGCTCGTATGGGACTTTATTGTGCGCCTTCTTCTTTGAGAAGATCCCGACCTTGCGGCCTCGTATATAGCTTCCAGATGGGGGCCCGAGAGAGCCTAGGATGCGCCGGTGGGGGCGGCTACTGTGCAGAGGAGGAGGAGGGGCGGTCGGGCGAGTGTTTCGACCTGAGTTTTTTTCCCATTGGGATCAGATGCCGTTATACATAGACGACTATCCCTATAGTGGGATGAGTTATTGTGGGGATCCGGACCTACCACTTCTGCCTGGTCGAGTATGGGGGCCCGATGGTAAGTGATAAGTAACTATTCTTGTATGGGCATGTTAAAATTATTGAATAGTAGATATGGTACTGATTCATGTACTTTTGGTATGCAGATATAGCTCCGGTAAAACTGGCTGGATATATGGGACGCCCGGTAGCCTCTGGAGCTGCAGGGCCGAGTGGGTCGAGAGCAGCGCGCAATGAGGATGCGGCTACCCTCCTGGAGGACATCTGCCATAGATGCGAGACGTTGCTGACCGGAGTTTCAGAGCACGGGTGGCAAGACTTAGACGACCAGTATGTGGAGGCATGCATTGGTCTTCCCTCAGAATGGCGAGGTGTCATGCGGCGCATGGCAATGGTCGGTCAAGGCATACGTGATCTACGGGCTGCAGGGGCAGAGCCATTGGCTCGGGATCCACCAGATAGTGAGTAGGTGTGGGGCATGTGGTGCCCCCTAGTGTGTATGTAGGGGCAGGTGGTGCCCCCAGTTTTGAGTTTTTTGTAACATGCTATGGGATGTCATATGTATCAGAGTAGATGGACTCTAAACACATGTTTTGCGACACATATTATGGATATGCATTGTTTTTAATGATTATGAATGTTATTTTCTTGTATGAAATGCGTGTGATAAATGCCAATCTAGAACATGGTTTGCAATACTATCTACATAGTGATTCTGTTCTCGAGGTACATGGTTGAAAGTTATGGTTTCAAATGCACGTATCAAGAGTTTCACTCGTAAATAGCGTCTAAACGGCACAGGGTTATGCACACGATAAACACCATTTAGTTGCATGACAAGAAGTAGGGAATCCAAACGAACGTGCAGATGGAGGATGCGATGGAAGAGGGCATCGACTAAGAGACCACGCACTGCATCATATTCGGCCTGATTGTTGGTGGCAGAACCAATGCAGACTCCGTTGGAGAGAACGAGGGCATGCAAGGGGGTGAAGATGGCCCAACCTGCCGAGGCTAGATTCCGGGAGTAACGACTTGCACCATCGGCGTAACCGATAAAGGGTGTGGACGGGGGGTCCTGCGGAATGGTGTTACAAGACAACAAATGAAGGGAGGAGAGACAATGATGGCAGCGTGAGTGTATAGAAGACATCGAGCGGCAACTGCGGGAAGGAGTGCAAGGAGCAGGATGACTATGACGCATATACGAACTAGAGGGTGGTATATGAGGGTTATCGGAAGTATGGCGAGGACTCGGGCTGCGGAGGTCAACAGAGATACGGGTGGAGTGATCTCGGGTATGGGTAGAAACGAGGGGGTCAGGCGAAACAAAAAGGGCGGATGCAGGGGGACTGGGCTCCAAGTGTCTCGCAAAGGAGGATAGGTAAAGAATGGTCGTAGTGGACTCTGCCATCTGAACATCAGGGGGGGGGAATGTCGATGGGAGAGGGGGGATCCTCAGGCTGGCCCGAAGCATACTACGCGAGTATGGGAGAGGCAGATTGATTTTGTTTAACCTCACACTCTCGGACTACCTCTAAAGAGGCGCGGTAATGCGTCAGGTGAGGAAAATGGTGGGAGTAATGGCCATGAACACCGCATAAAGCACAGGGTTTGTTGGTGCGGAGAGTCTTGGGGTTCTTGGTTACGGATGAAGAAGGAATGGAGGCTTCCGGGACTGGAGATTCGGGGAACGCGACTTTAACAATGGGCTGAATACGGGGCAACTCGGGACAAGCATGGGTGGCATGACCGGTGACATCACACAAGGCACAAGGCTTTGCGGGCGGAGGAGGGGTCAGGTCAGTTGTGGTGGTCTTGTCTTTGGATGCCCCCTTGCGAGCTTTGTCTTTCTTCCCGGGAGCCGGCACGACAGGAGAAGGGTCCTGTGGAGGTGCTGGGGGCACAGTGGCAACGGAGGAAGCGAGGGGGACCGGTTGAACCGGTGTCAAAGCCATGTAGGGTTTGGGGTGACCAGGAGGGTAGCGGCGGGAGGATCAAGGTACCAGACCGATATGCCCAAGGTCAGGTTAGGGAGAGAGAGGGTGGCCATGACGGGGACAGAATATACTCCGGGAGGGGGAGCCAGGAGAGGTATCTGCCCAGCAGGGTAATGACCAGGAGGGATGGCTCCGAGATGGTTAAGGCCTGGGGGAACCGATCCAGGAGGATAAAGGGGTTCAGGGATACCAGCTGTAGGGGGAGGGCCAGAAGGAGGAGGTCCGGCTGGCTGAGATGAATGGCTAGGAGCGGGTTGCAGAGGGAGAGGGGGAGGTTGCTGACTAGCCGAAGCAGGCCACTTAAGGGCATCCTTAGACGATTGCATCATGCAAACATTCGATAAGCTGGGATCAGTGATAGGAGGAGGAGGGAGATTAGGAAAAGTTCCAAGAAGGGAGGAATCTGTGTAAACGCCGGGGGAGACACTAGTCAAGGAATCAACGGTTTTCTTGTTGGCTACAGAAGAGATGGTCGTCTCAGGTGAGGTCTGAGATTTTGGCTCATGATATGTCAACTGGTCAATGGTGACTATCTTTCCATTATGGGGGAAAGACATCTTGCGGAAAACCGCGGATGGGACAGCAGACATAGCATGGGTGTAGCTTCGCCCCAATAGAATGTTGTAGTCTAGCGGGGCGTCTATGACTTCGACGTCAACGCAAACAGTCTTACCGGCGAGGGTGATAGGACAATTACGAAACAGGCCAATGGGCTGGGAGGCATGGCCATCCCATGCTCGAAGGGTGATCGTGGAAGGGGCCAACTCAGGGGATCCGAGTTGCTTCCAAACCGAAGCGGACATCACACAGGTGGATGCCCCCTCATCAATTATGCACCGGGAAACGTTGGCGTTCCGGATTTTGACTGGGATTTGGAAGGCGACGGAAGGAGGGAGAGGAGGATGGTCCGATTGAGTAGCGTCGAAAACAATCATTTGGTCATCAGCAGGATCTACAGCGCCCACGGCAGATAGTAGAGCCTTCTTTTGGGAAGGGCACGACTGGAGGAGTTCCAGTGTGGAAATGGCAGCAGGAGATTGCGCAAAATCATCTACTATGCTATACGAATGAGCAGCTCGACCGGAAGTAGCATTTCGATGTAAGGGTCCCTTAGGAATCTTGGAATGAACCTCAAATTTGGGTTGAGGGATATGTAAGGGGTCACTGGATGTCGAAAGAGGCTCTGTAGAACCTGAAGAAGGAGGCTCGGGGGCAGACTGAGCAGGAGGCTTGGGGTACTGGAGAGACCGAGTTTGAAGGTGAAGGTCGACGGTTGGGGATGGATCAGAGGTCATCATGAGGATCTGGTAATCGGAGGAACCAGAAATGGAGGGTGGAGTGGAGACCCGCCCGTCAGGTGGTTGGGTAGCCACGAATCCTTGCTGAGGGAAAGGATCAGTAAACACAGCTGGTTGAGTAGTGGTCACATTAGGGGGAGTGTGAGGGGAGGAATGTTGTCCGCGCAATGTGGCTTGAGACTCCCACATCTGCCGCATATGTGGTAACAGGGGACAATCGTGGGTGTAATGACCGTAAACACCGCAACACGAACAAGGCTTGTTGGTACGAAGAGGCCTGTCCGGCTTGGGCTGAGTGCCCTGTTGCTGGTTAGCAGTGTTAGGGTCAAAACCTTGAGAATTGGGTCCATGAGTACCAGGGGCAGATTGATTTGGATTGCCTCTCCGCCTTCTTTGAGAAGAAGGGGGATTAGTCGCACCCTGCTGTGCAAATACTTGCCCTGAAGGGGGCTGTAGGTGCTGCTGCTGGGGTTGAGGAGGCAAGGGAGGTGGAAGCACATATGCTGGAGGAGCTGGCACACCAGGCTGCGGATAAGGGTAATGGTGAGGTTGGGAAACATTGAGGTAAGAAGGAGGTTGGGAAAAAGGAGGAGGCATCTCGTATCCTAGGTACATGCTACCGGGAGGGGGAAGAGTGCTAGAGATGCTGGCCCCTCCGTGAGGGAGACTGTAGCCCATAGAAGGTTGAGCATACGGATGGGAAAGGGCTCCAACGATACCGTCGGTGGAATGAGATGCCCCCAGGGTGTTAGCACCACCGGGCCTGGGGAGGTCAGGAAGGACGGTATAAACATAACCAGACTGGGCGTAGATCAGGCCATATTTCAAGGCTATTTGGAGGGCAGCTTCTTCGGTTTGAGGGAAATGGGAGGCGACATCTTTGCCGATGGGAGCTAGGAGAGAGTGAAGGAACCAGTCCATATAGATCCGATCTTCGAAGGGGGGAGCTCGACATAAGCTGCGTCTACGTCGCCATTCCTGAACATGGGTGGAAAGGCGGGTCGAAGATGTTTGCTTAAAGGAAGTCAAGAGCTCTGTACCGGTATCGTATCGGAGAGGGAGCTGGAAGTAAGATAAAAAGGCTTGGGCAATGGTCACAAAGGTGGTATGGGAAGAGGTGGCTTGGTCGACATACCATTTAGAAGCTTCGTCGGTAAGCGTGCGTTGGAACAAACGAAGACGGATGGAGTCATCGGTAATGGAATTGGAGGAACACCACATGTGGAAAGACGGGACGTGATTGGTTGGATCTTCTCCATTAAGGCCCTCGAACTTAGGGATGTCAGAGGGCAGCTTGGTGGGCATAGCGGGCCAGGTAGCATTGTGGTGAATGGGGTCATTAATCAACTGATGGAAATTGGGGAGGCTGAGGCCTACAATGTACGGCACCACAGGGGTGGCCGGGGTAGTGTTTGTGGCGGTTCCGCTAGAAGTAGGGCTGGCATTGGGGCCGGGAGAACCGCTAGCGTTAGGCCCTGGACCAGACATAGTGAAGGTAACAGGGGGAGAACCAGAAGGAGAAGGAGGACCCGATGAATCAGGAGAGGAGTCGGAGTGCGGACTCGAAGGTGGACTGGCTCGACGACGGCGGTGCGGAGCAGGTCGATCAACCGGAAACTGAGGGTGAAGGCCAAGAAGTCTCCGGGAAAGGCGCCTTGTGGGCGCAATGATGACAGGAAGAAGGAAACCGACAGGGGCAACAAGGGGACAGAATCAATTACGGTCAAGGGCAGAAAAGGTGCAGTGACAATTGATTTTAGAGTCTTTGCCGGGCGGTGTTAACCAGGCGCTTCTTCACTTAGGGTCAGTGTGTGGTGTGCGTTAATTTTAATTTTTAAAACCCTTTTCGTTTTGAGAGAAATAAAAAAGTGTGTTGCGTAACTGAAAATAAATCTGCATAGAACAGTATATAATGCTGAAATAACAGAAAATTAACAGCTACTATTGCATCTATCTAACCCAAGGAGGCGGGTCCCTCAAAACTAGTCTAAAAAAGGGAAAAAATCTAGTCAAAACACACTGAAAAGAGGCCAATAGATCTAAGGTCGGGAGGGACAGGGATCTAAAGGATAAAGCTGCTGAAAAGAGGTGCAGATCACAACCAAGAGATAGAGGCAAGGGGGCTGGAAAAAGGGAGGAAATCAGCAAAAAGCGGAAAGGACAGGGAGGAGGTCCTAAAGAGAGGTCCAAACAAAACGACAAGAGGTGATTTGTAAGGAAGAGAGGCTGATTTAAAAGGGATCTGAGGAGGAGGTTTCAGATCTGAAAAAGGGAAGGCTGAAACTCTGAAAAACAGACGGCTGAAACAACTAAAACTTTTCCACAAAAAGTGGAGGGTACTGAAGCCCTAGGGGGCTAGGTTCCCACTTAGATGAGTAAAAACAGATTAGAACTAGGTCAAAGTGGGCTGAGACAGAGGTTGGAAAACCCTGACAGAAGCTTCAGCAAAACCCAGAAAAATTGCAGAAAAACCACTGAAAATTTGGCAGGTCGCAGGTTCTGACAGGTCGCAGGTTCTGACCTGTTTTCAGTGCAGGTCGCAGAAAAGAGGCTGAAAAGTGCGACCTGGAGGTCCAGGTCGCAGTTTTTGGGCTGAAAAGTGCGACCTCCCGTTCCGGTTGTCTCGGCGGCAGATTTTCGGAAAAGTTGTCGTCTCAGTTGCGGCTGATGTCGCTTACCTGTGCAATAGGGCCAGAAACACACGGAAGTTAAAAATTTTAATGTTTTAGGGTTTTATGTGAGAAAAACAACATAAAAATAGGAAAAATAAACAGCTGAAAAGAAACCCTAGGGTCTGAAGTAGCTGGATATGCAGGAATATGAAAAACGACAGCGGTCGTAATTTAAAACCCGTGTGGAGTCGCCATTTGTTAGTATGAATCCTTTGTCGAAGTGTACGAAAAAGGACCACTTTAGCTACGCATAACTAATAGCCCTAACAACAAAAGTGGCTGCCAATATCTTCAGATATGCAGTTAGTTGAACAAGAAAAGAGCTGCAAAAAACCAGATCTATGCATGGAAAGACATTAAGCAGTAAAAACAAGGGTTTGCTCCATATACCAATAGACAAGACAAGAACAATTTTTGAAAGAATTTTTGTATTAATTGGGCACTTGGGAGGAAAACAAGAAGGCGTATCCAATTCTCCTCAGTGGGATGGGTTCTTGGAAGTCCTCAGCACTTCAGATCTAAGATTTCTCTCTCTTGCTGGTGTAGAAAACCCAATGCAAAGAATAGAGCTCAATGGGAGCTCACACAGCAAATGATGGAAAAATGGGACCAAGTGTATAGATCCAGAGTGATCTAATAGGCAACAAAGGTGAAGAATGGTAGGAAAAACCCTCCTATTTATAACAAAATATTGGGTCATTCTAGATCTTGGTGCATGATTAAAATAATGTTAACCAAATCTAGATCCACCTTTTATGGAATATTTTATTATATTTGTTGGAGGGAAAAAGTATTTGACTTAGGTCAAATCCCTTTATTTGTTAATAATAAATAAATAAATGATTTATTTATCTCTTTAAGGAAGTGGTTGAAGGATAATCAAATAAATAATGATTTATTTAATTATTTGTGGGTGATTTGGTCATATTTAACAAGGAATATTATCTAAATAAGATTTAAATAATTATTCCTAGAAAACAATAAGATAAATAAAGGTTTATCTAATTGATTTCTTTGTTTTTGGGTTAAACATGACTGGGAATAATAATTAAAGTATGGTTTAATTAATTATTCCATGAGGAAAATCAAACAAATATAGGTTTGTTTAATATTTCCTTTTGGGGTTTCCTGTTTAGACCATAAACAACCTAATAAATGTGGTTTATTAAGTTATTTAACATAGTGAAGGAAATTTTACTTAGGGTAAAATTGGTCTTACATGGTGTACTTGGGTCCATCTAATGATAATAGGTTAGATGACCAAAAAATGGTGTAACACTTCAGACAAAAGTTGAGAAGAATCAACCCAAGGTTGTTGTCATCGATAGAGAAAGAGGTAAACATAGTTTTTAAAGCTGGTGTCATTGTTCCCATTATAATTTTATGATTTGATGTCAAATCTTGTTCTGGTGAGAAATAAAATGGGATAAATTCGTCTTTGTATTGATTTTAGAAACTTGAATAAGGTGTCTCTAAAAGATAACTATCCCCTTCCTAAGATGGACCATATCCTACAGAGAGTGTTTGGGGCCTCACGAATGTCACTTCTTGATGGATATTTATGATACAATCAAATCTTAGTGCATAAGGATGATCATTACAAGACTGCTTTCACGATAGCTTGGGGCACATTCAAGTATGCTAAAATGCCATTCAGGCTCAAGAATGCAGGAGCGACCTTTCAGCGGGCGATGGAAATAGCCTTTGAAAATGAAAAGGATGTTTTCTTACATGTTAATCCTGATGATTTGACATTTTTATCCCATTCCGATGACGAGCATTTGTATCATTTGAGAATTGTATTTCAAAAATGTAGGAAATTTCGAATTTCACTTAATCACAAGAAGAGTATTTTTTCCATGGAGGAGGGCAAGATTCTCGGCCATATCATCTCCAAATATGGTATCAGTATTGATCCTTATCAGATTGAGGCTATTTAACAAAATGATTTTCCACGTAGCAAGAAAGAGATACAATATTTCAATGGTAAGATGAACTTCTTGAGAAGATTTATTCCAAATCTTGTCGATCATCTTCGAGAGATGACCAATATGCTAAAAAAGGATAGTGATGTAAGGTTTTCGGAGGATGCCAAAAATTATTTTAATTCAGTAAATTTTTCCTTAACCATAGCTCCTATTTTGATCAGCCCCAACTACTCCATTGATTCATCATATTTTCATTTGCCTCCGAACATACCTTGGTTGCGGTTTTGATGCAAAAGAATATAAGACTGAGAATCTCATTGAATTATTCAACCGTACCATCAGGGATGTAGCCCTTAGATATAACATCATTGAGAAGCAAGCCTTGGCCCTGGTAAAGGCATTGAATGAATTTCAAGTGTATATCCTTCATTCACATATTCTAGCCTATGTCCCTAATGCAACAGTCAAGGATGTCCTAATGAAAACTTATCCAGAAGGCAAAAGAGGAAAGTGGATACTAGCTATGTTAGAGTATGACCTCGAGATCAAGCCTGCAAATATGATCAAAGGTCATGGATTAGCCATGCTCATGGTTGAATCCAATTTATACGCACTTGATATCAATCTCATTTCAGTTTTTTCCGATGAAGAAGATGATGGTGCACTCATGCAGGTATCAGATATTTTTCTCTCATCCCCTTAGTATTCTGATATCATCTATGTTCTTAAACATCTTAATCCTCCTCCAAATATGTCTAAAAGTAAGGATACGTCATTAAAGTTGAAATATTCCAAGTACTGTATTTTGGACAATGCTTTATATTGGAAAGATTCAGGAGTTGTCCTGCTGAACTGTTTCGTAGAAAATGAAGCCAAGGAGGTAATGATTGATTTCCATAAGGGATATTGTGGAGGTCACTTGTTTTGGAAAACCACAAAAAATAAGGTGTTGAGTGTTGGATATTATTGGCCTACTCTTTTTGTAGATTTATATAAAACCATGATGAGCTGTCATGAGGGCCATATATTTCAAGGTAAGAGGAAGCTTCTCCCACTGCCTTTGCAGTCTATATCTGTGCAAGCACCATTTCAACAGTGGGGCCTTGAATTTATTGGATAAATACACCCTAAATCTTTTTCCCAACATAAATGAATCTTGACAGCTATCGACTACTTCACCAAATGGATCGAAGCGATCCCAACAAGGCAAGCTATAGATTTATTCATTATTCAGTTTTTGGAGACTAACATTTTGTCTCCTTTTGGTTGTCCTCACAAGATAATTACGGATAATGCGGTTGCATTCAAGTCTAAGAAAATGGTTGAGTTTTTTGACAAGTAAAACATCAAATTGGGACACTCAACCGCATGTTATCCGCAAGGTAATGGATTGGCATAATCTTCTAACAAATCTTTAATCAACATTATAAAGAAGATGTTGAAGGAAAACAAGAAGAACTAGAATAAGAAGCTTGTTAATGTTTTGGAAGACAGGGTGAGTAGTAAGAAGTCAATAGGAATGTGTCCTTTTCAATTGGTATATGGAGTAGATAGAGTTTTCCCTACATCACTTGTAGTCCCGATTATGAAGTTGTTACAAGCCAAACAGGTAGTGAAGAGAATGATTTGCAGCGCCAGATCAATCAGATGATCCATCTTCAGCAAACCAGGGATGAAGTATTTCTAAACACCTCAAAGCTTCATGAAAGGATAAAGAATGTATATGACCGCAAGATAAAAGAAGATGATTTCAATATTGGAGATGTGGTCCTTCGTTGGGATGCAAGAAATGAGGAGAAAGGGAAACACGGTAAATTTGAAAACCCATGGAAAGGACCATAAAAGATTTCATATTCTCATGGACAACATGCTTTTTTATTGGAGGAAATGAATGGAGAAAATTGCATAGGAGTACCAGTCAATGTTAGGCTCCTTAAGCACTACATTTTTTGAGTAGATTTTTGAAAATTTCCTTATTCCATTGTACATATTAGTTTAATTTTTCTGCAAAGTGTGAAGCGGAGAATCATCGGAGCTTGGAGCCTGAGGTGAAGGCCATAAATTTCCATTGATTTTCTCCTGTTTTCAAAATTTATTTAAAGTCAAGTTAGTCCAATTTTGAGTCATTTTTCCATGTCAATTTTTCAGTATTCACTTTCGTTTTAAAATTTTGACTCCATGCTGAATGGTTAGGTTACTTGATCTATGGTTTTCTTGACACCTCCAAGGAGTTTCCATCCCCAGCTAGAGCCAATGTTAGTGTCACTATTTGCATCTTGTCACCATTGATCAAATGGACTCTTATCATGTCTTTTTAGGGTCCCATGGTCAAATTTTTGTCATTTCATCAGGTCTTCAAGAAAAAATATGGTCACTCGGTATTAGGTTTGGGACTATTTCCACTCCTTCCAAAATTTTTAAATTGTTGGTCCATGTCATCAAATAAGATAAGTGTATCATTATTCAGAGACTATCATAATTAATTCAATCATCACCACCATCATCTCATTTAGTTCATTGTCTCCATTAGGTCACTAGGGTTTCAAGGTCATCAGAACTATCATTTCATTCATAAAATCCAGAAATTGGAGTGGTAATAAAGCAAGTTTTTTTCAATAAATTTTGATTTTAAAAAATGTAATTTTATGTTTCTATATGTAATAAGAAATTTATGTTACTAAAGTTTTAGTTCAAAGTTTTGAAAAAGTTCAAAGTTCCAAAGAAGCCACAAAAATCCAAAAAATCACAATGTCAAAGGTTACAAAGTTCAAAAGAATGAAAGACATGCTACAAAAAAGTCTTGTGGGGCCCATCATCACTCAAAGGGAATCATCTCATATTTATAAAAGGGAAAAAAAGTCACAAATACATTTCATTTGCACTCTCATTTCCTCTCATAAACGAGCTCGTCCCTCATTTAGTGAGAAAAACATGTTTTTCTACTCAAACTAGAGAAAATTTTAAGGCGTTGCACATACAAACACTACACTGCGCTTTTGGAGGAAGGAATTGCGCATAGGAGAACTGTACTATGCATAGGCGTTGCACACTAGTGGCTTGCGCTGTGCATGAGGCACAATTGCCCAAATTTTCCAGTTAAGCACCAAATTCAAGTTTTTCAAGCTCCATTCCAGATTTTTCACCCTCCAAACTTCATAACAAGTAAGTCTATTCATTTCCATGCCCTCTCTACCTTTGCAAACCAAGAAATAATAATAAGCTTAGTCTTCTATGGTTTTGTATGAATTTCATGGTCTTGGTTTTCAAATTATGAATTGATGCTTTAAAACCCTAGTATGATTGTCCCTACACCTGTTTTTATAGCTTATACATCAACCCCATCCATCATAAAGCCATTTCCATTTATTTTCTATCATTTCCCTACAAACCCTAAATCTACCCTAGGTCTTTCTAGGGTAGGACTGTGTTTAGGCTTTTTCAACCCCCTCCCCTCAAACATTTCCCAATTTTCCTGCTTCCCCAATTCACTAAACTCATTCCCTATCCCCCTAAATTTCCTGAAAAATTTAGGCAACTTCCATGTCCAACATACCACCTCATTCCTTCATAACAAAAAACTTCACTATTTTTGCTTGTCTATCATCTAGGATCTCAATTATGGAAAAATATGCTTCACCATCATAGAAAATAAAACACCCCAATGGGGGGAATATACTAAGGTATGAGCCCTCAAATTGCAGTGAAATTACTTCCTCACCATTAATTAGAAAGTGCTTTGAAGATGTCAACTACCTAGGGTTTTGTCAAAGAGTGGAGGAGGTAGGTTTCCATGAGCAGCTTACATATTTGTTTGTCACCAATTTGAAGGGATAAAAGGCCACCATTTCAGGGATTGATTTCACATTTTCAGTTGATTCCATCTCTCTTGCTACAGGGATACCAAATCATGGTGAATATTGGTTGAAAGGGATAGGCCTAGACCTAGAGTAGTACAAACCCTACATAAAATCATAGTACAAAGAGGCTAATTCACATATTCTTCCATTCAGATATTTGGTGTAGAGGTATGCACCATTGATGAAGGTTGTGATGAATTTTTTCACATGTGAGGGAAGTTTTTCTAGATTGTACCGATATCACATTAGACTTCTCATGCACTTCCAACAGTGAACTCCCTTAATTTATGAAATTTCTTGTGTAGGAGTGTGAGAAAGATGTCTGAAAAGGTGTAAGTAAAAAACACAAAACATTACCCTAGTCTCTTTAACCATAGCGTGGTGAATGTAATAGTTCTCCATCAATTGGCAGAGAAGAACTTGACATGGGATACCTTAATTGAGGCATCCTTGCAGATGCACACAACTTAGCAGCAAAACATATCACCTACCATGTTGGCACAACCTATGGAGGTGGGATCATCAAAAAAATTGCCAAAATTTCAAAGAGGCCTAGGCCTGACATTACTCTCACCTATGAGAGAGGCAGGAGGTTTGTGTTTTCTCCTCAAATTGAGGAATGGGCCAAGCCTAGTTCACCAAAACAAGGATCACCATCAGCACAACATGAGACATTTGTGCATGATGAAGAGGAACATGAATTTGACTTAGTTGAATTGGAGGCCCATGAAGAGAAAGAAAAATTGGTGAGGGTAATCAAATACAAGGATGCTTAGATCAAAGAGCTCCAAGACAACTTGGCAAGGGAAAACTTTTACATTCCATTTCTAGAGCAAGAAAACCAGCAGCTGAAGACAAAATAGTTGATTTTGGAGAAAAGGATGTTTGAGGCAAACAAAAATGATGAGAAAGAAAAATCAGTGGTTGAGCATGATGAGTCTGACGAGCATGAACAACAGGTGAGAAGGAAGAGGCCAAGAACCATGGGTCTCAAGAAGGCATTGTAGAAAGAAAAAGAGAAAAACCCTACAGATGAGGAGCTCACTTTTGAGGAGAATATTGTCATGGAAATCAATGAAGATAGGGAATTTTGGCTAGAAAGGGTAAGTATACAATTGGAGAAGATCCTTGACAAGGCCAATAGGGAAAATCAGATGTTGAGGCACATGGTTGACCATTACCACACAAGAAGAAAAATTTGTAATGTCAAGGTCAAGCAATTGCAAGATAAGCTCAAGGAAACCCTATTCAGGAAAAATGAGAAGGGTAAGTTAGATATTATTTTTGATCCCTCTATGATGGCATAAAATACCTCATTTTCCACTTTTGGACAAATTTTGGGAAGATTCGGAGCAATTTTCGTTTTTTGGTGAAATTTGGTGCAAATTCCGAAAAATCAAAAATTTCACTAGGTCTGGAAGCACAGCGCCTTGGCGCTACGCATTTTCCTTAGGGATCAAAATGGCATAAAATCAGAATTTCTAGAAATATCTTAGCCTCCTCTAAAAACCCATTTTCTCAGATTTTTCATACAGGGCTCAGATTTTGAGAAAAAGGGGTCAAAATCAACATTTTGCCCCTCTTTTTTACTGATGTTGCGTTTATGGAGACACCTTGGGAGAGTGAGTTTTTGAAAGCTTTCCCATGGGTAATTTTAAAATATTAAATATGTTATGGAAACTAAACAGAAAGGGCTAGTTTACCATTCTCTCAGATTTCAATTTTCACTTTAGGAAGGTGCCTAACAATGGTCTACAAGATGGCACTACACATCTACAATTTTCTGAGATTTTTGTAAAATTTTCACTGTGTAATTTTCTCCAATTTCTAGCTTGACTTTTGTGAAAGTTAAAAAGTGAAATTATATGAATGTAAAATTCAAAATGTAAATTTAAATGGTAAAATGGAGTTGAATAGGTGTCTTATCCTCCATTTATTTCTTTGAGGATATGTCTCTTAGTGGTTAGATAAAGGAGGAATTTGTTGTGTTACCTCCCTAGTGTGTAGTAGATTTCAGATAGATGCATGCATTTGACTTTCTTGCTAGAAAATTCGACCTCCAAGGAATGATTTCGACCTCAGTAGCTATATGAGGCCTTTTTTAATCATTTTCAAGGGTTGGAGTCTAGGACATTGAGCTAGTGTATTTCATTCTGACAAAGTAATACAGTGAATATAGAGAAAATTTGCAGCTTAAATTTAGGGATTCATGTGGTGATCTTGTATGGCTATGTTTTTCTTTTGTAATTCAATCCATTGAATTCTTTCTCTTTCCATTACATATCTACTTCTTCCACTCATTGTCTTTAAAGGTTTTAAGCAGGTTTCATAAGGAATACATGTCCTATTTTGATAAGATGATGATGTTGTGTTTATTTTATTCTTAAGGAATGAATTCATACTTATATTCTTGTTCCTAGTCTCTTTGTTCATCCTACACCATAACCACAAAGCCTAAAGGGTCATTCAAGCTTGCCTACCTTTCCCCTTTATTCGCCTATAATTTTTTCTCTTATAACCCTACCAGGTTTTCAAGCCTAGCTATAAAGGTCCATTTTCATCCAGCACAAAAATCCAAATCAACCAAAACCTTAGAGCCTATTATACCTACCCTAAAATTTCCATAATCCAATTAATTTGACTGTGATCTCATTGAGAGAGTCCTCTCAACCTAGTAGGGCTAGTTACTAGGTCAAAGCGGTTTGTAGTTACCTTTGCTGGTCTCCTCCTCAACCTTCAGAGATCTGGTGGAGTGATAACACCTATATATAGTAATACAAACCCTATAAATCTAAAATGAAAATCCCTAATTGTGAAGTCACATAAACAAGAAGAAGCAAGGGTTTAACAAAGAATGGATTTTTTTTGTTTTTTTTGTTTTTTGTTTTTTAATTTTAATTAAATGTAAATAGGAATAGAGATTGTAAATGATTTTATTAGTAAAATTCATAGTAAAATTTAAAATTTTTACCATGCATGTATTAAATCTAACGGAAACTGTAAAAAAACAACTATTACAGTAAAATTTTACATTTTTACTATACTACAGGGGTTTTGTGTGAATCACTAGATGTTTCAAATTCAGATTCTCTAAATAGTGTTGTTGTTTGAAAGTATTTTACTACTCCACAGTGCTCTCCTGCACTAGGTATGTCTCTCATGTGGCTCATTTGTGGTTCATTTTTCAGTTTATCACTTTTTTTTCACTTCAAAAAAATAAAGTTGCGCTTTTTTTTTTTCTCGATATTCGGTGCGTTTGTTAACTAATAGCACTGGTGCATCAGGTAATAAAACCACACCAGTGTGGTTACCAGTACATTAGCATCTATCAACTACCACCATGATGACACTCTTTCCTTCGGACTTAGGTAAAAATGTGATAAAATCCATTGAAATCTCCTCCCAACGTTGACTTGGAATGCATAAAGGTTGTAGAAGTCCCGGGGTCTTAATTGTCTCCACTTTATTCTGCTGGCAAACCAAACATTCCGCCACAAACTTTTGAATATCAGATTTAAGGCCATCCCAAAAAAAATCTTTCTTCACCCTGTGGTAAGTTTTAAAAAATCCCGAGTGTCCTCCTAAAGGAGAAGTGTGCAATTCCAGAAGAATATTTTGTTTTAGTTGGGAATTCTTACAAAGATATAAGCGATCTTTGTACCATAAGGAATCATTTTTCCAACTAAATGTATCGGATGTACTAGGATCTTGCTGCAACTTTTGAATGAGTGTCCATACATCTTTGTCCTTCTTCCATTCATCTCTTGCTTCAGTTATCCAATCTGGTTGGATAATAGAAATAGCACAAAGCAATGCTTCCACCTCTTCATTATTTCTTGAGAGTGCATCTGCAACAACATTAAGCTTTCCTTTTTTGTAGATTATTTCAAAGTCATAACCCAACATCTTTGTGACCCATTTTTTGCTGCTCTTCTGAAGATAGTCTTTGTTCCAAAAAGTGTTTAAGACTATCATGATCAGTTTTTACCTTGAAGTGTCTTCCCATTAGGTAAGTTCGCCATTTCTTTAGTGCATGCAGTATTGCTAACATTTCCTTCTCATAAATAGGTTTCTGTAAATACTTTCTTTTGATTGGATGACTTTCAAAAGCAATGGGTCTTCCTTCCTGCATTAAAACAACACCAATTCCATTTCCTGAGGCATCACATTCCACAATAAAAGTTTTTGTGAAGTCTGGCGTAGCTAAGACTGGTGCTAGGCACATTGCCTCTTTAAGATGTTCAAAGGCCTTAGTTGCTTCAGGAGTCCATGAAAATGCATCTTTCTTGAATAATGTTGTTAGAGGTGCTGCTATTCTCCCATAATTCTTAACAAACTTGCGATAATACCCTGTTAACCCGAGAAATCCTCGCAACTGCTTTATGGTCGTGGGGACTTTCCATTCCTTAATGGCTTTAATTTTGTTAGGGTCTACTTTAACACCCTCGTGAAATATAATATGACCCAGATATTCCACCTCTTGTACTCCAAAGAAACATTTGGATGTTTTTGCACATAATTGTTTCTCCTACAATAGTTTGAGCACCCTGTCAACATGTTCAACATGATCCTTCCAAGACCTGCTGTAGATTAGTATATCATCAAAAAATACTAGCACAAATTTTCTAAGGAAGGGTTTGAAATGGAATTCATCAACCCTTGAAATGTAGAAGGTGCATTGGTAAGGCCAAAAGGCATGACCAAAAATTCATAATGACCCTCATGAGTTGAAATGTTGTTTTTAGAATATCTTCAGTCTTCATTCTAATTTGATGATATCCTGAACAAAGATCCAACTTGGTAAAATAAATTGCTCCATGTAATTCATCCAATAATTCATCGATCACAGGAATGGGAAATTTGTCTTTAATGGTGAGCTTATTGAGCTCCCTATAATCCAGACACATTCGCCATGATCCATCCTTCTTGTGTACCAATACTACAGGAGCAGAGAAAGAACTTTGACTAGGTTGAATTATACCCACCTCTAACATTTCTACAATCATACGTTCAATTTCGCTCTTTTGGAAGTAAGGATATCTATAAGGCCTGATGTTTGGAGGAACACTTCCTGGAATCAAATGAATAGCATGATCATGATCACGAATAGGTGGGAGACCTTTTGGAGTTTCAAACACCTTGGAATGATTGTCCAAGACTTGTTGGAGATCTGCAGAAATAGATGATTTTGATGTTGGAACTTCTAGTGAGCATAATTGTGCAATTACGCCTCGCTGTTCTTTCTTTAGAAGCTTTGTCATGAAATTAGAGCTTATTATCCTTCCTGGCTTCCCCGCAATACCCCGTAATTCAACTTCCTTTCCTTCTGAAAAAAATTTCAAGAAAAGTTCTTGAAAATTAAAAGCTACCGTCCCCAAAGATTGCAACCATTGTACTCCTAGTACAACATCAGCACCTCCCATAGGAATGGAAAGCATTTTACTAGTCAATACATATTCTCACATGGTTAGCTTGATATTATTACATTTTCTCGAGCAATTTATAGTTCCTCCATCTGCAACCATTACTTGACATTCTAGTGTTGGGTATAGGAAACAATTTAATTCCTTGGCTACCTTACAATGAATAAAATTATGGGTGCTACCTGAATCAATCAACACTATTACCCTTTTATTCTTGATATGTCCTTCTATCTTGAGAGTTTTAGGAGTGGTAATTCCTGCCAGTGCATTACACGATATGGTCGAATTCATTTATTCCTCTTCTAGGGCTGGTTCCTAGTGTATATTCTCTTCTTGTTCATTTTCTTCTTCTTCTTCACAATCTATGTAAAATAATTTCTTCTCAGCACACTTATGACCTTTAGTGTATTTTCTATCACAACTATAGCAAAGCCCTTTTGCTCTTTTTTCTTCTAATTGTTGTGGTGTCAACCTTGTAGGTTGTGGAAATCTAGGCGTAGCAAAACTTCCTTCTTTATAGAATTGGGTGGTAGGCTTCCTTGTCGCCATAATTTTACTTTCAACTTTTCTTGCCAACCTGAATGCCTTCTCCAATGAATCAGGTTCCAAAATGCAAACTTCATGTTGGATGTTATCCTTTAAAATTTCTATGAAGAGATCAATCATGTGTTCCTCTGGAATATCAGTTACCCTTGTATTCAATTTTTGGAAGTACTCAATGTGCTGCCCCACTAAACCCTTTTGTTTGAGATTTATCAATTGGCTAAAGAAGGTGTTGCTCTTTGTATCCTCATAATGTGCTATCATTTCCTCGTAAAAATTGACCAAGTGACAATTTTTTTACGGGAGCAAAGCCATTGATACCATACAAATGTATTTTGTTCTAAATGTAAAGTTGCAATGCGTACCTTTTGTGTGTTTTACACGTTATGGAGATCAAAATATTGCTCCATCTGTAGTATCCATGTTACAGGATCCTTTCCATCAAACTTCCTCATATCCATTTTTGGAATATGGTGGTTCTTCCCTCCAACTATAGAGTTTATGAAATCACGATTAACATTTATTTTTTTCTCATCATGAGTTTCCTCTACTATCTTTTCACCATTAGGAAACATTTCTTGTATCAACTTTGCCAAACCTTCGATGTCTAATTTTAGATCTTTCTTCATGTTTTCCATGTTGTCTTTCATTTTTTCATCAATCTTAGCTTCCATGTCATCCATCTTAGCTTCCATGCCATCCATCTTAGCTTCCAAACCATTCATATTAGCTTCCACGCCTTTCTTCAAACCATCCATCTTAGTTTCTACGCCTTTCTTCAAAACTTCCATTTCATTTTTTGTTGTTCTTTGCGAAAGCGAAATTTGTTGCACTTGCTCTTGTAATTTTGATATGTCATGTTGTCATTCTTCGTCTTCATGAGTCGTAGTAGAGCCTTCTAAAAGCTTAATGGGTGTTGAATTATTTTTTGGGGCCATTTTAGAATCCAATATTGATATCTATTCTACAATATGCCCTTGGAATCAATTCAACTTGATTCTTCAAACAAGACTTATGCAATTCGGAAAAAAAAAAATACACACCTTTTACTTGCTTTGAGGAGCTCGATATTGAAATTGAATTATCTATGTAATTGAAAATCTTCAATATCTGAAATTCATCCCTATAGTAGCCCTCTGAAGCTTCTTTCAAATGCCATAGGTCTGATCTAATTTGGATTCTTCAAGACAAAGTTATGTCCACTCTCCCACAATGACCCAATTTTGGAATGGTTTAGTTGAGAGAACTTGTACGACTTTCCACGTGTCACTGTTTCGTCCTTCGGATCTGAAATTGATAGCCAAGAAACTAAAGTATGTGTAATTGCAACCAATTTTTACGACACTCCAATCTGATGTTCAGAGAGAGAGTTATGAATATTTTCCCACGATCACCTCTTTGAGATGACATTCGGGGGCCTGAAAAAGCACTACCTTCCACAGATCATATCTCCAAACATATTGTGAACCAAGCTCTGAAATTTTTTGACGAGTTTCCTCAGGATTTAAGCTTCGCACCCTAAAAATTTCAGATTCTGAACCTTAGTAGAAAAATAATTATAGTGCAAATTCCATGATGACCTGTTTACATTTTTTTAGAGGTGAGGTCTAAAATGGGCCTCCTAAGGAAAATGTACAATCAAAATTCACTTTATGAGAACCAATCACATTTTATGGGATGGCATCATCCCTAATGGTTGAGGTGGCATTGCTTGAGTTAAAAGTACTTACTTGTCACATTCTCAATGGTGGATGAAAATCCATGGTTAACCATGGTAGTTCTCTAAGTAATTTTAAAGTCAAAGTAAAGTACGGATAATAAATTTCATTTCACACTTTTTGAATAGAAATATATTATTGTCATTCCATATTTCTTGAAAAAAACAATGCATATGCCTATACATTTATTATATTATATTATATTTATATAGTATATTAATTACATATTATTATACAATTTAAATAATATAAAATTTAATTAATAACATATAATATAATTAAGAATTTATAAATTTATATTTATATTTTATTTTAAGTTATTTAAGTACAAAGGACAAATGCATTAGTTGTTCAATGATAATAACTTTTCTTGAAAATATCATTCTTATTTATAGTCACATCGATAGAATTTTATATTAATTTTATTTTGGTACAACTTTTCAATTGAATTTAACCATGGTTACATGGATTTTGGTGCAAAAAGTGAATTGTAAATTCATAAATTTAATTTTATTGGTTTAGCTGTTATTTTATTATTTCCTTAGGAGTCCCATTATAGACCTCAAAATTCCCCTAATGGGAGTACGAAAAATACTAACTTCCACAGATGATATCTCCGAAAATATTGCGAACCAAGCTCTGAAATTTTTAGAAAATCTTCCTCGGGATTTCAGCTTCGCACCCTAAAAATTTCAGCTTCTGAAACTTCGTAGAAAAAAAGTTATAGCGAAAATGCCACGATGACCTGTTTGGAGCAGCGAAACCCTAGAATCCCAACCTCTGATACCAAATGTTGTGTAACCAGCTCCAAAAATAGAAGAAAAAAAAGATATCAACGCCTTAGAAATAAGCCACTTCGAGGGGCAAACCTCCAATACATTACATAAATGAACAATTCTTGGATGATACAATTTACAAAACCTCCTTTCTATATATAGGAGTCCATGGGGCCATAATGTAATTCTAGTGGGCCACAATGTAATCCTAGCCGACCTAACAATAATAATTTAAGGGCACAATAATAACAAAATGGGGGTTACAAGGGTACAATAATAACAATAAGGGGGTTACACTAACAATAATAAGGGACTATACTAGTGATATAGGGACATAACATTCTCTAAATAGTGTTTTTGTTTGAAAGTATTTTACTACTCTATAGTGCTCTCTTGCACTAGGTATGTCTCTCATGTGGCTCATTTGTGGCTCATTTTTCAGTTTATCACTTTTTTTTTCACTTCAAAAAAATAAAGTTGCGCTTTTTTTTTCCCGATATTCGGTGCGTTTGTTAACTAATAGCACTGGTGCATCAGGTAATAAAACCACACCAGTGTGGTTACCAGTACATTAGCATCGATATAAATAACTCCTTTTTTAAGGCACCATAACTACTTTTAGGTATGCACACCAAAATTTATTGTTGATTTTTCTCAAATGCAGGGAGAAAATATCATAATTATATCAAATGGACAATTCTTGAAAATCCAGTTCATTCCATAATATTTCTCAAAGTCCATCGACGAGTTATCCCTATTCATCTCCAAACTTAATTACTTCAGATTTTATTTATATTTTCATTATCTAATTGAATTTATTTTTTTTATCCATGTCAATTAACTAAATAAATTAATGTATAAAAATTTGCAAGTTCATGCATATTTAGAATCAAGTTCAAATGCATAAAATTTTCAAATAGTTCCAAAACATCGAAAGCTCTTATCAGGAGCAGCATACCATAAGGCGCGGTTGGTAGATGAAAATGGACAGTTGCTTCACCCTGCTAATTGTAACACACCATCTTCTAGCCACAATACTGGGACAATGATGGTAATAATTATTTGGTATAGTGTAATTATTTCAACTTCAAACCAATTAATAATGCATTGATGTGCTTTCTAATTGATATCATCGATTTTGTACTAACCATTTTCAAATATATTTTTTGAAATTATTAGGATTCTAGTGATGATGAGCGACCTACCTACCATCTTTCGTTGCACCCCACAACAATGTCAAATTGAGGGAAGGTTGAATTAAGAGAAAAACTCAGAGAGGAACGATACCAAGAATGGTTGAATCAACCACCTATTCAATTACCACTACATCTAGATTCACCAAATAGGAATGACTACAACAATAGTAGTTCTTCACAAGTTGGAAATGAAGGAAATCAAATAGAGGTTGGTATGGATGATTACTTTAGGGATACGAATTCCATGGAGACAATGTTGTTAGATGCATTCCAGAACGATGATCAGCTAGGGGATTATTCTCATATTGCTAATACCTTTTTTGAAAGCCTTAAATTTTCTTCCACCACCCCTCTCTTTCGACCTGGTGGTCAGTTGAAGTCTACTCATTTGGGGAAAACGATGTTACAGTACAAATTGAAAGCAAAGTTTGGCTTGGCTTGTCGAATGCATGTTTCTTGGAAATTTTGAGGTAACTGACCATCAAGTCCCTTATATTTTGAGAAATCTTGTCATACAATCAACATTACAAATGATCAATTTTATGAATGTTAATAATTATTGGCATTGTACATTTAATATTTTTCACCAACTATAGGTTATTCAAATATGAGGTTCTTTCGATTGATAATGTCTTGCCCTGTAGCTGTGAAGAGGCAAAGAAATTTTTGAAAATGTTGGGTGTTGAGTACATATCATATCAAGCATGTCCAAATGATTGTATTATATATAGCGGAGAATATGCACACAAAGAGATATGTTCAAAATTTGGGCATGACAAGTATGATAAATAAAAAAAAAGGGTAAATCACGTGGTCCTCCTTTTAGGTTACATCAGAAAGATACAAGAGATTAATGAAGTGGACTTCTCTTCTTTCGAATGTGTTATTTTTAGGTGCAAGTGGTGGGACACCTTTGATCAGAATAATGTAAAGGAAGATTGCAATAGTAGGATGATATGTATCAACTCTAGAAAGATGTGGGATGAAGCTAAGGAACCTTATGTTTCCCCCAAACACTGTAACTGGGTGTTTTTTTACCCAGATGTGTTGGATAGGGATTGGTGGTTCGTAAAATGAGACATGACCCTAGATCAAAACATATTTTTAAGAAAAATAGGGTTATAATGCCAAGCAAGTTGGAAGATAATGAGGGTGATCATGAGAACAGAGAGTGATATGGTACATGTGTTATTTCATCATCTATATTATTTAAGATGGGTTTTTTATAAAGAAGAGGGCTTAACCTTATAACTAAGACTCTTTTTTTCCAAACATTATAATATGAATTTTGAATTAATTGGTTTGCATTGTCTTAATGTTAAAATCATTTCACTTGATAATTTGTAATTATTTTGATCTAGAAATCAATGCACTGTATCAAGTTATTTTTTTAATGTCAATTCTAAAATAATACAACTACTTGATTGCTTTAAATGGTTTTTCACTATATCGTTACTTAATTAAATGCACCCTATTATCTATCTATCAATATATATGTGTGTGTATGTGTGTGTGTGTGTGTGTGAATGATATCTTCAAAATTTTACAAAATTTATTCATGTATACTGTTATTTTTGGTATGTAAGATCATAATAAAATAATGATAATTCTAAACATGAATTTATTTGCATTATTTTCTAAACTTTATTATGTTACAAAAATTCATATTATTCTAGATTTATTATTTTTCAATTACTTATATTCATACAAATTTACAAATATGGTAATTTAACAATATGTACAGTATACATTTTACTTACTGTAGTTATGGTTCAAAATTAACAATTAATTTACGATTTTACAATTTAAAATTTTTACAATTTTAATAAAATTGAATCATTACAATACATACAATTACAACTACAATTACAATTTTACAAATATTTTACATACAATTAAAATTAAAATTACAATTATAATTTTACATACAATCACAATTTTACAAATTTATAAATTTACAAATTTTACAATTTTAATAAAATTGAATCATGACAATACATACAATTACAATTACAATTTTACAAATATTTTACATACAATTACATTTGCAATTTTACAATTTTACATAATTAAAATTACAATTACAATTTTACAATTTTATAAATTTACAAATTTTACAATTTTAATAAAATTGAATCATGACAATACATACAATTACAATTACAATTACAATTTTACATTTTTACACACAATTACAATTATAATCAAGATATATACAATTACAATTACAATTACACAGTTTTACAATTACCAATACATAATATTTAATAGATATCATGATTTAATATTAAAAATAAACATCACGGTCATGATAACCATCGTACAAACATCATATTCTAAAATACACATTCAAATTTACTAACATCATCTACTCATCATGATCATGATCATCTAACAAAACACAAGAATTGTATAACATCGTCATAACACAAACATCAAATATACATCTCATGTCAAATAACTGCTATAACATACACATATATCTGCAAGAACATTAAATGAACATATTGAACATGACCTAACAATATACACATCATGATGAACACCAACATGTAAATTAAGTACATCAACATGAACATAAAATACATGCACCATATATATATATATATATATATATATATATATAATGTCAAAAATATACAGCTGTAATATAAATGCATATAAATATCAAATATCTGGTGGTACTACATCAATAATATAACTATTCGAGGCCTACTCAATCGATGGGGCCTCATGCTTAGATGGATGTGCCTGCTCAGTCGATGGTGTATGTTGATCAGATGGACATGCCTACATAGGAGGTGCATGTTGAGATGGTCTCTACTCAGGAGGTGCCTGCTGATATTGTGCCTGCTCAGTGGATGGTGCCTGCTCAGATGGACGTGCCTGCTGAGGAGGTGCCTACTAATATGGTGTCTACTCAGGACTAGGTGCCTACTGAGATGGTGTCTGCTTAGGACTATGTGCCTGCTGAAATGGCGCATGCTCAGAATATGTCTACTCAAGACTAGATGTTGGCTACTCATCTCCGGTGCGAGGTGAAGGAGGAGGAGGTGGAGTACTAGAATGATTACTCCCCTCATGATCATCTGATGAGATTTTATGTAACACATATCCAAGGCGCCTATCCCTCCTAGCCACCAGTAGCCTGGAAGCTCCGACAATATGACACATAAGGCTCATCATATCGGAGAGCATGCCCCTCTAGAGCTCTGTGAGTATAATATCATCCTGGATCTCTCTGATCGTCGTAGGGCGGACTCCCTCATCAAACAGGAGTCTACATAGTTGGTTGCCTAACTCCATCCTGAATCGAATGTCTGCCCTACGCCGCATGCCCAAGGGTATATGCCCCCGAGGAGGTCTGTCACCCTGATATGTGGCCTCCACCATATCCTCGCCATCTACATGAACATCTAGTGGGGGTGGAATGATGTCCCCAACGAATGTGCCAATATCTACAAAATATATAGTACACAACAATAATTAGACAATTTCATTAAACAATTTAATAAAAAAAGTTAAAGAACATGTTAGAATAAATTTTATTCTAATTAATTAAGAAAATAAAATGAAACTATATTAATTTAAAGAAAACACTAATACTACCTCTAACATCTGGTGGCTCATCCTATGTGAAGAGAATGTTGGTACACCCTCGTCAATCCAAACCTGCGTAAGGACACGACACCATCACAGACATGTGATCATCAACACTAGCTAGTACCTTCAGTGCATCACTATAAATCCTAGTCGAATACTCGGACATGCCCCTCATGGGCACCATCTCGCCCCACATCTGCATTTGTACATGTAACATCGACCTATGAGGTTGGCAGACAAAATTAGGCCTTGTCTCCAGAAAAATCTCAAAAAATAAACAAAATAACTCTGAAGAAAAAGGGAAGATCAACCTTCCACGTGCCTGAGAATGACATCTATCTAATGCTATACAAAACTGTGGCAAAAAAATGGCAGACCATCTAACAAGTCGTGGCGTCTAGAATAAAGAATCAACATAAAATAAAAGAGGACAAATAATGCACTTCCCGTCACTGGTATAATGTGAAATGGTCATTAGTAATAGTGGTAGGAACCTAACCTCCTCTGGACCAAACGAAGCAATGCGTAGCTGACCACCAGACACCTGAAAATCTGCAGGAGAAATTATATCATCCCTAATGTATCTTTGGGAGTACACCAACTGAATCCCTGCTGCATAACCAATGGGGACTTCTGGGAAATGGGGAAAATCTTGCCCTGTCCTAGATTGGACAATAATAAAATAAATGTCCTCCTCAGTGGGTTGGTACCACTGGCCAAGACCGACCTTGAAATCCTATCAGTGGGCATCCCACCTGTAGATCAACTGTCCTAATAACCCATTGTGCCCCTTCAGGGATGTAGCCTCCTCCTAGAAGTTAAGGAGGCCTACCTCCCTTAAGAGCAACTAGGTGGGTGTCGTAATAGGGCGAGAGTACAAAAGTCTCTCCCTCTCTCGTGCCTCCCATTGCTGTATCATGTTATGATTTCCCTCCCTCTACTCTTGTTGTTGCCTTTCCTCTCTCCGTTGATGTCGCTAAATGATTCACATATTAAATACATCAGCCTCCCTCATACATAAAACCTAATTTTTTAATTAAATGACAAATGTATTTAAAAATATATAAATATAGCGTTTAATGAAAAAACAATAGTCAAGCACCGCCATCGGTGTGAACCTGTATATCACGCACTGCCCATGGTGCGCATGAAAAAAATTCACGCACCACCAAAACAACAAATATTACTTCAATAAATATTTTTGTGTGGTGCATTGACCAAACTATTCACCCTAGGGCAGTTGTTATACTGCAACGCATCGCCAGCTGGAAATAGTTTACCATTGGCGGTGGTGGTGCATTCCCATAATATGGACACACTAGGTCGTTATGTCTATTTTTACATAATGCCCGATGCGTTCCGGTAAACGACCACACTGCAGTAAATAAAGTGTTATTTTTAAAAAATTTAAATTATCGGTGCGACCGACAACTGACACGCACCACACTATTTTATTGTTAAACAAGTGCAATTTTTCTTGGTACTGCACTGGGCTGTCACATTTACCGCTCGGTGTGGTTTCCGTTAACATAGTTCACGGTGCGGCCTATAAATTTACAGGGAGCACCGATAACGGTGCGAGCTGAACAACTCAAACGCACTGCGCATGATTTTTTTTTTTTCCAAAAAAACGGTGAATTTTAACTCAATTTAAGAAATTAATCTGCCAAAACCTTAAGTTGGTGAGAAACAAGTAGATTACCTGTGCATTTCCACGTCGAGGAGGCATATTTTTAACATTATACTAAAAACCAAAATTTCCCACCATTTTTCAAAATTCGAAGTCCACACAGTGAGCAATGGACGGAAGCAACACGAACAATGGGAGCACTGATGGCAAGGCACCTCAGAGAAGGAAAACTCACACTAGTGCTTGAGAGATATACAACACTGTAATAAGTAAAAATGATTTTTTTACAACCCGTTTTTTTTTTTAAATTAACTCTTTTTGGGTGCGCTCGATTATGAGACGCATCGAGCGGTTGTATCAATTGCGCACCACACTTATTTACAATGCGCTAGATTATTGAGATGCATCAGGCTAGTTTTTACGGAGAGAAAAATGTCTCAGTGTGCCATTTGATAGTACACACCAGTGCACTTTATATAAAACACATCGATGCGTTGTATGTATGAAGTGCATCGTTGTTTTCGTAGTACTAAAAAATAACTATGCAACACTTCTTTAGCCTCTACTATGCGTCGGTGCGTGCTATGATTAGAAACACATCGCAAAACAAAATATGCAAAAACCTCCACTTTCCAACCTCCTCTAGTGACCTCTGCTAAAAACATATACCTGGGTTATTTTTATAAGGGCTTCCTCAAAAACATTCGCCAGAGGGTCTTTTCCTTGTAGTGATATCATGGGGAATCCCCTCACGATAATTTATCTTTGATCCTTAAACAAACGTCACAAATTTGACCAATATACACAAAGAATAATCGCTCATGAGCCTTAACTCATCATACGTCTTCCTTTTCTTCTTAGGATAGTTACCTTGGAAATTAAAACAATGTATGAAAAAATGTCTCCCTTGTATTCCAACATAGGTAATGAGTGGATGAGGATGAGTAGATAATGGAGGATGATATCATGGTCTACCTCAACGATAATTTGTAAGGCTTTTAAAAGGAGAATTTTTGGTTTGTTATTAATTTTTTTTTTGGTATATCTTAATTTTTGTTATGCAATAAATTGCTTTGTGTGCATTGACAACCTGGTTTCATAATATCACACCAAATTTGGCACACCTATCAGGCCTAGTGTAACATCCCCACATAGTTGAGCAAGCTGAGACTTGAATTTCTCTTTAAAAACTTGAAAAAAATTGTGATTTTTTGCAAACCAAACAATGTTTCTTTTATGAGAAAATTCATGATATTTTCAGGTTGAAAAATCGGCTGGATCAAAAATCACAATTTTTTGGCACATTGCCAAAAATCAATGATGTTATCAACAAAGCATAAAATTACTAAATAATGTCGAGCATTGCCAAATGTGGAATTACAACATTTAATTTAATAAAGCAAGAGTAACATTTTAGCTACCCTTGGAATGCAATTTTTCTTTTGGTTAAATCTTTTGCGCTTTGAATTGATTTCCAAAGTCAAGTTCCTCGACAAGTGAAACTTCTTTCGAAAGTCATATGCTCATAATAAAAATTAGGTAGTGATATTTCTTATTTTTCCCATTTCTATTTTATTTTCTTTCAAGTTTTTTTTTTCTAAATTAGGCTAAGTCTATTATAGAAACATAGTGGTACAAAACTGCCTCAGTTCAACTGTATGAGCCTGAATCTAGGCTTGATGTCCATGCTTGACAGAAATAAGAACTGCCCAGTATGGGAAACCAGTTCTGTTATGAAGATGATCACCGCCCTTGGTAGGGAAACTGGTGCTTAACCCTTTACAGTCAATGTTTGAAAACAAAAATTCTACAGTAGCATGCAGCATCTGCTGCTGTAAACAATTAAAAAAAACAGGGCATTTTGCAAAATAGAAGAGCTCAAAAACCATTTGGAAACAGTGCTACCCGGCCTCATTGCTTGTGAACTGGTGAAGGCGGTTCCTCCACTATGCAGCACCAGTATTTTTCCCCAGAATCTTCAGCATCTTCATTCTGGTCACCATCAACATCTGCGTTCTCAGTCTGGTCTCCAGCTACACCCGAAGGCTGAGCACCTACCTGCATGGAAAAATGGCCCAAGTCGGGGATAACAGAAGTGGGGGGAACACGATGAGAATCAGTGGAAGGCGAAGCAGGGGGGAGGCATGGGCCAGGATGGGAGAGATGAGGCTCGGCTAACGGAGGAGGAGGGAGAGTTGATTCCTCACGTAGAGTCACCGAAATGAAAGCAGTAACAGTGGGTCGATCAAACGAGCAGTCGAAATGGAGCTCCGCCCTTTGGGTGGTTTGCCTCAGGATACGACTGCCTAGAGGGCGATGCTCAGCGGGAATGGGGCCAGAGGGATGTACAGGGGGCTGCAAATCGTGAGGAGAGCCTGAAGGTCTGCCACTTTCCCAGGGACCTCGGGTGGCTCGGCTTCGTCTGCCTTCTGCATCATCCGAGGAGGTCGCTTCGTCTCGGTTGCCCGAGGGTCGAGAGTTTGCAGGGTGGCCACGGGTTGAGCCACGGCAGCAACGCATCCTGTGTCTGAGCCTTGGCATGGCTTGCGCGTTTGCTTGCAAAGGCCGAAGGAAATTAGAGCAAAACAAGGCAGAATGGAGCGCACGGTGAGTTTCAGGAGTAGTCTGCCAGTTTACGTGAGAGAGGCAGAAGGTGCTGTGGGTAAAATGGTATCCCGGAATGGTTTCAAGGAAATTGAGAAGGGAGAATCGCCGCCCCGTCTGAGTGCGGGAGCTAGCTTCAGCACAATTTGCAGGGTAAATGCTACGGAGGAGCGGCAAAGCACCACAGACGGAGCAGGAATGAAGCGAATGACTGGAGACGGAGGCCATAATGAACCAGTGTAGCAGACCGAGGCGAGTAGAATGCCGGCGTTGTAAATTTAATGTCGTCGAGTTAATGTGCATGTTAATGGAGCCGCAGGGGGCCAGTTGGCCACCCCATGCGAGTCTCCTTGGGAGATGCACGGGGTCGGACGTCCCGTCAGGTCGTTTGATCATCCGCATCTGGAAGTGGGCGATCATTTTGCACCAGCTTGAGAAAATTCTGAAGGATCTCTCTGTCATGGATTATCTGAGGAGGCCCATGTCGGAGAGTATCGGTGTTGTTGACTCCAAGATTAGCTAGGAGATCTGCTACTTTTTTGCCTTCTCTTTTGGTATGGATGAAGGAAATAGCTTGGTTGTTCCTCAACCAGTTGCTGAGATTTTCAATTTTGGATGTCAATATCCAACTGGTGGCTGATTTTGCTGAACTGGTACCCTGAAGAAGTTGATTAGCCAAGCCGATAAGAATTTGGGAGTCTTCTTCCACTATGATAGGAGAGAGGTTGAAAATAAGGCTTAGCTGCAGCCCTTGCCAGAGTCCTTCCAGTTCTGCCGAGTTGTTGGTGTCCCAACCAATAGAGCCGTGGTAGATAGCAAGGGCGTCTCCCAGTGAGTTTCTGAAAATGCCTCCAAAGCCTGCAGGGCCTGGATTTCCCTTAGAGGCTCCGTCAAAGTTCAGCTTGAAGATTCCTGGAGGCGGCGGAGCCCATTTGAGAGGGGTATGAGGAGTCTTTTGTCTATTGAGGTTAGGAACAGTCGTGACTTTGAGCTGCCATTTTTTCCATATGGCTATTTCCTTTGGCTGCTGGGGGAGATCCTCATCCTTCCAACTTTGCAGAGCTAACGTTTCCTGAAGATGATTACTGAATTTGTTCCAGATCAAGTCCATAGGGGTAGATTGACTCTTGAAAATTCTTTTGTTCCGTTCTTTCCACACCGTCCAAAAGAGAAAGCCTGGAATGATTTGGCAGAGAGTGTTGAGAAGAGGGCTACTGTAAGGATGCTTGGGCCATTGGCGCATGATACTGGTTAATCAACCTGAAATCATGATTTTCAACTTAAAACACAAAAGCCTTCCTGGTGATTCTGGTGCTTATATCATTATCGCGGGAAATTAACTAGTGTGTGTTATTCAAGTATGTGTCACTTGAAAGAATAATTGGAAGGAAGAGTTGATATTGCTAGTCACATTTCATTGAATTGTGTTTCTGTATTGTTACTTATCTAGAGAAGGATAGATTAAATCAACATAGAAGAACTGTCGTGGTGAGATACCATAGATGGTTCCTAGTAAATACCACCACATGTGCACAAAACTTATAGAAGTATGATGCAGATGAAATAGCTAGATCCATGGATTCTAAGGCCCCAAAACCCACCTGCCACAAGCATGGATATTAATCATGAAAAGTCATGCCTTCTAGATTATGAATTTTCTAAGGTCCCTCCCTTTCATGTAGAGGATAATTTTCCTTTTCCCCACAAGGACTTGGAATTGGGTTTCAAATACCTTGGTTTCTTTCTTAAACTAAATTTTTACAAGTTTGCACATTTGGTATCTTAAATTGTGTTTCCTTTAACTTTCAAAAAAAGTTTGGAAATTCCCTTTGGCCTTGACTTGGTTTTTCATCTTTTGGTCAATCCTAATTTTATTTTGTACCTCGTAAAAATATAAAATGGACAATATCTAAGCAACAAAATTATGAAAGATTTGTAAAATAAGCTAAACACAAAAATAACAATGGAGTAGAATTTTTTTATTTTATGTATTCAACTATGTGAATAGTCAGATAAACATATTATGCATTTGTTGTACATAACGAAATCATACTCCATATCTTGCAAAGGTAAACTGAGTTTATAGCTATATGTTGTAAGATGCATACTTAGATTAGGTGTGTATGTGCATTTGAAAATCTTTGGTTTAGTTATTTGTGTCTAATTATTGCTTCAAATGTGACCATGCAATGGACATTTGAGCTTTTTATTTCTCATGGAAAGAATTCTACAAAATACTTTTATGGTGCAAAGTTTGGAATTTTTGGTGGTAAGTTCTCTCATTTATTTATTTTTATTTTGTTTCATTTTCCTAATGTCAAAGAGGAACTTATTTACTTGTTTTAAATAGTTTTATTAAACGTTTCAATGAAATATCAATATTTTTATAAAAATTTGTTATGAAGTGTATGAAGTCCTACCTCATTGAGCATCAGATCTCACTGTTTTCTAATTTTTGTTGTGGAGAATCATTGGAAGAAGTGTTTAATTAGGACCATTGTATTTAGTGTGTTTGTGAACTTTTCCATGTGTTGTAAAGGAAGTTCTATAGTCTCATTATATTTCAAATAGTGATAAGAGTTTTAATAGATATTTTAATTAAAAAAGTAGATGATAACACATTATTAGTATTTAAATTAATATCTATTGGTTACATATCGAATACCTTGAACTCATCTTCCAAGCTTGGATTATCCAAAGAATGAAGTTTCTAGTCTTTAGCATGACTCTCGATTGGTGGATGCTATTGATTACACAGTTTTTAGAAGAAAACTATTGAATGATTTTAAAGGTGGAAAGACATGTTAAATGCATTGGAAAGAAAGTGGGAATTTTTTGAAGTGATTAAACAATATTTCATGAGTAAATTTTAGCCCAATCAATATTTAGTTGGAAACTCATATTGTAATACTTGGCATTTCATCTAATAAAATTTATGGTTCAAATTATTTACGATTGTATTTGATATTTTTTGTGTTGTTATCAACTTATGAGACTGCATGATTCACGTGTTTTCATATTAGATGAGCATGAATATTGTATGGTATTTTTTTAATATAGTCACAAAATAATACTAATGAATTTATGTTGATTAAAAATGAACACAAATAAAATGAATGTAAAACTATTAAATTATTAGTTTATATTAATTAATAATGAACACAAATAAAATAAATATACAACCACTAAATTATTTGTTTATAATGATTATTTATGAAAGTAAATGAAATGAATATAAACTACTAAATAATTCATTTATATAATAATTGTAAAACTACCAAAACAAGATAAATGACTACTGCAAATGATAAATTTGTGATTAGAAATGACAAATAAATTTTTCATATATACGACTATTAGTAGCTAATTTACAGTATCTTATAACATGACCGAAAGTTAGTGATATTTCTTTGGTCATTAATTGGTTTCAAATGATGGCTAAAATTTAAATATATATGACTATTAGTAGCTAATTTATAGTATCTTATAATACGGACAACATTTGGTCATTATTTGGTTTTCTCGGGTGATCATATAGTAATATATTTTGTTGTATATTTGGTCATTAGTTGTGGCAATTAATGACTTAATTAATGACTAAATGTACTACTAAACAAATAAATTGAGACAACCAATTAATGATTAAGCTAAAAATGACTAGAAGTTGGTCGTGTTATAAGATACTATAAATTAGCTACTATTGGTCATCGATTCAAAAATTGTCGTTAATATGCAACTTTTATTCATTTGTTTAGTAACTAGTTTTCCATTTTGTACTAGTGGTGACCGAAAAATGGTCGTTAATATGCAAATTTTAGTCATTTGTTTAGTAACTAATTTTCCATTTTGTACTAGTGGAAGCAACCTCACATTCTAGCTGGGTTTTTTTCCAAAAGGATTTCCCAGAGAGAATATCTTGTGTCTTATGTGCGTGTGAGCTTATTTTGTCATTCTCTACTTTTCTGCATAATTTCCATTCACGTGCATGCACCAATTATAGTTAAATTTACATATCTAGAAGTTTAATAAAACTGTAATACTCTAAAAAAATCATAATTTTAATATATTATTATTAGATCTGTTGTGATGAACTTTCTAGTGGAATATCATAGAATTTTACGGATCAGGAAAGGATGAACGGGGAATATGGTAACCAGTCTCATGGTGGGCACAGGTCGGATAAAGATTACACGATTAGAGATGACAGGTTCTTGGATACACCAAATAGGATAGGTGATGGACACATGTTCTACTCTAGTTCTAGTTCCAACAGGTAGCATAGTCATCATTGTTACCATCCTTACATCAAGAATGACAAGGGATATTTTCCATATGAGTTTAATAAAGCAAAGCCAGCTACATTTGATGGATATTTCCAAAAGATGGAAGATGAAAAGGCATGTTTACTTGGGATGAAGAAGTTCTTTGAGCTGCATGATTACACAGAGAATATGAAGGAAAAAATAGCTATATTCATCCACAAAGGGAAAGCAGACATTTGGTGGGAAGATGTGAAGTGGGTTAGATACATTAGGAAAAAAGAGTTGATTTGGCATGAATTCAAGGGACTTTTCAAGAGGAAATATTTGTCAGAGAGGTACTATGATAGTAAAGATAAGGAATTCTATGATCTAAAGATGGGATCGATGACAGATGAGGAGTATACGACCAAGTTCATGGATTTTTCGAGGTATGTATCATATCTAAAGGATGAGAAAGCCAAATTTCAGATATTTTTCAGTGGATTACCATTATCATTGAAAAATTGAATTGAGTATGAAGAGCCTCAGTCACTTGAAGAATTTATTTGGAAGTTGAAACACTGTTATGAGAAATCAAAGCGTAAGACTTAGTATCAAAAATTTTGGAAAGAGAAAGATAAGACGAGGTAAATGGCAGCTGAAAAGAAAAATACCTAGGATGTAGGTGAGAAAAAAAATGTTATGCCTTAAAATAATTTTAATGGACCTCAACCTCGAGAAAATCATAATAGAGTTGATGGTAGGAGACAGTTGCAGTTTTGGACATGTGGTAAGGAGCATCTTAAGAATGATTTTCCACAAAAGCACGGTGCTAGGCCTCAGATCTACAATGCACAAGAAGTGGGGAAAGTTGGGGATGTAGGGAAAATTATTCCATGGATCTATGCAACATTGGATAACAAGAAGGAGGATCACCAGGCATCTATTATCAAGATGGATGGTAAGCTTTGTGATCAACTTGTTTCTATTTTGATTGACCTTGGATCTAATTATAGTTATGTTAATCTTGGCCTAGTGGATAAGTGTGGTTTGAGTAAAGAAGTGTGTGCCGAATATTGGTTAGTGAAGTTGGATATAGGTACAAAGAAAGGAGTTCACCATTGGGTAAGATATTTTACATTTGAATATTATTCAAGAAGGCTACATCGGTTAGAATGGTTACAACTTTGTAGTAAAAATGCAGTCGTAGGAAAGGGTGTGTTATTTATAGTGCATATTTCTACTAATAAAGGGAAGGATTTTGATGATGCAAATGTATTAAGAAGGTACGGGGTTTTACAACAGTTTCAAAATGTATTTCCCGCAAATATTTTAGAGTTGGTGTCTCACAAGGAAGTGGACTTTTCCATTGAGTCGGTACTAGGGGTAGCACCAATATCAAAGGCACCATACAGGACAAGAGCTCCAGAGCTAGTAGAACATAAGTTAAAATTGAATGAAATATTTGACAAGGGATAAATTAGGCCAAGTGTATGACCTTTGGGTGCACTAGTGTTGTTCGTAAAGAAGAAGGATGGTAGTCTCAAGTTATGCATTTATTATAGGAAGTTGAACAAGGTAACCATAAATAACATGCATCCATTACTGAGGATTGATGATATATTTAACAAGTTGAAGGGAGAAACAGTGTTTTCAAATATTGGTTTGAGATCATGATACCATAAGGTACACATCAAAGAAGAAGATATTTATAATACTTCTTTCCTAACCAAGTATGGGCATTATGAGTTTTTTTTAATTCCATTTGGTTTCAATAATGATCCAACTACTTGTATGTGCTTGATGAATAGTGTCTTGCATCCTTATCTAGACAAGTTTGTTATTGTATTTCTTCGGATCCTGTGATTTGGAAGATTGGAAAACCAAATGACAAGGCAACTTCAAAACCAGTCTTTAGAGTTATAGGACCTAGCCTTCCTAGACTCAGAGAGGGATCTCTCAGGTTGTTTGCAAATATGTGTGCTTGTTTTCTTTTAAGGGTTGATTTTAGGCTAGTTATTAGGCATGAGGTTTGTTTTTTGTTTTGGTTGGGTATGATGATCAAAGAGCATAGATAGAATGAGGAAATATCTAAGTCATTGGGAAATGGAGTCAAATTAAAGTCATGATAAGTTCATCAATGGATTGGGGAGTATCATAGGGAAAATCTAACTTGGCCAATGGATATTCAAATTTTTTTGGGATAATGAGGTGAACATTAAGGTTAAGAATGAAAAGTATGACAAAGGGAAATTAATAATCCTTTATCATGTACTTTAAACAAGAGACATCTTTCAAGGTATATGTTTTGAAGCAAGCCAAAGTACAGGGAAAAACAGAGATTTCTTTCGACAGAATTTTAGTAAGCAAACCTTCCAGACAACAATCCAGCAATCAAAAGAATACTTTCAGATAAGAAAACATAAAATATAAACAGTGAGAGCGGTCTGAGATCAAAAAAAAATAATCTAATCTACTTTTGACTAACTCTCTAGGAATATTTAAAGCAACCCTTTGAGGCAGTCTAGAGGACAGGGCACACCATAGACTTCCTTGGTTTAGACTCTACTAAGCATACTTTGAAAAGATCCTTAAAAAAAATATCTCAAGTTGTACTCAAAGGAGCGTGGACTCACCACTAATTTCCCTGGTTTCACTCTATTGAAATCATTCCTTAAAACAACCTCTCAAGCCGTACTCAAAGGGACATGGACTTACCAAAAGAGAAACTCCTTAGTTATACTCTATTTAATAATTTCTAAAATAACAAGCTAGATGGAATTGGAGGGAAATTAAGAATCCTCCAATCAGTCCTTGTGGAATAAAACATTAAGACAGTGAAGAGTAAACAGAACTAAGGTGCTTTCAAAAGACATTTCTTAGCCTAAAAATTTTACTCTACTGTAACAAAGAAAGATGAAAACATAATGAAAACAGAAAATAACAATAACATATAGAAGCACTTCACCAATAGCCAAGGTTAGGGATCTAGTGATCTAGCCTTCTCCGTCAACAAACAAATCAGGGCATCCACAAGATCCAAGACATCAATTTTCCTTCAACTTCCAAGAGACTATGTATTAATTCAAAGAGTCATCAAATGCCAAAAATACAATGAGTTTAGATGCAATATTTATGATACAAATGAGGAGGTGAGGTTAAGATAGGGTTTGAGTATTATTTATTACAAAGTAAGTGCATTCCTAACCTTGAAAACCGTCCAAGGCATAAGGCAGGAATATCTGCAGCTACTTCTCTGTTTCAATAACTCTATCTTAACTCTTAAGGAAAAGAAATCATGTTGTAGGTGGCAATTTGATCCTTTGGAGGAGTAACTGCTTCTTAATTTAATTATTTCGATGCTGTCTTTGGGTAAATCTGTCTTTTTTTTGGTTTCTGAGGCATCGGGGGTGATCTGCAGAGGAGAAGGGAGTGCAGGGGCATGATTCCGGAGGTGGAACCATGAGAAAATTCAAACAGAGGCAAATAACGTTGATTTTTGCGCCGGGAGGAGAAAGGTGGTTTTGGAAAACCAAAGTGGTTTATCGCGAGGATATAAGGTGGTTTGTGGTTTTGGACCGAATGGACGTGATACACCTCAAGGCTTGACGCATGGCAGGTGAATACTACTTATATCGTGCGGGTTTGGATTGTTAAAGCTCGGTGCCAATTTCTGTGCGATATGAAATCTGGGTTGTCAGATCTCGAGGAGTGAGATCAACGGTGCGGACAAAGTCTCGGAGGCAACGTGTAGGTGTGGAGGCAACGTGAGGGTGGGTTTTATTACAAAAACAAGGTTTTTGCAAGGTTTTAAAAGTGTTCGATAGGCCAAATAGTTAAGTTTAAACAATGTAAAAAGGATTTTTACATTGTTTAAGGGTTTTTAGACAAAAATGATGAATGAAGGGGGTTTATGATGCCTTTTTTTAGGGGAAAGAAGAAATGGGTTTTTATAGGGGAAAGGGGATGAATGAGGGTGTAGAAGAGGTGATAATATGAGGCAAATAGGCCTATAAAATGGAGTTTTCTTTAGAGCAGCAAGGTAAACTTTGAGAGGGAAAAGATAAGCAAATTTAGTAGAACATTTAGGTTTTAGGATAATGAAGGCAGTGAGATTTCTAGAACTCACAATGTTTCCTTAAATATTGTTTCTAGAAATCTAGGATTATAACTTAGTCATCCTTTGATATCAGCAAAATTTACTGATGACTAACAATGGCTCCACTTGGGGAGGGAATATTTCTTTTCAAGGTGTCCAAAACCTCCAGTTTATCAAATCTCTGAGTTTCAGCAGACTAGTGCCTCTTCATTGGGCAGATTTCCTTTCTTTTTCACTTGCTGATATTTTTTTTTGAAATGACAACTTTTAACAATATGCAACATGTGATCTTTTGACAGCATCTCTACCTACCCAATTCTACTTGTCCTAACATTTTTTTCCTTCTTTGAGTGCATTTGAATTGGCAAACTCTTGACATTTTATTTTTGAAAAGAGAAATAAACTATCTATTCCTATCCTTATTTCTTCCAAGAGTCCAGATTAAACTGTTGAACTCTTTTTATTTTCTACCTAAACTACTTGACTGCCAAGATTGAACTATTTGGCAGTCTTGATTCTCTAACTATTGACATGAAATTTAAAGCATGGTTTAAATTAGGATTAGACAGTCTGATTAACCATGGTTGTGGCATTTGGAACAGGCTACTCACATTAATTATTTTCATAAAAGTAAATTTAGAAAGATAAGGTTGTAATTTTTCATTAGTAATGCATCCTTATCTATATCTTTGGTTCTGTTTTGAGCATGTGGAACCAGCATTTTTATATTTTCCTAATCTATCCTTTTGATAAGTCAAGTATGAAATAATCTTGAAAATCATTGCTTCTAATAACTTATGAACATACATTTAAAGCATGTTGAACCATGATCAGGCTAGATGACTGAACAAGGTATATTTTTGGATTAGCAGTGGCATTTAGACTTGCACACTTTCAGCAGTATTATTTTTTGGGTATGGGTATGTACCCCTTTTGAATTTTCCCTCTTTTATTTTTATTTTATTGTTTTTGTATTTTCTATGATTTTTCTCATGCTATGTTATGTATAATGAGTGAAAACTTTGAATCTAGGAATCTTGACAGAAATAATGTTTGAGCATCCTACCATTGACAGGACCTCCAAATAATTCTTCTCCATTCAGCCCTTGTAGGAAGAAAGCATTATGATCCCTATTTGAATGAATGATATAAGGCCCTTTCCACAAATTCTCAAATTTACCATGCTTACCTTTGTCTTCCCTCCTATAATCCCATTTCAAGACTGTATCTCCAACTTGGAAGTTATTTTATTTGGTCCTTCTGTCAAAGATATTGGAAGTTATTTTATTTGGTCCTTCTGTCAAATATCTTCTTGATGTTTTCTTGAACTGCTTGTGTCCTTTTGTACATTTCTTCTCTTGTCTGTTGTAGATGAATGGTTTGATTTAGCATTCTCTGCATGCCATTTTCTTCTATTTGTACTTCTTGGAGAAGTTTCATGATTGGAACTCCCAAAGATGTAGGGAATACTGAATCTATGCCATATACCAGTTGATAGGGGGACATATTTATTGATTTCTTGGTGGTTAGCCTATTAGCCCATAATGCATGAACCAGCTTACTATGCCATGATTTCTGATTTTGATCTAGCAATCTTTTGATAATGTTGATCAGGATTTTATTGGAATATTCAGCTAGGCCATTTCCTTGGGGGTAGTAAGCTGTGGAATGCTCTAATGTGATATGTTATTTATAGCAGAAGTCAACCATTATTTTGTATTTGAAGGCAGCAGCATTGTCTGCAATGATTTTTCTAGGACAACCAAAACAGGATAGTATATTGGTTTCAAGGAACTTGATAATGACAGAGTCAATAGCATTCCTAGAAGGGATAGCTTCTATACATTTGGTAAAATAATCAGTGGCAGTAAGGATCCACTTGTGTTAGGCAGATGAGGTTGGGTGAATTTCTCCAAAAAAGTATAAACCCCATTGCTGAAAGGGAGCCTCAATACTAATGGGATGCAAAGGTAAAGGTAAGAGTTTCCTCTTGCCATAAAAATTTGACACTTATGGCAAGTCATGACTAGTTTTTTAGTATCTAGGAAAAGGGTGGGCCAATAGTAGCCAACTCTAAGAATCTTGTTTGTTGTGGTATTCCAGTAAAGGTGGCCTCCACATTCTCCCTCATGCAGTGCATGAATGATTTTTCCTGCATCATTCTCAAGAAAACATTTAAGCAATATGCTAATAGCATTTTTCCAATATAGCACTCCATCTAAAATGTAGTAATTTAAAGCTTTCTGTTTCAAGAATCTAGCTTTATTCTTTGATAGAGAAGGAGTAGTATTAAGATAGAGAAGCACATAAATGATATCAGCATACCAAGGTGCATTCAAAAATATTTCTTCAATGTATGGAGCTATGAATTCTTCTGTTTCTTATAAAACATCAACCATATTTATATATAATGCTTGGAAATTTGATTCTGCCATGAGTTTTTCTAATCCGTGTCCTTTAATCATCTTGGTAGGCCTTATTTCTAAATCATATTCTAAGATGATTGCAATCCATTTTCCCCTTTTACCATCAGGGTCTTGAATTAGAATGTCTTTGACAACTATATGTGGGACAAAAGCAATGATATGAGAGTGTAAAATGTAGGCTCAGAAGTCTTTTAGTGCTTTTATCAAGGCTAAGGCCTGTTTCTCCATGATATTATATTTGAGTGGAGCATCTCCTAAGGCTCTACTGAAAAAGGATATTGGTTTTTCTTGCCCTGTATTATTCTTTTGCAACAACACTGCAGTAATTGTGTGTTCAGAGGCAAATGAAAAAATGTAGAAATCCTTAGTGAAATCAGGACTAATAAGAACTGGTGTTTTAGTGAGAGATTGTTTCACCATTTCAAATGATTTTTTGGCTTCTAAGGTCCATTTAACCCATGTTTCCTTTTTAGCATGTTTGTGATATTCCTCAAAAGTTTAGCAAGGTTGGGGATGAACCTTCTCAAAAAATTGATCTTCCCAATGAAATATTGCAATTCCTTGAGGCTTCTAGGATGGTTGATTTTCAATACGCCTTCAATCCTTTTAGGGTCTACTTTGATTCCCTCTTCAGAAATTATGTGGCAAAGAAGTTTTCCTTCTTGGAGACCAAAGAGTGTTTTTTTGGGATTCAAAGATAAGCCATATTTTCTACATTTCTCAAAAACTTTTCTGAAATGAATCAAATGTTCTTTATTAGTTTTGGATAAAACAGTGATGTCATCAAGGTAAATGATTATAAAATAGCCTATGTCTTCTAAAAAAGATATGTCTGTGGCCCTTTGGAATGTGGCTCCTGCATTCATCAAACCAAATGGCATTTTAAAATACATGAATGTACCCCAAGGTGTGGTAAAAGTGGTTTTGTGTTGATCACTTGGGAGTATTAGCACTTGGTTGTAGCCTAAAAAACCATCCAACAGTGATATTCTCTTAGATCCAACCACCTTTTGAAGTATGTGGTCCATTTTAGGCAAGGGATAATTATCTTTCAGGGAGGCTCTGTTCAAATTTCTAAAGTCAATGCAAAGCCTAATTTCCTCAGTCTTCTTCCTAACAGAAACAAGGTTGGAAACCCACTGTGAGTATCTAAGGGGAACCATGATCCCAGCATCATACATATTTTTGATCTTTTTAGAAACTAAAGGTAATACAACAGGGTTTATCCTTCTTAGTTTTTGTTTGAAAGGTTTCTGATTTTCCTTAAGAGTAATTTTATGTTGAATAATGCTGGTATCATATGATTTTAGATCTTTGTACCCCCATGCAAACACATCTCCAAACTCCTTGAAAATTTCAATATATTCTTTTTTGATAGGATTAGGGAGAGTGCTAGATAACTTGATCATTTTGGGTTCATTTATGCTACCTATGTTATGTTCTTCTACATTAGTTTCTATAGGCTCCATCTTTGGTTTTTTAGCTACATTAGTGAAGTCAAAAGCTCTTCTAATGGTGTAAGGCCCCTTGGTATTGAATCATTTTTACATTGTAAAACTTCAAGGCCCTTTTGGTCTGTTTTGTTTAGTAATTCTATTGTACAAAGATATCCAAATTGGTTTATATCAGTAGTAGAGGACAACTTTGTTTCATGGACTTTTTTTTCATCAAAATGGTCTTCTTCAAGGCTTGAGCTAGGTGTTCGTTCAATAAAATCATTTCTTGATTTTAGAAAGTCATCAATGTTTTTATCACCCTCAAACACTTTCCAATAGTTTTCATTTTCAGGGACTATAGGCCTATTTTTCACTTTGACATTGAATTGTTCATTTATCTGGGGTATTTGGCAATGGCTAGCAGCAAAGACAAGTTCATTTGCAAGGTTGTTTTGAGCTCTAGGGATGAAGGTGAGTTCATATTTTTCAAAGGTTTTTAGGAGCTCTAGGGCAACATTCCTATATTCTCTTAATCTTGGGTTTTTGGCTGAATACTCCCCTTTTATTTGCCTAATGATCAGTTCTAAATATCCTTGGACTGATATTTTCTTGGCTCCTAAATATTTGAGCAGATGTAGGCCAAGGAGGAGGGCTTCATATTCCGAAATGTTATTTGTGCATGGGAATTCAAGTTTATAGGAGTGTCCTTTGTTTTTATTATGCATCCACACACCAAATCCAGAACCTATTTTACTACAAGAGCCATCAAAGCTCATTTCCCACAGTGTATCTATTTCACGCTGCTGTATAGGGTTTCTAAGTTCAAGGCTATCAGATTCTTCTTCTAGGGACATATTTGATTGTTTAGGTGGATTAAATCCCATCTCATTTTCCTTTTCTTGTTGGCTGATTTCATCTTCATTGTATAATATAAAGGAGTCTAAGTCTGAATGAATAGAGTAAACATGAGTGTTATTTGGCCTATCTATGTTGCTTACCATAAATTTCATATGAGATTCTCTGTATAATCTTCTAGTTGATTAAAAACTGGAATGGTAGCATAAGACATGTCCATTTGAAGGCTTCCTTGAAGTTTGGCTCCCCGTGATCTAGATAAAAGCATGCCATACTTAGGGGGTATGTTAGCAACCACTATGTCCATAACTAGACCCTTAGCAAGAATTTGTGCCAGATTGACACATAAATCCATGATCATACCTAAACATTTAACTCTACTTGAATCAAAGGAATATAGGTCCTTGTAAGGCTTGGTAATTTCTAGGCCTAATCTCTCCATCACCACTTGTGGCATAAGATTGTGAGAGGCACCAGAGTCTAGCATGGCATTGTGTAACATATAATCATGTATATTCAAGCTGACATAAAATGGAGGAATGTTCCCTTCTTGGTATTTTCCTTCTACTTCAGGACCAAACAATAATTCTGGTTTATCATCTTTCAAGTTCAAAGTATCAGTATCATTTCCTATATTCAAAGCTTTCAAAACTTGATTTTTATATACATCCTGGGTTACTAGTTCAGCTAAAGGTATGATAATTTTGATCTTGTCAATTTATCCCTCAAGGCTGAAAGGGACTAATGATTTTGTCATATTTACATCTATTTTGTCAATCATAGTATTTTCAGCAATTCTGACTTGCTGAATTTTATTCGGATTGTTATTTAGGACAGATTTCTTAGGGCCACTAGCAGAAGTACTAGGGAAGCTTTGTTCAACACTTTGTTGATTGGTTTTGTCCTTGTTTGAGTCAATTTTCTTAGTCAAAGTGTTATTACTGTTTGTTGTCTTTTTAGGAAGGTTTTCTGAAGTTTTCCTAACAGCAATGTCTGTGTTTTTATCATTGGAAATGTCTGTGTTTTTCTTCTAAGATCATATTATCTGTGTACCTCCATTATTTCATTTTCAAACCCTAACTGGTAATATTCAGAAACCTCACGATTGTTTTCAATTTGTTCTGAGGAGAAGAATCCTCGTTCTTCTTCAATGATGAAAGCATCACCCTCACTATCAGATCCTATTAGATTTACATGATTTTCTTCCAACCTTTCAGTTTTCCTTTCTTATTCCTGATCTGCATAGTTTTGTTGAAAGGGAGGCCTAATTTGCTGGTCATTATCTCTCTTTCTATCTTGAATAGGGTCTCTTCTGAAATTTGGATTCCTATTTCTGTTTTAGGGATTGATTTGGTTTTATCTAGGAGGCAGTCTATCATTTAAGTTTATTTTTTCAAGCATTCTTTCCATTACCCTCACTAAGTTTTCAATTTTGACATCTGATGATGAGGTTGATGGCATTGTTTCATCTTTATGTGTGACTCTTTTTTCTGATTTCAACCTAGCTCTTTTCTCAATCAGATTTTCCTCTACACTTATAGCTCCCCTCTGCATATCTTCTAAAGTTAAGAGGTCTCTTTCTCTTAGTTGGTAGGCCATGTTTGGATCAAAGCCTTCAGGAAATTTAGCTAATGCTAAGCCTAATGGAGGTTTCATGTTTGGGGGAAGTGCATTGTAAACACTATTGAATCTAGTGCAATAATCTTGGACACTTTCCCCAGTATTTCTTTTGAGGTTGTTGTATTCTGAAAGGATTTGGAGAGGGTTCTTTTTTATTTCCCATTTGTTTATAAATGTTTGGTATAAAGAAGGGAGATCATTTATGCTATTAGGAGTTAAGATTTTAAACCGTTTTTTGGCTTCTCCTCCTAAAATTTGGGAAAATATTCTCATCTTAATGGTCTCTTCTTCTATTTCCATGCAATAAAAAGCATCATCCATTTTATCTACATGTTATTGGGCAGTAGTCGATTCAGCTCCAATGAAATGGGGAATTTTGGATTGATAATCATTTGATAAAGGAACCAAGGGTTGTGGTAACACTAATGGGGCATACCATGCTACCATGGTAGTAGCAAATGGGGGATTTACAAGAGGTGGATTTGTGGAAGGGAAAGTGGGATGAAATGGAGTGTTTTGAACAATGGAAGTATGGATGGGTGTGTTGTAAGTGCTTGGACCAGCAAAATGAGTTTGATCATATTTTTTATGGAAGGATCTGAAGTGATGGAGAAGCTGAAAATTAGGTGGACTAGAAGGGGAGGCTTCTCTACTAGAGCTTTGCTGAAAATATATGGGCTCAAGGTCAGCTTGGTCTATATCACTATGTGACTTGGTTCTGAATAAGTTCTCTGTATGAGACAAGTCAAAGTGAGGATCTTTCAAGATTGTAAAATTTTCAGGGACAAATCTTGTTCTTTGGATAGTCCTATCAGTAGTGAAATTTCTAGATTTTGAAGTTTGCCACAAAAATCAACTATTGTAGGAGGATTTGTGTCTGGATGAGATATTTTATTGATCCTATGTGAAGCCATATTTCAAATTCAAAATTTTAGAGAGGCTAAAAGTGTAAGTATTGCTTTTAGAAGGTTGACCTCTCTTGGTGTTTTTAGTATCTTTCTAGAATATGGGACTAGGCTTCTAGACTTCTCGGGACTAATTTGATACAATCTTAAGGAATTCTAAGAGCAATAGTGGAGAAATAGGCCTACCAGGGCTAATGGAGTCGCCAGGTGGAAATTTTTATCTTTTATGAAGGTAAAGTATGTTACGGTCCACCACCAATAAGTAATAAAAGCCAGTCTAGGGATATTTTTGGTGTTTTTTGAGTTTTTATGAGGTTCTATGGTTTGTAAGATTATTCTATACCTGAATCATCATGTAGCTAAGATGGTGAAACAAACAAAGTCTACTCTATGGCTAATATCTTGAATCCTTTAAGGTTTGATGAGGGTTTCTAGAATCCTAAGGTGTACTTATATTGTCAGTGATTCAGAAGGTTTCATCATAATCACCATTGTGTTGGTAGTGCTTAAAGGAAACTATGGTTCATTGGATGAATATTGAGTGCTTTATCTAGGGACTTTAATCAAAATGTCCCACCATGATCACCAAAATGTTGGGATCCTGTGATTTGGTAGATTGGAAAACCAAATGACAAGGCAACTTCAAAAGCAGTCTTTAGAGTTCTAGGACCTAGCCTTCCTAGACTCAGAGAGGGTGTTACCACTGCAGTTTTCCTAGTTATGTAAGATAGGTGAGCATCCTGAGGAACTACAACCACCTTGATGATTAGCCAATCTACATCCAGAGAGGGCTCTCTCTTTATGATTTATCTTTGTTCTTGGAAGGTTTTAGGCTAGTTATAGATTCAAAGTTTGTTTTGGGAAAATGGTTGAATCCACAAACTAAGGGCAAGGTTGAGAGCTTTCAGTCCATTGGGCTATGGAGTCAAAGGATGGCTTTACTGGATTTCTATTCTAAGCACAAGATGGTATTACAGGGCAAGATAGCTAGACAAAGAACAATCCTTAAAATTTAAAGTGGATGGGATGATTTTGAAGGGATGAAAGGCAGCTAAGAATCTTTCACCATGTTCAAAAGAAAGAAATGAGACGACTACAAACAAAGAGCAATGAAGAATTCTTTATTATAGTAATCAACAATGTTTAAATTAGCAAAGCAAGAGCATTTAAGAATTCATGCTTATAACTAATTTAGAGGAAAACATTAAGAACAATCACATTTGAAATTGGAAAATATTCAAGTAAATTGATTCAACTTTGCAATTATCTAAATGATATGATGGCATGAAACCATGAAATTTTTAAAGTTAAAGACTCTTAATGAACTGTGAGGTCCAATATAATCCAACAAGTCCAGTGCTTCAAAACGTCATCCAGTAAGCCACAAGTAAATTTGTCCAAAAGCTTTTTATTCCGAAAACCTCAATGTTACAGCAGAGTAATAGAATCCACCCAAATGCTTCCAAGAGTGGAGTATTTATACAAATTCTAAACTAAAATATCTTGAAACAAATAAAAAAATTGGTTCACAAATCTCTCCAACTATTTACATAAATAGAACTAAAGTAAAGGACACTCAAACTATTTGGCACTATTTTTGATGGATAAGTGATGACAAAGAGGAGAATTCGAATTTGATCCAAATCTTATTTGATGATGAGGCATCCAAGTCACTAACTGCTTCCTTTCTTTGTGCAATCTGCTCCAACAATTCTGCAAACTTGGGGTCCAATGATATCTTCGTATTTCTCAATCTGTAATAGATATGTAAAAAGTGAAAGAGGTTATTGTGGATAAATATGTTGGTGAGATAAACCTCTTTCACTTTCCTAAAATTCCTCTCCAGCTGTGCATAATATTCTCTGTAAAAAATATGTGTAAAACAGAGTTTTACAGAGTCTGAAAAATGGCCTGTAAATATGCGCATGTATATCTCATTATAAAACCACTGTGCAAAAACTGAGATAGGTTTTTGTAGATGGGTCTTTTAGGAACAAAAACCTCCTTCAGTTTTGTAAAATGTATTTCTAATTGGCCACAATATTCTCTGCAAAATGATGACTTGACTGTAATTTTCTGCAAAAAGTGCTTTCCAACTTTGTTTAATATTTCCAAAACCATAATAGCTGTTAGAAACGTGAGAGAGGTTTTTGTAGATGGTCCTCTTAAGAACATAAACCTCCTTCAGTTTTGTAAAATTCATCTTTTATTGATCACAATAGTTTCTGCAAAACTATGACTAAAATATGCAATTTCTGCAAAAATGTTCCTTCTTGTTGTATTTTTCATCTTTCCACTTTTTGTCTTTTGATCAAGTAATTTTCAATTTATAAATTTTCTATCAGGAAAGCATTTTCATCTCTTTTTACCATTTCATCGCCTCTGTACACTTTATCGTTTTACCCTTTGACCGCTCTGTAACTTCATTTTTACTTTCACTCTGACTTTTACCCGATACACTTTAACCACTGATACTCTTTAATCCTGATACTCTTTGATTGTTCTTTACTGTGTTAGACTGAGCAGTAATTGGGAAAAGGACATTCTGGTTAGGGGACATTACTGCTCTTTGAGTTGGATCATAGTTAGAATGGCAATAGTGGACAATTTTTGGGAAAATAATGACTGAGGGGATGAGATACCTTGGGAGATTGGATTCCCACAACCCTATAAGATCTTGCCCCTTTGAGTATTCGTCTCTGCAGCGACAATAGCTCAATAGGGGACTTTCATCAAAACATGTCTTAGACTTAAATCTCATCATCAAAGTTAAAAGAAATTAATCACGGAGAGGACCAATGAGGATATAGCTGACCTCAGACATTTTGGTTCTGTGGGATTTAAAATGAAGGTTTTCAGTTTTCATACGGGGCGGATTCTTGAGATAAGGAAATTAACAATTATGTGTTCCTGGAGCAATTTCAATGTGTTTAAATCTCAGGGAGGACCTGATGATTTTTAACCACTTTTTCGCCGGAAAACAAAGGAACCGGGAAGTAGAGCTGGCTGTAAGATAAATACTCAGTTTTTTTGAAACTCTGCTTTCTATAAATGTGTAACAGGCAATGGAGGAACTGTTCTTCAGCACGGGCGCAGCGGAATCTTGGATTAAATTGGTGTATTTGCAGTGAAATTTGAAAATTGCAGCGGGAGCTCGGTCTCTTTCAGAAACTAAAATAACTGAAAAAAACGCGAAAATGGCTTAAAAACAAGTCAAAAAGGGTTTTTTGTCGTTTTCGAGGTGATGACGTCATTTGACGTACGGGGTGACGTAAGGGAGTGGGGCCGGCGGTATGCGGTAGGCGGTAAGCGGTAAGCCCGCACCGCTTTTGTGCAAAAGCTGTTTTAAACGAATCGGCAGCGATTCCGTTGGATGTGTGACACGTGGATGATGAACTCTTTCGATACCACTATTTCCCCGCTGGTTAAAGTTCTTACCAAGGATGGGCAGCGATATTGACGTGGAGCGTCGATTTGCGGAGGAGCGATCCGACGGTCGAAGAAATGGAAATATAATGGAATAGTTATTGCGCGGGCCCGACAGGGTTTTAAATACTATTAACGTTATTAATCTCCCCGGGGGGCGTCTGATAGGCGGAAAAAGGCTATTAATTAGTCCTGGTGACTAATTAATCCCGAGTGTGTAAGAAACGGGTTGCGGCGGGGTTTGGTTAGGTGGAATGTCATGTGGACAATCCACGGTGGCGCAAGACTCCGATGAGTTTTTATCCGTGTTTTTGGTGTTAAACACACATATTGCATGTCTAACGCTTTTTATATATATTTTTATTATATGGTAAATTAATCAATACATAACTAATTCACCATAGGGCGGGGATTAATGGTATAACGATATATTTCACCAAAGGGTTTATAAAGCGGGGTTTTATTTTCAATGTGCGGGAATATATACTTTGGTAAAACATTATAATAAAGGGTTTTGGGGATATTTATTAGAAAGGGAGTTATATACTTAGGAAAAGGGATTTCACTAGGGATTTAATATAGTAAAATCAAATGTTAATATGAAAAAGGACAAGGAAAATCAAAACATCTTTGTACATCTAAGAAAGTGATAACTTATGAAGTAAATTGTAACATTTTATCTTCAACACTTAAACTTAGAATAACAAGTTATTTTGAGGAATTTTATGGAATGTTGCATCAGTTTCCTAAGTAAAATAGGATTTTACTTAGGAAGAAGTTAAAGATGGAAGATAACAATGATGAATTATCTCAAGTGCTTAGGTCTTTATGATCATTAGGCCGAGGGTCCGGTCCCTCCAGAAGTCAAGGAAATGCCTTGAGCCCTTTTGATCTCCAAATACCTTAATACTTTTGGGGGGGAATTAGTAAAACTCTTGAGGGGGAAAATGATGAGGGAGGTTAATGAATTTGACTTTGCTTGCTGTGATTTTCCAGTGTATTTCCTGCTTTAGTACTTTTGATGAAAGTAAATGATTAACCAACATGTAGCAACACCATTCATCAGATAACACTTTGCAGCACCATCTACCTACCCTATCTACTTGACACTACCATTTTCTCTTCTTTATTAGGGTGCATTTATACTTGCAAACCCTTTTCAATCTTTTTCTTTTTACATGGCAAATCTATCTAAATCTACCCTTATTACATCCAAGGGCTTAGATTAAACTGTTGAGCACCTTTTATTCACTCTACCTAGCTACTTATCTGCCAAGATTAAACTGTTTGGCTAGATATTTATTCTCTAATCTACAACAATGAAATTGAAATATGACTAAGCCAAGTTTAAACAGTTTGACTTATTCATGAATTGTGGCAAAGCTGCACACAATTGATTTATTACAATAGTGAAATAGCAGTGGCATTTGGATTTGCACACTTTCCTTGGTCTATTTTTTGCTTGGGGTTCATTTCTTTCATTTTCTTGACCAATTTATTTTTCTTACCCTTTGATCTTTCTTTTAGGGTATACCCTCTTTACATTTTTTAAATTTTTTGATTTTTGGTTTTTCAAGAATATGGAACACCTTTGCTCAAGAAAGAAGGTTTGAACATATTCCATAGTTCAACTATTATTAATTCATAGAAAATACATCATTGAGAGGGATCTATCAGGTTGTTTACAAAGATGTGTGTTTGTTTGCTTTTAAGGGTTGATTTTAGGCTAGTTATTAAGCATGAGGTTTGTTGTTTTTTTTGGTTGGGTATGATGATCAAAGAGCATAGATAGAATGAGGAAATCTCTAAGTCATTGGGCAATGGAGTCAAATGAAAGTCATGATAAGTTCATTGATCGGGGAGTATCATAGTCAAAATCTAACTTGGCCAATGGATATTCAAATTTTTTGGGATAATGAGGTGAACAATAAGGATAAGAATGAAAAGTAGGACAAAGGGAAATTAAGAATCCTTTATCATGTACTTTAAACAAGAGACGTCTTTCAAGGTATCTATTTTGAAGCAAGCCAAAGGATAGGGAAAACCATAGACTTCTTTGGACATAATTTTAATAAGAAAACCTTTCAGACAACAATCCAGCAATCTAAATACTACTTTCAGATAAGAAAACATAAAATATAAATAGTGAGAGCAGCCTAAGATCAAACAGAAATAATCTAATCTGCTTTTGACTAACTCTCTAGGAATATTTAAAGCAACCTTTTTAGGTAGTCTAGAGGACATGCTGCAGCATAGGCTTTCCTAGTTTGGACTCTAATAAGCATACTTTTAAATATCTTTAAGAACAATATCTCAAGTTGTACTCAAAGGAGCATGGAATCACCACTAATTTCACTCTATTGAAATCATTCCTTAAAACAACCTCTCAAGCCGTACTCAAAGGGACATGGACTTACCAAAAGAGAAAATCCTTGGTTATACTCTATTGAATCATTTCTAAAATAAAAAGCTAGATGGAAATGGAGGGCAATTAAGAATCCTCCAATCAGTCCTTGTAGAAGAAAACATTAAGATAGTGAATAGTAAATAGAACTAAGGTACTTTCAAAAGACATTTCTTAGCCTAAAAATTTTACTCTACTGTAACAAAGAAAGATGAAAACAAGAAATAACAATAACAGATAGAAGCACTTCACCAACAACCAAGCTCAGGGATCCAGTGATCTAGCCTCCTCCATCAACAAACAAATTAGGGCATCTACAAGATCCAAGACATCAATTTTCCTTCAACTTCCAAGAGACTATGTATTACTTCAAAGAGTCATCAAATGCCAATAATACAATGAGTTTAGTTGTAGTATTTGTGCTGAAAATGAGGAGGTGAGGTTAAGATAGGGTTTGAGTATCATTTATTAAAGAGTAAGTGCATTCCTAACCATGAAAACCATGCAAGACATAAGGCATGAATATCTACAGCTACTTCTCTATTTCAATAACTCTATCTTAACTCTTAAGGAAAAACAAGTGAAATGTTTGACTTTAAGGCCTATTCTTAAATTTACAATAACTACCTTGACAGAAATAAAAATATCTCTGACTGTGTAATAACTTCCCAATGCCTTTATGAAAAGAAGACATGTTGTAGGTGGCAGTTTGATCCTTTGGAGGGGTAACTGCTTCTTGATTTAATTATTTCAAGGTTGTATTTGGGTAAATCTATCTTTGTTTAATCATAAAACTCTTTATTAGGCCTTTGAACCTTGATTTAGTCCTTATAATCTACCTTGCTGCCTTTATCCTCTGTTTATGCTTTATGACTATTTTTTTTCATTTAACCTTTGTTTTTGAACCTTTAACTTTCATCCTTTAATCACTGGTTGTTTGGCTAATCCTTTGTGTTTATCGTTTGATTGAGATTATCTCTTAATCCTTCTGTTCTTCATTTTCTTCATGGATTTCTTCTATTGTAATTGTCCTTTGTGTGCAGGGAGGTTCTCTTCATGGTAGGAGGGTTTATAACCCATCGATGATCATGATTCATCGAGGGTTAAGCCTTTACGTAAACTCTCCTAGCTCTTTCATATAAATTTACCTCTGGATCGTCATCCAGAGGTTAATTCCATCATTTTATTGACTGTCGGAATGATTTTTGGGCATCACCACCATTAAAACCTGCAAAACACAAACAAACATTAGCTTAAAAACCCGTGGGAGGGGTAAAACTGCATTTTTTGGGTTTCTGAGGCATCGGGGGTGATCTGCAGAGGAGAAGGGGGTGCAGGGGCATGATTCCAGAGGTAGAACCATGAGAAAATTCAAACAAAGGTGAAGAATGTTGATTTTGGTGTGGGCAGGAGAAAGGTGGTTTTGGAAAACCACGGTGGTTTATCGCGCATATATAAGGCGGTTTGTGGTTTTGGACCGAATGGATGTGATACACCTCAAGGCTTGAAGCGTGGTGGGTGAATACCGCTTATATCGCATGGGTTTGGATTAAGATCGGCGCCAATTTCTACGCGATATGAAATCTGAGCCGTGAGATCTCGAGGAGTGAGGTCGACGGTGCGAACAAAGTCCAGGAGACAATGTGCAAATGTGGAGGGTGGAGCCCAGAGACAGATCGCGGGTTGTGTTTGGCGGCAAGGTTAAGTGGAAGGCGGGGCCCGGGCGTGATGACGTGGCGGGATTTGTCGGGTAGCACAGGGTTGGATTAATGTGGAATGAGGGAAGGGGATTATTACACAACAATTTTTCACCATCCCTACATTTCCCCATCCCGCACATTGGAGGGCTTATTCCGTGACCTGTGAGCAGTGAAATAACCTGAAAACACTTTCATGGAATTCCCCTAGACATGGACTTTCATTCTCCTGAAGACATCTCCTTGTGAAAAACCATTAAAATAGCCTTTTCATCCTTGGCGCAACTAGCCAGTGTTATACCCGCGCCAATGGGGGAAATATTCCAAAGAGGGCGCACCAATTGGTGCTCTGTCTCAGAGTCGCACTCATGCCAGGCTTAATAAAGGGTTTTTTTTTTAAATAAATGGTAGAATATTGACTTTAACTAACTCCTAAACTGGTCTCTAAATTGAGTTGGGACGTCTGGCTCCGGATTTCCATGTAGAGGAAGTAGTTTTCCACCTCTCATGGAAGCTTCCTTGAGGATAGGGCCAATCCCATGATTGTAGGGATCCCAACTCCTCTTCCACCATCTATATAAGCTTGCCATTTCCCTTTGCAAGAAAATCTCCAAGAGCCTTCATAGCCGAAAGAATGCTGCAAGAGCTTTGATAGTCCTCATAGTGCCAAATCCATAGCGAGGAGATTAACGATCGAAAAGAGAGGCTTGTCCCCATTCCCGACAAGTTTTACTGAGACGTATTCCGCTGATGACCCGCCGAAGGAAGGTTCAGTGTCAGAGCCTGGTTGTATTTTCCTTTGATGATTTAATGATAAGCGACTATTGGTTATGGTTCCACTTGTATTTTTCATTATGATCATGAGTTGTGTCTTCTCTGACTGATACATAATTGCATATATCGGGTTTTATGCTTGTGTTTGTTGTGTTTCTTGCGTGTGCAGGTGTTCGATCACGGCAAGAAAAAGGATTGTGATCTGCTGGAGCAAGGAAACGGGAGCGCCATCTTCCCTACAAACAACAGCGTTGGACTTGAGGTAGGCCTTCTTCGCAAGTTGGTTTATTGTAATTAGGAACCTGCGCCTTAGCGTGGTACGATTGTTGCTAGACCCGATCTGGGCTAGTAGGGATCGCCTCTGTCTGCAGAGGGGATTTACCTCCACAAAAAATTGGCGACTCCACTGGGGATCATTGATTTGGAGTATTGTCTTGTCTTTTCGGTCGATTCTTCACTTTGCTTGCTTGATCAGCGCTTTTGGCCGGCTCTTTCTGTGTGTTTTGCTTTTTTTTAGCTTTACCATCACTAGTATGTTCCTTGGATTGCTCTTTTTTATTTTTACATAGTAAACTTGACTGGTGCACTTATTAGCCTGACAGTCGCGCCCATTGGCGCATGTTGCTAGTGTATTACCTGCAGCAATCCTGTTCTGGCGCTAGATTCCGCCTGATATTCGCGCCAATCCTGAAGGTGCTAGGGTTTACTCTGTTTTGAGCTTTCTGAGCTTGACCTGTGTGTTTGGTTTCATTTTTACGACTGGTTGAGTGTTATGGAGCCTTTCTTGACTGACTGTGACCTTCATCCTTTGGTTGTTTTCCCGTTTCTATCGATTTTACATTCTATCCCTAGGGCATCTAGGTGTTGTAGTGTGTCGAGCCTCCCGTGGGAGTTTTTGGTTTCTATCTATTCAGTCAACTTTGTGATTGCTTCTCTGCATTCATTTGGTGGTTGTCTATCATTTTATTGCGTTATTTGAGTGATTGGCTACTTCTTCATTTGAATTCCGCTTTGTATCGCTTTGAGCCTAGATTACATGGTTCATTTGAGTCTTGGAGATTCTGCTTGAAGTGGTGAGTCTAGTCTTGGTTGGGAGAAATTCTTTGTTTTTTCATTTTCAGGCATTGGCACTTGTTTTCAGTTAGAAACCCGCGCCAATTAGCCATTGGTGCTAGTTGTCAGTGAGCAAGTCACGCCATTTGGCGCTAGTTGTCAATGATAAAGTCGTGCCAATTTCAGGGTGTGTGAAAATTGAGATTTTTTCCCTAAATCCTTCACCAGTGTGTCTTTCCCTTCCGGTCTTTTCACTGTATGAGCATAGATTACATTGCTCATTGTTTGAAATGTCTTATTTCCATGATTGTTTGATGTAAAAGAGAATTAATGCCTTGTTTTGATCTCTTGCTTTGGAAGTCCTCTTTGTGTTTGACCTCACATGTTTTGTCGCCTTTTGAGGGATTTCGTGAAAGTGTTTGAAACAATGATTGCATTCTTAGTGTTTGTTTACATATATTTTTCATTCATCCTTCATTGAGATTTGCATTCTTTTAGTCTTCATCTCATAGTTTGCTTTTCGTTAAAATGCATTAGATCACATTGCATTGAAAAGTATTTTTTGAGTTCCATCATTGAAATTAGATTACATTGTTTAATGATTGAAAACTAGAAATCGCTTTGATTGCATTCTCTTTTATTAAAAGCATGCATTAAATAGATTCTCATTTCATCGAAAAATGCATTGAGTGCATTCTTATCATTTGAAAAGAAAGGGGAATTGTGCATAGATTACAATTGCATAGTTTTCGGAAAAAAAAGAAAAGAGAGAGGATTTTGCATAGATTACATTGCATTATTCGCATCGTTGAATGTTTGAAATTACTTTTGGATAGTGGAAGTCATCTAGTTTGGAAAAATTTCGTTTACAGTGTTGTTGTTTGTTACATCATTGTTTGAAAATCTTCCCTTAACTAGATAGCATTCATCGAATTGAAAATATTTCTTTTCTCATATAGCTGCATATAGGATATTGTCAGATAACACTCGTTAGGGCCTAAAAATTGAAACATAATTGAAGATTAACATTAAAATTTATTCAATTTACACTAAGGCAGCATTGGAACATTAACGAAATATTTAGAGGTCTAGGCTAGAGACGTGTTAGGGCGTCTTTAAACCTAGTAATTGTCGTTTGCCTTTTGGCTTTAGACAGCGCTAGTACAGACTTGTGCTCCCAATACCATTGCGTATATAAAGGGAGACCCCACTAGGTTGCTATCCTTTTATCCATAGGAAGCCGATTCTACTGCCCTATACCCATGATACACCGGACACAGTATTTGGGGAGATTGCCTGCACGTACATTAAGTCCTTGGTTGATTTCTCCTTCATTTTGAAACCAAGGTGTATATTGCAGTTCACGGTTATTTGGTACACCCTTTGCCTAGAATTCCTGAGCAGTCATTTTGATCTTATTTGACTCCTTAAATTTGAAAAGATCACCAAGCACTTGTCCTTTCACGCTTGCTTCAAAACTGAAAGAGATCGAGTCACCTTTCATCCGTTTCTCGACTCTTAAAACATGAAATGGTGAAGTTTCTAAGTTTCAATGTGGTAAAATAAATCACCTGCGATCACACGCCCTGTTAGAATTTGCTTGTTGGTCGTTTGATTGTGTGCCTTGGTTTTTAGCTCGTGTGCAGTTTTGAGTTGTTGATGGCAACTTTTCCAGAGTTCACCAACCAAGGAATCCCCTTCAACGAGAATCCGGGTCCTTTTCCTTCTTTTGGGAATGTTGGTGCTCCTTACATGGCAACATTGTCCCTTCCTGGGTTAACTGTTGGGTTGCCTGTTTGATTGTTTTCAACCTCTATAGTCTCGAATGTCTCGGCTACTGTTCAATCAATTCCTTCGCATGAACAACATCTTTTTGATTCCAAGTTGGACCTCTCCCCTTCTTCGCCTATTTTTGCGTCCTCCTCTGCTACTTCACCTGGTGAAAGTCTGGATTCGACTAACCAGGTGGCTAAGAAGAAGAAGAAGAAGGCAAAGAAGAAGAAGTTTGATAAGAGAGAGGGTAAAGCTGCAACTACTGCTTCCAAAACATCTCCTCTTGATAAACCTTCCAACCCTCTGCGGAAATTCAAGTTCCCTTGCATGTTGTGCATGGGAGACCATCTTCTTCGAGATTGCCCTGGCATTCCCAAGGTGCTTGAAGTATGGTCCAACGGTTGCCCATCGTTTCCTGTGGCTTCCGGGAGTCAGGTTGGGGGCACATATTCAGCTAGTGCTGGTAAAACTCCTAAGAAGCAAGGTAAGCTCACCAATCCCTATAAGTTGTGTGAAGGGCACCATGCCATTCACCTTTGTCCATATATGGATGAAGCCAAGCAAGTTTTGGACAACTCATTTGTTCCTACACCATGCCTCCCGGTTGGTTATAAGCAGCTGTCTTTGAGTCCTTCACCAGCTGATCCTACGATTGGTCAAGAGTCATCCTTGGTCAATCCCACTCCCTCGGAAATTCAGATTCAGGAATCCATTCCTGACCAACCATTGGTCGTGGGATCGGTAGAACTGGCCCCGTCTGTGGTGCACCAGGTATTTTCCATTGAGAGTGGACCTCACATCCCTCAGATTCTTCTTGTTTATTCAGATTCCTTGGACTTGGAGAAATATTCTCTTGTCCCTATACCTCAAGAAGTTGCTCCTCCACCTCCCATGATGGAGGTCCTGGAGGATACTCCTCCCACCTTCGAGATGGAGGTCGTGGAGGATGCTTCTTCTTTTTCTGTAACACCAGGGGAAGACCTTCTTCGTTTGATGGTAGCCCCTCCGAGCAGTTTAGTTGCTTCCTTCGATTGGAATCGATTTGCAGGATACCGCCTTTCGTCTTATGCGCCTTTCGAGATAACGGTACAGGCCTTTGGTCTGGTTGTACCCAACACCATTATAGACTAAGGTGCATCTGTAAGTGTTCTATCCTCAACTATCTGGAAAGCTTTCGGTTCGCCGCTGCTTGCGCCTGTTATGCAGAATCTTTTGACATTAAACTAAAGAACGAGCCAACTGCTAGGGATCCTTCCAAGGTTACCTGTTACTTTGGGAGGTAAAACCATCCATATGGACGTGATGGTTGTTCCAGGCCCCTTGGATTTCAATCTGCTCTTGGGGCGCAATTACACCTATGCCATGGGAGTGCTTGTCTCCTCCCTTTTCCGTGTGGTCTGTTTTCCACACGAAGGATGGATCGTGACCATTGATCAGCTTTCATTCTTTGGTCCTGATGTGGCAGTTGGCCCACCATCATACCTTCCTGGTTTTTATCCACCTGTTGTATCTACCCCACCGCAGGTCAACTATGTGGCTACCTACCCCATGCCTGTACTCAGTGATATTGCCATTGTGCATCAGGTGCTGGGGGCATTGGGTCCTAATTTCCGAGATGTTTTCCTTCCATCGGACGAGAAAATCTTGGAAGCGATGAATTCTTGTTCATTATGATGAGGTCCGTCGAATCATGGTTATTTTCTTGTGTCAAGCTCCTTAAAAAATGAAACAAGCTGGTCGGAGCAGAGTTTGTTTCCTTGTGTCAAGCTCCTTAAAAAATGAAACAAGGTCTGTCGGAGCTGAGTTCGTTTCCTTATGTCAAGCTCCTTAAAAAATGAAACAAGGTCTGTCGGAGCAGAGTTCGTTTCCTTATGTCAAGCTCCTTAAAAAATGAAACAAGGTCTGTCGGAGCAGCGTTCCTTGTCTTCTGCCAAGCTCCTTAAACCATGAAACAAGGTGTCCTAAGGATAGTTCTTTTAATGTGTCAACCTAAACAATGAAACACATTCCCGTTCAATTCGAGTCTTTGATGAGATCTCGTAAAATCCCATTCAAGTCTTTCTCTTGATCTCGTAACTTGAACCTTCACTCCATCTGCCTGTCATATGGATGGAAGCTTGGGGGGCATGTACCTCGAATTGAGTCACCATGCTGGGGGCATGCTTAACTTTTTCAAGCATAGTTTGTTTCCATTTCAAGCTTCTGTAAAAATGAAACCGGATTCAAGCATAGTTTATGTTTGTTTCAAGATTGTGTAAAAATGAAACCAACTTCAAGCAGAGTTTCCTGATTTCAAGCTTGTGTAAAAATGAAACCTTTCCCATTTTACCTCTTGTGATTGCCATTTTTATCTGCCTATTTTTGCCAGATGAGCCTTGGTTTTCTCATTCCATCGTCACTATCTGCTTGGCCGATCATATGCCTTCACTTGGTTGTTTCACCCATTCCTGAGGAACTGCTGCGATGAGTGGTCTTTGTTAGCCAACCTCTTAACCTTTATTTTTTCTGAGCATTTCCACCATTACCAGAACCAGTTGCTACCCTTTATACCACTCATTACTCCAGGAGGAGTCAACTTTCAGCTCTTTTCTGACTCCCTAAACATGAAAATATTGTCGAGTCGCTTGTCGTTTTGATCTCATTAAAGTGGCTACGAAACAACATCTACCCAGTATATGTTTACCCCTTTTTCGGGCGGAGATAGATTATTTACGAAAAAGGAATACCCTAGCCTATCGTGACTAGGAGGTTTTCTTAGACATAGTTTTCTACCTTTTCGAATCTGAGGAAATATCTACGAAAAGGGACTGTTAGAGTTTACTTTTCTGCTGTCTTTTCAAGCTCTCTAAACATGAAAAGACGTTGAGTTCTTCCTTTGTCAGACTCATTAAATCCTGATGACATCGGATCTAGTCGTAATGACGATATTCGAGTTTCTCCTTCCTAGGGCTCGTTAAATGTACTAGGATGGATTCGTCCGAAGTACGAACTTATATTACAATCATATGGTATCCTCTTCAAGATTGTGTAAAAATAAAGAGGTACTCGCCAGAAATGGTGGGGAAAAATGGAACTAGTATCATCATCATGTCGGCAGTATTTCGCTCTTGAACATGGCACTTGTCTGCATTCGTGTTGGGTTTGGGACATATCACCTCATTATTCGTTTGCCTCCATGGTTTTGGGTAATCCTTTTTGACCTCTCATCTGCTCTTTGCCTCATCATCATGACCTCAGATCCTTTGATGTCAAATACTGCCAAATCCACTATCGTGTCGCCAATATGTTCAAGAGAATTTGACCTCTGCAAGTTTCAACCTTCCTCTGATTCTCATCTGATCTTGATTCACAAAGACATTATGTTCCTCTATCTCATGTCGATGATGTGGGAAACAATATGGCCCACCTTCGGTCAAGGTCACTTCCTGTCGACTTTAGCTCATTATCCAGGAAGATGATCTAGAGCCTCATACAGTACCTTGGAGCCTGCATGCCTCAATGGCAGGTTCTTCACGTTCAACGTGAGGTTTTCATCATTGGCCTCCGATCGAGTGATTCTATGGGTGTTTGATGCCAACTCACTTATTTGCATGTCGTAGATTGTACCTATAGTACCTTGAGGGCCATTGTCACTATTGGTGGTACCTCTCGCATCTGTTAACAGATTTGAGATATTAGTTGTACTTCTCTATCCAGGTTTTCCGACGACAGTGTTTTCAGTTGGACACGTTCTCGTAAATCACTTCACCCCTCTCTCTCTTTCGGGCCTCATGCTTTAGGGGGCATCTGTTACACAGCAATTTGTCACCATCCCTACAATTCCCCGTACCACACATTGGAGGGCTTATTCCATGACCTGTGAGCAGTGACATAACCTGAAAACACTTTCATGGCATTCCCCTAGACATGGAATTTCATTCCCCTGAAGACATCTCCTTGTGAAAAACCCTAAAAATATCCTTTTCATCCTTGGCACGACTAGCCAGTGTTATACCCACACCAATGGGGGAAATATTCCAAAGAGGGCGCGCCAATTGGCGCTTTGTCTCAGAGTCGCACTCACGCCAGGCTTAATAAAGGGTGTTTTTAAAAAATAAATGGCGGAAGATTGACTTTAATCAACTCCTGAACTGGTCTCTAAATTGAGTTGGGACGTTTGGCTCCGGATTTCCATGTAGAGGAATTAGTTTGCCACCTCTCATGGAAGCTTCCTCGAGGATAGGGCCAATCCCATGATTGTAGGGATCCCAACTCCTCTTCCACCATCTATATAAGCTTGCCATTTCCCTTTGCAAGCGAATCTCCAAGAGCCTTCATAGCCTAAAGAATGTTGCAAGAGATTTGATAGTCCTCATAGTGCCAAATCCATGGCGAGGAGATTAACGATCGAAGAGAGAGGCTTGTCCCCATTCCCGACAAGCTTTACTGAGACGTATTCCGCTGACGACCCACCGAAGGAAGGTTCAGCATTAGAGCCTGGTTGTATTTTCCTTTGATGATTTAATGATAAGAAACTATTGGTTATGGTTCCACTCGTATTTTTCATTATGATCATGAGTTGTGTCTTCTCTGACTAATACATAATTGCATATATCGGGTTTTACGCTTGTGTTTGTTGTGTTTCTTCCGTGTGCAGGTGTTCGATCGCGGCAAGCGAAAGGATTGTGATCTGTTGGAGCAAGGAAATGGGAGTGCCATCTTCTCTACAAACAACAGCGTTGGACTTGAGGTAGGCCTTCTTCGCAAGTTGGTTTATTGTAATTAGGAACCTGTGCCTTAGCGTGGTACGATTGTTGCTAGACCCGATCTGGGCTAGTAGGGATCGCCTCTGTCTGCATAGGGGATTTACCTCCACAACAAGGATGCGAGGACCGTTGGATCAGGCCCAGGGATCCAAATCAATGGCGCATGCAGCCTAGAAGAGAATAAAGAGGCAGGGTGAGGTAAGGGGGGGACCGCTTATTATTTCAAAGGCTTGGGGGCCTTTCATAAGGTTTGCGGGGGTATGTAAAATAAAAGGGGCGAAGGAGTTTTGAATAGGGAAGGGGCTAAGATATAGCAGAGGAAATGGTTTTATGGGGGTAAGGGGCTAAGGCTTTAGGCCGAAAGGGGCTAAAGGGCCTGTTTTGTAAAGAGGGCAGGTTTTAGTAGAAAAACAGGGTTTTTGCAAGGTTTTAAAAGGGTCTGATAGGCCAAATAGTTAAGTTTAAACAATGTAAAAAGGATTTTTACATTGTTTAAGGGTTTTTAGACAAAAATGATGAATGAAGGGGGTTTATGAGCGTTTTTTTTAGGGGAAAGAAGAAATGGGTTTTTATAGGGGAAAGGGGATGAATGAGGGTGTAGATGAGATGATAATATGAGGCAAACAGGCCTATAAAATGGAGTTTTATTTAGAGCAGCAGGGTAAGATTTCAGAGGGAAAAGATAGGCAAATTTAGTAGAACATTTACGTTTTAGGATAATGAAGGTAGTGAGATTTCTAGAACTTATAATGTTTCCTTAAATATTGTTTCTAGAAATGTAGGATTTATAACTTAGTCATCCTTTGATATCAGAAAAATTTACTGATGACTAACAGTATTCATTGGTGATATATTGATATATTCTAAGAATGAGGAAGAGAATGCAAAACATTTAGCCACAATGTTGAAACGATTAAGAGAGCATCATTTGTAGGCCAAGCTTAGTAAATGCAATTTATTTCAGATAGAGGTACATTACTTGGGGCATGTTGTAATATCCCAAAAGGGAGAATGCAGTAATTCTTAAAAACAATATAATAATTGCAACTAAGTAAACAATAGATCTAAAGACAACATCAGAATTTACAGAGAAGCTGAGCCATTTTATTATATGGAGATGAATCAATTACACAATGTTCATAAAATGAGTAGATCTAGCCCAAGAGAAGGCCTAGAATCACCCTACAATGGTGTTGCAACTAGTAATTGGCCGTGAATCGTAGCCATGAGCAATACCGCACTTTCTACCGCCGATATACATGTAAATGTTGCAAAGGAAAATGCAGATCTAGGGAGCTCAAGAGCTCTGATGATGCCAAGATTCAAGATCTGGCCAATGTGATGGGTTCCCAAGATAACCCAAAAAGGATTTTCTAGATCTAATACTTTAGAAAATCACCCTCCTAGGGTTTGATCCTTTATCTGTTGGGATTACAAATCTGAAGCTAGATCTGAAAAATAGATGGCTGAAATATGTCACAAGATCATATCTAAGCTTTAAGGGTTGATCCCTCCTTCAGATCTACAAGCTAGAAGCTCTAGATCTAGCTTCTCAATCCTCCAATGATGATTGTTTGGTCAATTTAGTGTGTCCTAAATTGCTACATTAATTTGTCAATCCGGGATTCGTAAGCTGACGAAGTGTGGCGCACTATATGTGCAAGATAACCTATCTCTTACTTTTTGTCGTTTTTGGTTTTTTTTTTTTTATCTTGGGGGTTTCCTAATGTGAGATGGAAATTAAAAACAAGTATGGTTATGATTGTTCAAGGCAATTATGTCCTTTATAATGATTTACCAAACTTCAAACTTCAAAAGGATTTTGAAATACAATGACAAAATTAAAAGGAAATGAAAATGTGCCACTATTCTAGTTAAACAAACAGTGAACTATTGATCATGAAAACCATTACCCTTGCTGCTGTCTAAACACAAAAGAAACTGTATTCAAAGAAAATATTGCAAGTAAAGTAAAACTAAAATCAAATTACATCAACTCATATTCTGACCCCTCACCATTAGTCTCGCTATGGCTTTTGAAGGTAATCATAAACAACTTGAGCAATCTGATATCTAATTTGCAGAATAATAAACTAATATCAAATTACACACTCATACTTCAATCCCTCACCATTAGTCTCGCTATGGCTTTCGGAGGTAACTGATAATGACATGAGCAATTTAATATCTATCTTGCAGAAAAGTAAACTAATATCAAACTATACACTCATACTTCAATCCCTCACCATTAGTCTTGCTATGGCTTTCGGAGGTAACTGAAAATGACATGAACAGTTTAATATCTAACTTGCGGAAAAGTAAACTAATATCAAACTATACACTCATACTTCAATCCCTCACCATTAGTCTCGTTATGGCTTTCGGAGGTAACTGAAAATGACATGAACAGTTTAATATCTAATCTAACTACTAAAGCAAATGTGCAAGACTGAAATAAACAAAACAGTGCTGGAATTAAACAAAAACTAAGAAAAAGAAATCAGCAGAAGGAAAATATTGATTCCATGTCATTAGTCATTATAAAAAGATGTGCAAATGCCCGGGCTGCCTATTGTAATCTGGAACAAAAACACTGATCAGTTAACAACAACATAAAACATAAAAGATTATGGACAGAAGTAAAATGTAAAGCATGAAATATTATGGACATAGATGAAACATAAATACCATGAAAGATGTAAGATATATACACGTGAATGACTATGGCACAATGAATGTAAAGAAATGAAGCATGAAACTATACAGTAATACACAAAACCTCAGCGTGTGCAGGGGCCCTCTGCACAAACCTCGGGAAGCAGCTTTCAAATACGAATTACGCTTATGAACAGAGTCTTCTCATATATTAAAATGCGGTCATAACAGAGAAATAATGTCACAGCACAATGGCGACGCAATTACATTACAGAGCTAACTATTATGCGTATGAGAACGCATTATTTATAACTGAAGGTGATATAACTAATTCCCTAAAGTCTGTGCTGATAGAAGACACGTGAACCATCACGTCCAGGGATCTAGCATCATGGCCGCCGTGAGGAGTAAATCTATGAAGAGTGGCTGTTGGATTCGGCTTATGGAGCCATTTACAGGTGTTGATATGTCTCCCATGATTTAGAAATGGCCACGCAAATCTCCACGTGATGAGAAACAGAGTTCTGTCACCGTGGGACTCTTCGGTTGACCACCACTTGGCCACCTTTGACCACAGCCTTCTTAGGTGAATTCGACCAAGCCAATAGGACACGATCCATGTCCACGTCATTTCTAACTTGCCCATGTGGCTCGATTTGCCTGAAGACACCTGCAATATAGACTTTAACAAAATGGCTGCGGAAAGTTGCAGCAGCTGCGGAAAGTGACAAGATTCCGCAGTTAAATGAGCAAAAATCTAAATCAAACAGCAGACACAAAACATAGTTAAAAACCATTTTAAATGCTCGTTTACAATTAATATGCAATGATATTGATGACTTAGAAGGTCCAGGTGAATGAAAAAGGTCTAGAAAGGTGTATAAGAAAGATGCAGATTTGAGACTCAACATACCTCCACTGTGAAGGTGTTGCATGTCCTCATGCAACCAAAATTTTGATAATCCTTCTTCAATTCATATGCCTTGACACTTCAGCCAGTACATCCAGTCCTCTCCTCCTCTTCCTTGGTGTTGCTAACATCCTGGGCTTTTTCATCAAGCATCTGAATTTGATATTAATCAGTGCTCTGCTTAACTTCTGGCATTTCTTCTTCAATTTCCTGTTCTTTTTCTGCCATAGTCCCAGATGTAGCATGGTATTGTCATGAATGATCTTGTCCAATTTGCTTTGTTCCTTCAATGCCTCATTTTCATTTTTAATGTGTCTATTTAAAACCTCCAACTCAAAGACTTCTTGTTTCAATGATTGGACTAGATCTTCTTGTGCTGTGTGAGGTTGAGTGGATGAAGTACTGGGACCCGTGGCTGCTCTTTCTAAAGATTCTATATAATCATACACTTCTTGCTGCTTTGGGTCTATCTCAGGTGTCGTTTTCATTGGGCTGTCCCCAAAATGCCGTGGAGGAGAATTTTCTTCAAAATCTGGCTGAAAAGGGCTCATGTCAACGTCTAGCTGAGAATGAGATGGACTATGTTCAATGTCTAACTGAGAATGAAATGAACTATGTTCAATGTCTGACTGAGAATGAGATGGACTATGGCCAGCTAGAGTTTTTTCAGATGTTTCTTCTCCCAAATCAATAAAATGGGGTCCTTTCGTTTGTGTTTTCCTCAACTTCCCTTTAAGCTTGGAACTTCTTCTTAAACGTTGTGGACTACTGTCTTTTTGCTTTTTTTTCCCTTTCCCTCTCTTTTTGGCCATAGATGACTGTTCCTGAAGGTGAACTAGTCTCTCAGATAACACTTGATGATCTTCTTCTGAAGAAGGAGTTTGATGCATAGCCTCAATGCTTTTTCTCTCTTTTGATTTGATTGGCTTTTTACCCTTGGTTTCTTCCTTCCTCCTTTTTGACAGTCTCTCTTCTCTACTAGTTCTTTCAACTGTAGTAGTAGGAGTACTTTGAGTTTCATCATTTGTTCTCTTTCTCCTACTCTTTCTTGATGTATTTCCTTCAGGAATTTCTTGGGGTTCTTCAAACAAATTTCTAATCAAAAATTGTTCCCATGTGTCCTTTTTCTCTTTTAACTGTTTTTCAATCAAAATTTTCACAAGACCATGGTGATATAAAAGTGTTTCTACGTCCCCTAGATGCTTTTGGACGGTCATAGACATCTTCTTCAAACTATTTAATAAAAAGTATGGCAGATTGAGGGTCTGGTTGTCTAGAAAATTCATCAGCAATCGGGTATGATATATATACATTGACCCAAAACGGCCCTCACAGGTGATAAATTTTTGAATAACTAGCAGTAAACTATCCCACTCCTCTTTCAAAGCATGAACAGGAATTCCCCTTTTAAAAATAGTTACATCCATACCTGGGTTACGTAGGATTACTCTCCAGGCTTCATCACTAATACTCTTGTTATTGAACCAGCGTTCACCTTCTTGAGGAAGTTCTGTAGCAGCTGCTATGGATGCCTCATTCACCGTAAATTTGAGGTCCCCAATTTCTACCTCCAGGCCATTGAAAGACCTTACAAAAGCTTTTGTCACCTCTTTATGGTAGCCTCTAAACTTTTGGATAAACCGAAGCCACTTTGCCTTTTTCAATATATCCCTGACTTGCGGGTATCCTTCCATGAATTTAGGTCCTTCTGGTTCTGTTCTCAACAACTGACCCATCCTTCTTTCTGCTTTTTAAAACTTGTCTGTGTGAGGAGGGTTCAATGGAGGTAAGATGGCTGAATGAGCGGAAATGAGCACGATTTATGGAGACTAGTGACTGTAGGAGGATATCAGAGAATGGGTATACAGACTGTAGCGTAACAGAGAAACAAATGGGGTGAAGCGGAACAGAGAAGGGTTACGTGAGCACGGTGGAAATGCAGCTGTGAGATCAATAGAACAGTAGGAGAAGTATAACGCATCCAACAGTTATTTAAAATTGGGTGGCTACAGAGTAAATGTAAGCATGTTTATGCAACGGCTACGGATTTTATGCGGCTGAAAGAAGCCGTAGTCAAATCAACCACGTTTCATCATCACAGGTGGAGTATCAGAGTATGAGTGAAGATCGGAGGCTTGATTATGGGACCGTTTGAAAATGGATGCAAGGATTGTGGGAGGATCATATAGAGATCGTGGAATGGTTACGGAGTTTGTCAACACAATCATTGCATATAATGGAGCTATGGTTTATAACTATGTAAAAATGTTCTTGAATGCCATTTGAAATAAATTTTTACTCATACCTTGGAATTCTTGCCATTTTTCCTTGGTATTCAATTAGTTACTCCTCATTGATGTCTTGAATGCCCCATGTCTTCATAATATGTCTTCATACCTGCATTTGATTTTATGATTGTGGAACTAACATCTGACTGTACATTTTTTGAAAAACAGAGTGGTAGCTGCAGAATCTGCTTCCGGCTGCGGAAATTGGTGTCAGCTGCGGAAACAGGTGTCAGCTGCGGAAACTGACACAGCTATTATTTGGGTGAATGGAAATAAACAGATGATAACTGACTGAATGAAAATGGTCATGAAAGAAAATTTTATTGGTGAAATGAAATGAAATAGATGAAATGAAGTGAAATGGAATGAAGTGGAGTGAAATGAAGTGGAATGAAGTGGAATGGAATGGAGTGGGCGGTCACAAAACTTGTGAAATGAGAGAGAGAGATTTTTTTTTGGAAAATATAGGGTGTCATGTGTTCCTGATTTTCACCCTACATTTTCTGTATAAGACTGCCAATCAATGATTGGTTTTCAGGCTTATACAAAAAAAAAATTCTTCTTTTTTTTTTTTTTTTTATAACTGAAAAGAACAAAAGCTAGGCTGGTGGAGAAGAAGAATTCTTCTGTACTAGCCTGATTGCATAATTTTCTTGAAACATTTTGACAAATTCCTCTTTTGAGAGTGGCTTATGATAGACTTTTAATCTGTGGCCATTCACAATAAGAGGAGTTTGAAATTCATCAATGGTCTTGATTCTTACTGCTCCATTGCTAAAGATATTTTCAATCTCATATGGCCCAAGCCAATGAGTCTGAAATTTTCCTTTAAAATATTTAAACTTGGAATCAAATAACAATGCCCAATCTCCTTCTTGAAACTTCTTCTCTTTGATGTATTTGTCATGCCATTTAGCTCTTTTATATTGAACTAGATTAGTTCTTAGAATTGCCTCTTGTCTGATCTCATCTAGCTCATTTAACTGCTCCATTCTATGCTTTTGGGCTTCTGATAAATCCATCCCCAATTGAACTGCTATCTTGAAGGTCTTGACTTGGAACTCAATGGGGAGCAAGACTTATTTCCCATAAACAAGTTCATAGGGAGAATGTCCTGTTGTATTTCTCCATGTAGTTCTGTAGGCCCACAAGGCTTCAGGAAGCCTTTCTGCCCAATCTCTTCTATGTAGATGAGCAGTTTTGGTGATGATACTTTCAAGAACTTTATTTGTGGACTCCACTTGACCATTTGCTTGCGGATGGTAAGGAGTAGATCTTCTGTGCTTGATTTTGTATTATTCCATCAACTTCTCCACCAAATTGGATGTGAATTGGCTCCCCTGATCTATCACAATTTCTCTTGGAACACCAAAGCGAGTAAAAATATCCTCATAAAGAAAATGAACAACTGAATTTTCAGTAGCAGATACTAATGCTTTAGCTTCTACCCATTTAGTAACATAATCATTTCAAACCAATATATACTTCTTTTGCTTAGATGGTGGATTAATAGGTCCAATGAAATCTAAAGCCCATTTTTCAAAGGGTTCAATGAGTACCTGTGTTTGCAATGGCATTTCATTTGAAAGGGTAGGTTTCCCTACTCTTTGGCAGTTGTCACACCTTTTGACATATTTTTTTGCATCTTTGAAGAGGGAAGGCCAATAATATCCTAAAGAGAGGATTTTATAGGCCGTCCTTTTGTCTGTAAAGTGTCTGCCGCATGGTTCAACATGACATGCCTTAAGAATATCAGGCATTTCATCCTCCCTAACACATCTTCTGATCACAAGATCTGGCCCTGTTTTAAACAATTCGTTAGAAATCCATGAATATTTTGAACTCTCCTGAATAATTTTTCATTTTTCACTTGGAAATAAATGTGAAGGAAGTTTCCCTGTAACCAAATAGTTAGCAATATCTGCATACCAAGGAGTCTTAATAGTTACTGCAAACAAGTATTCATCGGGAAACTTATCCTCTACAGGAGAATCTTCTTTAGTATTCTGAATCCTAGACAAGAAATCAGATACTGTATTTTGTTTCCTTGGTCTATCCAACACAGTAATATTGAATTCTTGCAAAAGTAAGAGCCATCTTGTCACTCTGCCATTAGTAACAGGTTTGTTCATTAAATATCTAATTGCAGAATGGTCGGTATGAATAAAAGTTTCATAGCCTGTTATGTAATGTCTAAACTTATTAATTGCATGAACAACAGCTAAAAACTCTTTTTCAGTCACAGTATAGTTCAACTTTGTGGGAGTCAAATTTTTACTGGTGTAATAAATGGCATAAGGAACTAAATCTTTTTGACCCAACACAGCTCCTAGAGCTGTATCTGAAGCATCTGTAGAAATATGGAAAGGGAGTTTCCAATTTGGTCCTCTCAAAATAGGTGCTTTAGATATTCTTGTTTTCAAAGTTTCAAAGGGTGATTGACAATCAGGATCCCATTTAAATTCATAGTCTTTTGTAAGCAATTTGAAGAGTGGAGATGCTATTTTAGTGAATTTTTCTATAAATCTTCTATAGTAACCAGTAAATCCTAGAAAACTTCTAACATCTCTTTGACAATTTGGAATAGGAAACTTGGAGATGACTTCAACTTTTGATCTATCAACCTTAATCCCATCTCCTAAAATATGATGCCCCAAAACAATACCTTCAGTAAACATCATAAAGCATTTTTCATGGCTTAATGAAAGGTTTGTTTCTTTACATCTTATAAGGAATTTTTCCAAATTTTCTAATGCTTCTTCAAATGAATTACCATAAACTGTAAAATCATCCATATAAACCTCTACACAATCATGGATTAGATCAGAAAAAATTCCTAGTACTTCTCTTTGGAATGTTGCAAGTGCATTACATAACCCAAAAGGAAGTACTCAATAGGCAAAATTTCCCCATGGACAGGTGAATGTGGTCTTATCTTGATCTTCATGTGCTACCTGAATTTTATTATAGCCACTAAAACCATCCAAGAATGAAAAGTACTTTTTACCTGCTAATGTATCTAATAATTGATCGATAAAAGGCAAAGGAAAGTGATCCTTCAAAGTTGCTTTGTTCAATTCCCTGTAATCAATGCATACCCTCCATTTACCATTCTTTTTAGGTACTATAACCAAAGGAGAAACCCATCGGCTATCTGAAATTGGATCAATGAAGTTTACATTGAGTAGTTTTTGGAGCTCTTCTTTCACTATCTCCCTAAGATTTGGATTCATCCTTCTTTGAGGTTGTCTGATTGGTCTACTGTTTTCCTCAATATAGATATGATGGATGCAAGTCTTAGGATCAATACCTTTCATGTCGGTATACTCCCATGCAAATGCAGTAGAATGTTTTTGCAAGATTTTGGTTAGTTATTCTTGTTGTGACTTTTCCAAATGTTTGTTGATATTCAATGTTTTTCCTGGAAAAATCTCAATAGTAGAACTACCAAACTCTTCCATAGAGTAAAGATACATTTGTCTTGATGATAAATATTCTATGTCAGATTCCAATTGAAATTGTGTGGGGTCATATTCTGAAGATATCTCAAAATTTTCTAATGTGTTCAGAATTTGACTATCCTCACTGATTTCAGAAATGGTAAAGACAGGTTGTATAGTGTCCTCATCATCAACCCATTCATTGTCTCTTACTTCTGTGATTGCTTTTGTTGGAGGATACAAATTGAATTTATTTGTCGAATTACCATTAGAAATGTACATATCCCCAGATCTACAACTAATGAAAGCATCAGCTGTGGCTAGCCAAGGTCTTCCTAAGATAAGTGGGTGCCCTCCTAGATTACTCTTGGGAGTCAAAATCATAAAATCTACTAGATATTCCCAAGAATCTAAGGAGACTAAAATATCTTCTAATACACCATCTAGTTTGATAATTGATCGATCTGCAAGTTGCAGTAAAGTAGGTGTAAAAAGAAGATTAGGAAGTTTTAGTTGTTCCATAGTCTGTCTACTCATAATGTTGATAGCAGCCCCTAAGTCAATCAATGTGTTTGGAATTTCTATCCCATTTATATGTGTCTTGACAATTGGACTTCCTGGATCTACATACTTCTGCATGGTAATTTTTCCCATCATAATATCTGCAATTTTTCCTACCAGGTGGATTCTTCTTGTATCTTTTAGTTTCCTTCCTGGGCTTTTGAGACTCAACTCCTTTATTGTTTTTGCTAGAATAGGAGTCTCTCGAATGGCTTGTAGCAAGGAAATCTTGATACAAACATTCTTTATTTCATCTAGAAAATCATAGTTAGGAAACAAGATTTGTTTTTCCACCCCCTTGTCAATTTGTAGTCTTTCAGGAAAAGGAGGTGTAGATGAAGATGCAGGTTGCTCAACTATAGGAGTTGTGGGTGTTAAATTTTCTTTTTCTTTTTGAATGTTTGAATTTTGAAGAGTTGCTTCCTCAGAACCCTCATTGACTTTAAGAGAGTCCACCTCAAAGGTATCTTGCTCTTGAATATCTATAGAAGGTTTTCTAAAACTCTACCAGATCTGAGTTGTACATCATTGAGAGGAACAATCATATAGGTAGGAAATTGTTGTCCTTCTACCATGTAAGTATTCTGAGGATTTTTATTGTTAGGATTTGGCAATGGCTGAGCTGGAAGTTGATTTGTCTTTTGTTGGTATGGAAGCATGAGTTGAGAATTTGGATTTTGTTGAGAAGGTTGTTGTTGTGGAAATGGCAATGAAAGTTGTGGATTTGGGTTTGGAAGTTGTGGAGCTTGTTGATTTTGAAAAGATGGAGGATATTGATAAAATTGAGAAAATATCCCATAAGGATTTTGTATCCCTTGTACCCATGGTTGATATGGATTTTGATGTTGGGGCCAAGGTTGTTGCCAAGGATTCCAATTTGGTGGGGTTTGAAGATTCATAGGGTTGTTAAACCCTTGATTTTTTTGTCCCTGCCAAGGTCTTCTTGCAACAAAACAGAGAGATTCTACTGAATTTGGGTCTTCTTGAAAGACAGCTTTGAGTCCAGGAATTGAAGGACAATCCTTGGTCTCATAATTCTCTGAGCAAATCATACATGTTTCTACAACTTTTGCATCCAAGGGACATTCCCTTAAAGCATGTTTCTTCCTAAATTTCGGACAAAAGATGGCTAGAGCATCTGTTTCTGCTTTCTGCTTGTTTTGAATCTTAAGGGTGTCTAGTTGTTCACTAAGGCTCCCTAAGATATAAGTTTTGAATTCATCAAGCATATTGCCAATCTCTGCCCTACTTACTGATCCAGCTGCAGATTTGTTAGCCCTGATAAGAGAAGGATCCCTAGGCCCTTTTCCTGTTTTAGATTTTCCTCTTGAGAGATGGACACATAGTTTTGTTATGTCACGAAGTGGAAGTTGAGAAATGTCTCCTTTCCCCATCATGTTTAAAATATCTATCCATTCATCTCTAATGGCTTTTAATATGAGGGCTTTCAAGGTTTCATCATCTAAGTTGCTCATATTTGCTCTTTTCAAGTTGTATTGAAATCTTTCAAGTAAGTCTTCCAAATTTTCATCTTCTTTTTGTATCATTTTGAATACCTCATCCTTGTGATTGGTGGGCATACAATAGTCCAAGTATCTATCCAAAAATTTTTGTTTCATATCATTCCAAGTCCTAATAGATTGAGTGGCTAATCCCATGAACCATTTCAAAGCAGCTCCCTTCAATGTTGAAGGAAGCAGTTTGAGTTTTTGAGAGTCTTCCATATAGTCATAGGTTCGGCACACGACTTCAAACTCAAACAGAAATGTTTCAGGATCCTCACTTCGCAATCCATAAAATTTGGGGAGGACAGATGGTGAGATGTTTTTCATCGTTGTATGAGTTTCCTCATCAACTATAGGGAATCCAAAAAAGTTGTCTCCTTCCCTATTTCTTCCATTATTACCTTCACCATTGTTGTCTCCATTGTTTCCTCCTCCTCTACCTCTACCTCTACCTCCAAATCCTTCTATTATTTCCTCTGCCATGATAGTTTCTTTAGAGTCCTCAAAGTCCTCTGGTTCTTCTATCAAGGGAGGATGAGAGGGAGTCTCTTCCTTTTCTTCTTCAGGTGATTCTACTTCTTTGATTACAATATACTCTCCTGTAGAAGTAAATAAAGGATCCTTTTCTAAATGAGATTTAGTAGGTGGTATAGGAGAATCCTCTAATTCAGCTGCTCCTTGAATTCCAAGAATCTTAAGGCTAGGGGTAGATGGTGGTGAATCTTTTCTATGCCTTGAAGAAGATGGAGTTGTGAAAATCGAACTCTTGGCTCTAGATATAAACCTTCCCCTAGAATCTCTTGCTCTATGCATGTCATTTTTTATTTTTTATTTTAATTTGGGCTAATAATTCTCTTTCTGATCTTCCAGGTCACACTAGGTGCAAGAAGAGAGCATACTTAAGAAACTACTGAACCAATAACTCTCTTTTCTGATCCTCCAGATCACACTAGGTGCAAGAGGAGAGCATACTTCAAGAAGTTATCAAGTTTTCCCTTCTTTTTATTGTTTTTTTTTAAAGAAATTGGCTACCTAGTTACACTTCCCCGGCAACGGCGCCAAAATGTTTGGTCAATTTAGTGTGTCCTAAATTTCTACATTAATTTGTCAATCCGGGATTCGTAAGCTGACGAAGTGTGGCGCACTATATGTGCAAGATAACCTATCTCTTACCTTTTGTCGTTTTTGGTTTTTTTTTTTTTTTTATCTTGGTCGGTTTCCTAATGTGAGATGGAAATTCTAAAAGACAAGTATGGTTATGATTTTTCAAGGCAATGATGTCCTTTATAATGATTTACCAAACTTCAAACTTAAAAAGGATTTTGAAACATACAATGACAAAATTAGTTCCTAAAAGGAAATGAAAAATGTGCCACTATTCTAGTTAAACAAACAGTGAACTATTGATCATGAAAACCATTACCCTTGCTACTGTCTAAACACAAAAGAAACTGTACTCAAAGAAAAGTTTGCAAGTAAAGTAAAACTAAAATCAAATTACATCAACTCATATTCTGACCCCTCACCATTAGTCTCGCTATGGCTTTCGGAGGTAATCATAAACAACTTGAGTAATCTGATATCTAATTTGCAGAAAAATAAACTAATATCAAATTACACACTCATACTTCAATCCCTCACCATTAGTCTCGCTATGGCTTTCGGAGGTAAATGATAATGACATGAGCAATTTAATATCTATCTTGCAGAAAAGTAAACTAATATCAAACTATACACTCATACTTCAATCCCTCACCATTAGTCTCGCTATGGCTTTCGGAGGTAACTGAAAATGACATGAAAAATTTAATATCTAACTTACAGAAAAGTAAACTAATATCAAAATACACACTCATACTTCAATCCCTCACCATTAGTCTCGCTATGGCTTTCGGAGGTAACTGAAAATGACATGAGCAATTTAATATCTAATCTAACTACTAAAGCAAATGTGCAAGACTGAAATAAACAAAACAGTGTTGGAATTAAACAAAAACTAAGAAAAGTAAATTATCAGAAGGAAAATATTGATTCCATGTCATTAGTCATTATAAAAATATGTGCAAATGCCCGGGCTGCCTATTGTAATCTGGAACAAAAACACTGATCAGTTAACAACAATATAAAACATAAAAGATTATGGACAGAAGTAAAATGTAAAGCATGAAAGATTATGGACAAAGATGAAACGTAAATACCATGAAAGATGTAATGTATATACACGTGAATGACTATGGCACAATGAACTTAAAGAAATGAAACATGAAACTATACAGTAATACACAAAACCTCAACGTGTGCAGGGGCCCTCTGCACAGACCTCGGGGAGCAGCTTTCAAATACGAATTACGCTTATGAACAGAGTCTTCTCATATATTAAAATGCGGTCATAACAGAGAAAAAATGTCACAGCACAATGGTGACACAATTACATTACAGAGCTAACTATTATGCGTATGAGAACGCATTATTTATAACAGAAGGTGATATAACTAATTCCCTAAAGTCTGCGCTGATGGAAGACACGTGAACCATCACGTCCAGAGATCTAGCATTATGGCCACCGTGAGGATTAAATCTATGGAGAGTGGATGTTGGATTCGGCTTATGGAGCCGTTTACAGGTGTTGATATGTCTCTCATGATTTAGAAACGGCCACGCAAATCTCCACGTGATGAGAAACAGAGTTCTGTCACCGTGGGACTCTTCGATTGACCACCACTTGGCCACCTTTGACCACAGCCTTCTTAGGTGAATTCGACTGAGCCAATAGGACACGATCCATGTCCATGTCATTTCTAACTTGCCCATGTGGCTCGATTTTCCTGAAGACACCTGCAATATAGACTTTAACAAAATGGTTGCGGAAAGTTGCAGCAGCTGCGGAAAGTGACAAGATTCCGCAGCTAAATGAGCAAAAATCTAAATCAAACAGCAGACACAAAACATAGTTAAAAACCATTTTAGATGCTCTTTTACAATTAATATGCAATGATATTGATGACTTAGAAGGTCCAGGTGAATGAAAAAGGTCTAGAAAGGTGTATAAGAAAGATTCAGATTTGAGACTCAACAATGATTACAGCTACTGTTGCACAACTGCTCATAAAACTTGCATTGTAATGGAAAGAAAGGATCTATGCCTGCTGAAATATGCTGCAATAGAATCCAGGCTGATGGAAATACTGATGGAAAGGTGAGGGGATGATCCCTCATAGGATTACTAGCTAAAATGCTAGCAACTTCCTTCCTTCTTTGAATCTATAATAATGGAAATCGTAATTCCTGAAGGGATTACTGCTACTAGGAGGTTAATAACTCTTGGGCTGATGCCAGATATGAAATGAAGCTCTGGGAATGCTGATATTTAAGCCCAAGGTGATAAGAATAATCCTCCACTAGTTCCTCAACTGAAATATTGAAGGAAAACCTACTCCTCTCAAACTGATCTTCAGAAATCTGCAATTTCTGAATATGGATGTTCTGCAGAAATTAGGAAAAGGTATGTGGCACCAATTCCTAATGTAGAATGAAGTACAATATTCTTCGAAGATCTACCCAATGAAAGAGGTGGAATTCCCGACTAGGAACACCCTCTGCTAAACAACACTTGCAATCGTTTCTAAACAATCCAATAAAGCAATGGAATGTCACATGAAAATTCCAGATCTAAACAGATCATACATCAATAATAGTCTTCAACCCCCCTTCATTCTTTCCTTCATCTTCTTTATATAGTTTTTGAGCCTTCCCATGCCTTGGCCCTCATCTAAACTGTGTTTTTCATGTGGACAAGATCCTCCATGTTTGAATGCGCTGTCTCTCCAAGTCATCCATCATGTCTAGGTGCAATGTACATCCTCTCCATCATGTGTACATTAATTTCACAAATTCCTCCATCATCTCATCATGAATGATCCATGATATTCTGTTTGATCTCTTCCAAGATCTTAGTTGACTGTGTCAACCTCCATGATCTATCTCATTAATGAGACATGATCTTCTCTTCCATTCACATTATTAGTTGCTCCGCTACCTCATTATGTAGATCTAGGCTAAATTAATCCACATTCACACATAAAAAGTGGATATTTATTCATCTTGAGGACTATGGGTCCCTCCACCCTTTTATTTACTTAATTAAGTAGGTTTATTAGGAACTCTAATATTACAAATATCAGGTGAAAATTTGGGAATATCACAGTCCTCCCTGGAAAAATGTTGCTTGTCCTCAAGCAACTATAACAAGTGGATGCTACAGCAAACATCCTCCCTCCAAATGGCATCCTCATGTGGAAGGCCTTCCCATATGTCACAATGTGTCATGTATATCCAGCTCCAAAGATGCCTCTCTATAATTTCTAGAATGGCCTCCAACTAAAAAGTTAGATACCCTTCCTCATCAATGAATCTCCAAGTGGCAACCATATGATGATCAAGGTTCTCCTCTATACATGAGATAAATAAGATAAAGTGGTTCATTCCCAAAGTGGAAAGTCCCAACTCATGAACTATCCCTCCAACCCATGATACATAGAGTAGATTACATGCATCAATGCCCTCATCATTAGCCATGTTGGCCATGTAGGAATCAAACATCACATCATCATAGTGAAAAATAAGAATTAGAGACATATGGGAAAACATGAACAATGTCAAACCATATTCTCCTAATAACAACCAACGTAGCAAAGCCTTCTTCTACCATGCTATATCATCATGAAAATAAGTAAGAGAGCCATACTCTCTCAAAATAAGCCACCACAACAATGCTTCTTGTTGCCATGCCAAATCAACATCAATGAGAATATGAGAGCCATACTCTCTCAAAAGAAACCATCTCAGCAATGCCTCTTGCTGCCATACTACCTTATCATTGTACCAAATGTAGTGGCCATATTCCCTCAAGATAAGCCACCTTAATAAGGCATCTTGCTACCCCATTACATCATCATTAGACCATGTACAATGACCATAATCACCCAATAGAAGACAACGTTGTAAGGCCTCCTGTTACCATCCTCCAACAATGTCATGCAATTTATGGGAAGAATTCAGCCCATACTCTCCCAATAGTAGCCATAGGAACAAGGATTCTTGCTTCCACCTTACATTATCATGGTGCAAGTCATGTAGCAACAATATAGTAGTGGACATGTGAGATGTCTCATCAACATAATACAAACAAGATCCCTTGTGCCACATCGTGTGAGAGTTATACTTTCTCCCAAACCCAAGTTCATACATGAACATGAGATACATACCAAACAAAAATACATGTAAATACATGAGACATATCCCAAACAAGAGCAAATACATGGACATAAGATATAACATGTGGTATCCAAACTCTTTCATCAACAACCAAAGTAATCATGCCTTCTTCTTATGCATTCTTCTAGTGATGTGTAAGGCATGAATTACAAAATTATGACTCATTGATTGGTAGCCATACTCACCCAAGAGCAACCAACACAACCATGCTTATTTCTGCCCTGTATCATAGATCTGCAAGTGGTTTGGAAACCCCTTGATCCATATCAACAACCATTCATCCCAATGTGGATGATGGATCTCATTCTACAAATACTTGGTATTCTCCCATTATAGGACACCAACCTCCTCAGACTGTTGAAGAACCTTGCATTCCATGAAATGTTGAAGTGCACCTCCAATGAGATCTCTCCATGAGATTATCTTCTCATCAATGTCCCTCCAAAACCAATAAGGTTCTGGATCTGATGTAGGTATAAGTTTCTCTTTGAGTTGTGATATGATCATTGAGAAAGAGTCATCTTGAAATGGGAAAAGAGTTCCCATCTCAAGATGTCTACCATCTATCATCTTCTCCTCCCTTGCTTCATGAATGAATCTGCCATATGATTTCTCCCATAAGGAATGGGTCCTCTTCTTCTCATTGTGGCTCATTAACATCATTATAGATCTACAGGTAAAACATGTGCTATCTCAAAGCAAGGCATAATGTTGAACTCATAGCCAACCATTGTACATAGGATCATACTCAGCCCATCTTCTGAAATTCTACACTTCAACTCAAAGGGTTGAATGTAGTCTGTCAATGATCAAATAAGATGGTTCTTCATCTCTTCCTTGATTAGATCAAGGGTCCTTTTTGCAGTGATATAATGCTTCTCCAAATCAGCATGGTGTTCTAACCCTTGGTCATGCAATAGCCCCGATGGCATGTCCCCAAAAGTTTCAATAAGAGGTACTGAAACAATATGAGATGAAAGTGTATGCATATCTTGGATCAACTCATACTTAGAAACATCTTTCAAGATCACAAGAGCTTCCTCTTCCAGTGCAAAGGTCTTTACAACTGCTGGTAAGCGTGATGGATGCACTTATACAAGTGTACTAGCACTGGTATCTGTCTCCTCCTCCTCATGCATCTCATCAATCATGCATGGGGTTCTAAATTTCAAGAACTCAAGACCATATTGCAAAGATGCAAGTGATCCTCCTCTTGATGTAATCACATCTGTAGCTGGTGGTGGTAAAGGCTCCTCCTCTCGAGTGATAATGAGAACATCTTCTCTTGAATATTCATGCACTATCTCCTTGATTATGGGATATGTCCCTATGTGAGATGTATCTGGTTTCGTTCTACCATATCTCTTCTTTAGTCTTTGCATAAAACCTGCATAATAAGACACTTCCCTGTGTGATACATGACTGAACCACCAATTTCTTGCTTCACCATCTAGGTGCAGTGCTGCAAACTCCACAGCCTCTCTTTCTGATATAGGATATTTCAGAAAGAAGGTAAATAATTATTCCCTCCAAGCCCTCAATTTTCTTGTGGAAGATCCATCAAATGTAGGTAAGAAGAATCTATGCCTCTTTCTTCTATTGCTGCTTCTAGATCTCCTCTCTTCTTTGAGTTGCAGAAACTGTTGGAGAGAGAGATTATCCTTCATTGCTCTAGGCTGTGACTTATATTCAGACAGATATTCACTTAGGGTCTCATGCCCCAAGCCTTCATCATATTCAGACCAGTCCTCTTTCTCAAAGAAAGTGGATCTAGTGGAATAATGTGAAGCTCTTTGCTTCTCCGGTCTTCTTTGATGCTGAAGAGAAGTTTTGGGACCTTCTTCATCTTGAAACCTTATTGAGGTTTCTCTCGGCCTTTCTCTCCTTGTTTCATTGATCTCCTTAGAGAGATCCTTCTTAGATATAAAGGAACACGAGGAAAAAATTAATCTCTCCATATTAGATCTCTACTATATGCTTTTCTTATGTTGTCAAAATGCCCACAAGCCGAGCCAAAGATCATGCTCTGATACCATTGTAATATCCAAAAAGGGAGAATGCAGTAATACTTAAACACAATATAATAGATGCAACTAAGTAAAAAATAGATCTAAAGACAACATCATAATTTACAGAGAAGCTGAGCCATTTTATTATATGGAGATGAATCAGTTACACAATGTTCATAAAATGAGTAGATCTAGCCCAAGAGAAGGCCTAGAATCACCCTACAATGGTGCTGAAACTAGCACTGCGTAATTGGTGAGCTTATAGAAGCAATACTACATAGTCCCTGCTATTGTTGATATACATGTAAATTCTGCAAAGGAAATTCATATCTAGGGAGCTTATGAGCTCTGATGATGCCAAGATTCAAGATCTGGCCAATGTGATGGGTTCCCAAGATAACCCAAAAAGGATTTTCCAGATCTACAACTTTGGAAAATCACCCTCCTAGGTTTTGATCCTTGATTTGTTGAGGATTATAGATCTAAAGATATATCTTACAAATATATGGCTGAAATATATCACAAGATCAGATCTAAGCTTGAAGGGTTGATCCCTCCTTTAGATCTACAAGCTAGAAGATCTAGATCTAGCTTCTCAATCCTCCAATGATGATTACAGCTACTGCTGCACAATTGCTCATAAAAAATGCATTGAAGGGAAAGAGAGGCTCTATGCCTACTGAAATATGCTGCAATAGACTCCAGGCTAATGGAAATACTGATAGCAACTTCCTTCCTTCTTTGGATCTATAATAATGGATAGCATAATTATTGAAGGGATTACTACTGCTGGGAGGTTAATAACTCTTGGCCTGATGCCAGATATGAAATGAAGCTCTGGGAAAGATGATATTTAAGCCCAAGGTGATAGGAATAATCCTCCATCATTTCCTCAAATGAAATATTGAAGGGAAACCTCCTCCTCTCAAATTGATCTTCAGAAATATTCAATTTCTGAATATGGATGTTCTGCAGAAAGTAGGAAAAGATATGTGGCACCAATGCCTGATGTAGAATTAATTACAATACTCTTCTAAGAGCTACTCAATGAAAGAGGTGGGATTCCCAACCAAGAACACCCTGTGCTAAACAACACTTGCAATCTTTGCTAAGCAGCTTAAGAAAGCAATGGAATGTTACATGACAATTCCAGATCTAAACATATCATACATCAATAATAGTCTTCAACCCCCCTTCATTCTTGCCTTCATCTTCTTTATATAGTGTTTGAGCCTTCCCATGCCTTGGTCCTCATCTAAACTACATTTTTCATGTGGACAAGATCCTCCATGTTTGACTGCGTTATCTCTCCAAGTCATCCATCATGTCTAGGTGCAATGTACACCCTCTCCATCATGTGTGCATTAATTGCACAACTTCTTCCATCATCTCATCATGAATGCTCCATGATATTTTATTTGATCTCTTCCAAGATCTTAGTTGACTGTGCCAACCTCCATGATCTATCTCATTAATGAGACATGATCTCCTCTTCCATTCACATTAGTAGTTGCTCCAGTACCTCATTGTGTAGATCTAGGCTAAATTAATCCACATTCACACATAAAAAGTGGATATTTATTCATCTTGAGGATTATGGGTACCTCTACACTTTTATTTACTTAATTAAGTAGGTTTATTATGAACTCTAATATTCCAAATATGAAGTGAAAATTTGGGAATATTAAACATGTTGTTTCCAAGGAAGGTATAGTCGTAGATCCAGAAAAGAAAAGAGCTATCATTGAATGGGAAGCTACTAGGAATGTGGATGAGGTAAGATCATTTATGGAGTTAGTGGGTTACTATAAGAGGTTCATTAGGAACTTATCGTGGATTGCATATCCTATCACGTCATTGTAGCAAAAAAGAAATAAATTTTAATGGAAAAAGAAATGCACAACATTTTTTTATTATTGGAAACAATTGTTGACAAACACACCAGTATTGAATATTGCAGATCTAGATAAAGTTTTTGTGTGTACAGATGCTTTCAAGAAATGGATTTTTCAAGTCCTTATGCAAGAGGGACAGATGGTGTTTTATGAGTTAAAGAAGTTGAATGAGCATGAGCAGAACTATGTGACACATGATCTTTAGTTTCCAGCGATCATCCATGCTTTAAAGATGTGGAGGCGTTATCTTCTTGGCAGGAGGTTTGTACTGATTATTGATCACAATGGATTGAGATACTTGTTTGACCAACGAAATCTGAATGCCAGGTAAGTTAGATGGTTGGCGACGATTAGTGAGTTTAGCTTCGATATCAGGTACATTAAGGGAAAATAGAAAAAAGTTGTAGATGCCCTTAGCAGAAGAGTGCAGGTGAATCACATCGTAGCTATGAGTTCATATGGGATGGATTTACAAGATTGGATCTTACAGACAGGAAAACAGGATGGCAGGTATGGGGAGCTCTGGCACAAGTTACAACAGGTTATAGGCAATCAGGATAGGGCTATTGTCTTACCGCATGTGGTTTGGTAAAATTTAGGGATGTGATCTATGTGTTGAACAAAAGTGAGCTCAAGAATCTTATCTTGAGATAATTTCATGCTAAACCATATTCAGGTCACATAGGATACCATAATACATTGACGGTGGTGAATAATTTCTACTATTTTCCAAATATGAAGAAGGAAGTGGAAGAGGTTGTGGCTATATGCTTGTATTTTCAATAGGTTAAAGTAGTGTAAAAATTCAGGTGGAATACTACAGCCGATTCCAATTCCAAAGTGGAAATGGGAGGTAATTTCCATGGATTTCATTATAGGTTTTTCGAGGACATCTAGACAACATGATTTTATTATGGTTGTGGTTGACAGGTTGACAAAGGTAGGTAACTTCATTTTGGTCAAGTTTACTTATTCAACTAATGATGTAGCACAAGTAGTCATCAGAGAGATAGTGAGGTTGCATGGTGTTCCAAAGAATATTGTGTCAGACAGGGATGTTAATTTCATTTCTAGGTTCTTGAAAGAATTGTTTGCGGGTTTGGGGATAGAGTTGGCCTTCAACAAAGCTTATCATCCATAGACATATGGAAAAATAGAGAGGGTCAACATGATTATGGAGGACATGTTGAGAATGTATGTTATGATCCAGCAACATAAGTGGGAAGAGTATCTACCACTGATTGAGTTTGCTTACAAAAATGGGTATTAGCAGTCACCAAGAATGAGTTCATTGGAGTCACTTTATGGATGTAGTTGTAATGATCCAGTTAATAGGGTGTTGATAGGACTGAACATATTGGCAGATATGGAATAGGAAATGCAAGTAATCAAGAATAATCTAAGGGAAACACATGATAAATAGAAGAGTTATGCAGATCAACACATGATGTTTAAGGAATTTTAGGTTGGGGAACATGTGTACTTGCGTTAGCATCTCAGTATTGCGAGCCTTTCAAGATCCTTGAGAGGATTGGACTAATGGCCTACAGAATTTCACTTCCTCCGAAAGTGAAAGTGCATGATGTTTTCCATGTTTAATTTCTTAAAATATATGTAAAAAATGTTGATCATGTTATTAATTGGTATATATTGCAGGTGAAGCTAGAAGGAGAATTCCATCTGGAACCTCAGTGTATTTTGTAGATAAATATGCTCATGCTCCGAAACTGAGAAATTGAGAAGGTTAAAGTGCAGTGGAAGCACTTTGGGCCTGATGAAGCTACATGGGAGATGGTTGATCAGATGCGGGCTATGTATCCTTGCTTGTTCGTCGGTTGAGGAAAAAAAAAATTCGTATATGTATATATGTATATCAATGTAAATACTACCATGATTTATGTTATAAATCTCCAATAAGCGGTATGGTTGTCATTTTTTATGTTTTTCATGTTGGTATTTCTCTTCAGCAGGCTGATCATTGTAAATACTGCATTGAGCTAAGTTATAGAGATCCTTCAGAAGTATATTTTTCTTTTCAGTAGTTTTTTTGGTTGTAGGTGTCATTGAACATTGAGGATGGTGTTCCCCCTGAAGGTGAGGGGTCTGTAGCAGCCCCAAGTTAAAATTTCATGTAATAAAGTTAATAAAAGTAAAATAATAACTAAGGTCATGGGACACGTATTCCAAGATGAATGTTGGGAAAAACATCATAGTTGGTATTCATTTAGTTTATTATGGATAAGGAAAATGGAAAAGGAAATGGAAAATGATTTGGAAAGGAAAAGTGACATTAATTGGCATTTTATTTATGAAAATAATGGAAAACGGGAGAAAAGGAAGGTGAAATGTCACAGGTTGCACATGAGGAGGAAAATGAAGGAAAAATAATGGAAATTAAAGAAAATAGAGGCCTCATTAATAAAAAGGCTTCTGAGGATCTGTTCACAACCTTTTGTTAGTTCATTTTGGAGCTCTCTCTCTATTCTCTCTACTCTCTCATAATCTTGCATACTTAGAGCATTCTTGGAGCAGTCTAGCATTGGAGGAAGGAAGACAAAGGAAGGGAAAGAAATAAAAGGGAATCAAAGATCAAGACAGGAAGAGTGAGATAAAACAACTATAATAGGATTACTTTCAGGTATCAAGTTTCATGTATGATTTCCTTGTTAGTTTTGGCATGCATGGTACATGAATGTGTGTATTTGGTTCTGTTGTTGTCATGGGAACGAATTTTGCTAGGTGTGACAATGTTTTTCAGATTTTCCTTTCCATTTCTGGATCGCCATGGTGTGATGGAGATATTCTACTTGGTTGAGATATATTTTAACTGAGTGGGGTGGTCTCAGGAAAAATCACAAGGCCTAGGAATCCTTGTACCGTTAAATATGGGATTGCAGTAAAGCCTAGTTGTGTATACCCTTTTTGGGCCTAGGAATCCCTGACTCGTAAATGGTGGGATATATGGTAAATCCTAGAGGGTGGATACATATAAATTCCTCACATTTTAGGTGGAGAGATCCAGAAGCATCCAAGCTTGTATAGGCCTAGTAATTCCCAAGCCAGTATATGGTAGGATTGCGGTAAATCCTAGTAGTGTATGTTTCTTGTTTGGGCCTAGGAATTCCTTAGCAGGATTTTGGTGAAGCCTGGTTGTATAGATGAGGGTTTTGGTCCTAGGAATCCTTGACTAGTATTAGCAGGATATATGGTAAATCCAGAGGAATCCACGATCGGTTTTGTTGGGATTCCCTGTAATATCCCCAAATGGGAACAAGCAGCAATACTAAACAATATTGCAAAAAAATAACGCAGTTCATCAAAGTAAAATCAGGAGGCCAATATGGAGGCTCAAAAAATACATTTACATTAGCAAATTAGATTTATCTTGCAGCCCATAAGATGTAGAACAGAAATAGAATACTTTTACATGAAGAAATCCTCAAGAATGAGGTGCTACAACCATATAATATGATTGAACAAGATTGACAGTGTTATGTTTATTGGCTGAAAAAATAGTAGATTACACTTTAGATTTAGATCATATCTGTGTACAAAAATTTAGATCTATATCAGATCTGTACACTAGAAAGGCTCCTCTACAAATTCCCCTTGGGGTTTTAGCAAAAAGTGAAGTACACGAAGTAGATCTGAGATCTTATGCAGCAGATCTACAAAATGATTCAGAAATGTTGAAGAAAATAAAACAGTATTCATATCATATCTGAATATGACATGAATAGATCTGAAATCAATGGATCTCTATAGTGAAAGGCAGATCCCCAAACACTAGAAATCTCTCCTCCAAAAGTATGCCAAAACACCCTACAACTTTACACTTGCAAATAACTCAGTACTGGAATGAAAACTGTGTTGTCAGCTTTAGTACATGTTTGGCCTCAAGCCAAGATCTGAAAATGGTGCTCCAATCATCCAATACACTCTTGCCAATGGAATAGAAGGATTTCCCACTAAAAAGAGGCACTAGAATGGCCTAGATCTGAGTAGATCTAGCCTCCACTTGCTACAGCTTACAAAGACAACCAAACCTTGAAGAGGATCTACGTTGTAGTTGGAAGAAGAGCTTGGCCAAATGCCTGATAGTGGACAAGAAATGCAAGACTCTTCCAAGAGCTACTTAAGGAAAGAGGTGGGATTCCCGCTCAGGAACACCCAGTGCTAAGAAGCACTATTCTCTGCTAAACAGCAAGGAGAATAAGAAATGTCTAAAGAGACAAAATATTTAGAAAATAATATGGTCTTCAACAACCTTCTCATGTTGTTCTCCTCTTCCTTTTATAAGATTGAGATCTTGCAAAACCCTAAACCATCTCAATGATTTAGCTTCTTTCACATGTGCCACCTCCAACTAAGACTGCGTTGTGTATCAATGAGGATCACTTCTTATAGACAACGCTGTTTATTTGGTCATGGTTGAGTCAGTCAAATGACTCAATCCCTTTAAAACATAAGGGTGTTTATTTAGATAGCCCAGATTTAACCTTGTTCACATGTGGCATTGATTTATTTGTTGTCTAGGAGTTTTTATTGTCCTCCTTTACACATTTATTCATGCAACAGAAAAATGAAACAAAATTGTATATTCCCATTAGCTTAGGCTAATTAAGAATATTACATTCCCACATTCACATGCTTAGAATATGGCACGGGGGTGATTGGCTGAAAGAAATATTTGGTTCAACCCAATCTATGGTTGGGTGGTACGTGGAAGTCCCCGACTTGATTGGATTTTGCATATGTTAATAAGATTTATTTTCCTCTTGTGTTCTATGTGTAAATTTACTTGTTATTATGTGGCTTTGATGGTTGTTCTATCGTTGTTATTATGTTGGTTATATGTTGGTTATAAGCATGGTTTATGAGAAACTTTGATTATGGCTCTCTTCATGTTTTGATCAGTAAATGAAATTTTAATAAATGTATGACCTAATAGATAATAATGCAACTATTGTGAGAAGTGTTGAACCTCAGAATTACCCTCTCTTTGACATCCTTTCTCACCTTTTTCCCTTACTTTCTCATAAGATCACATACCCCAATCAATGATAAATGCTATGTTTTGTCTTAAGGAATGAATTGAAATGATTTCCATGTTATATTCTCGTGTTCTTGCTATTTGAATAGATTTTTGCAATTTAGCTACAGAACACAAACTATTCTGCAGCTAATCATGGATTTCGTAGCTACTCTCATGGTCTGGAAGGTTCCATGTGTCAAATGGAGAATTGAGCCACATGGGCATTTCCAGAATCATCTCCACATGGATTTTGTCCTATTCACTCGGTCAAGATCGATAGAAAAGCAGGCCTAAGATCATGGACAAAGGCGTGGTCAAATTACATTAGCCGAGAATAGCAGGACTCTTTATTTGCTCTATCGTAGAAAATCAAGAGTCAAATAGTCCTATTGCAATTCTATAATTCGAATTAGCCACCTATAGAAATATTATCTCATAGACAGTTAAGTTTATTTTCTTTAAATATCGGTTGTACAGAGCCGAGAAAGACAGTTAAGAAATTAAGTTTTAAGTTTAAAGCTTTTGTTGATACTTTGTATTAAGACTTCATTCTATCATAATACAAAGATCGTGTTGCCAATTATTGCTTAAGTACATCTTTAACCAGCTAGCATTTCAACCAAATCAATTGCAAAGAGCCCCTGCACTAGAGGAGGTTTTTCATTCATTGTTTTTAGTTCAATTTCCATTACTCTATTTTTAGCAATTCTGTTTTCTCATTAGATTAAGGTTTCATTCTAGTTTTGATCAATAGCATAACGTTAAAACATAACTATGTAAGCCTTGTTATTCTAAAATATTTCATGAAGATAGATAACTCTGTTTTCAAATCGAATTAAGATTGAAGCAATAAGAATATACAGTTATATAGTTTTCTTACTGTTCTGTCATTTATTTTCTTAAGAATATAATTATCAATTAATTGTATAAATGGATGTTCTCAGAAGTCATTTCAAGATGATGATTCTGAACTAAATGATTGAATGTCTAATTCATACAGTTATTGATTTTACTCTGCATATTTTTACTTTCTTTCTAGGAACTTAGAAACTAAGGTATAATTTACTTCTTATACATCATCTCAAGAGGGTAATACTTCACATTGAATGTTGGGGAAAATCAAATATACATTAATTGTTTATAGTAATTTTTACATGCTTTCACATTTTGCTTCTAGATCCTCACTTAGTTGCATCACTGATATTCTTAAAGGTAGTTCCAAGGAGATTGATTTATTCATATTTCAAGACTGAATGATTGAGTGTTTAATGAATGCAATTACTGAGTTACTTTCTGCTTACTTTACTTGATTTTCTAGATCATTAGGTATAATTGGTTACTTAACACCATCTCAAGAAGGTAGCACTTCATAATTGAATGTTGGCGTAGCTAAATATACATTAGATGTTTTCCTTTGCACTCTTTGCTTACTGTTCTAGGACATTAGAATTCAAAGTATAGATATTTTCTTACACATCATCTCAAGAAGATCACACTTCATAATTGAATGCTGGAGTAACTAGAAGTACATTATTTGTTTCCATTTTATGCTTTTACTTAAGACAAACACTGCAATTTCATTCTCAGTTTTAAGAATTAGATCCATGGAATAGGACTAATGATAAGTTAAAATAGATGCTCTATTTTCCAGATTAGATTCTAACTATTCAACAGTATTTGATTTATTTTTATGTATATTAGATTAACTTAGGAACACTTCATTTTCTTTCTTCTTAAAATTCATTAGGTTCATTTAAATCTTTTCATAGGTTTTAGATTGAACATTCTTAGACATCAAAGAACAAAAACCCCCAAAACAACATAAAATACAAACAACGAAGTAAGAAGAAAGGTTAACTAAGCACATGTAGTGCACCACACTTCCTTAGTTTACAAACCTTAGTTGATAATTTATGCAAGCAATTTAAGACATTAAATTGACTAAAAATTTTGGCACCGTTTCCGGGGAAGTGTAGTTAGGTAACTTCATTTCTTACATCTAAAAAAAATGATATGCATAGAGAAAGAGACTCTAGGGGCAGATTCATAGCTAGAGGTAGAAGTTTAATCCCTACAACACCACTCACTCCACCAAGACTAAGAAGTGATACACCTCCATCTCAAACTCATATTCCATACTTCACTAGCCATAGACTTCCTGAAATTCTAAGGTCAGAAATCCAATTAGGAGGATCTCCTACTTCATCTATTGAGGCAGTCTTAGAGGAAGAAGATCATAGATCTCCGAAAGGAGGAGTAACCTTTTTCACCTCTACAGGGGAACATATTCTAGTTGAAGAATTATAAATTCCTAGTGGAGAGGAAGAGGAAGAACCTTTCTTCAACATACCATTGATATAAGAACCAGAGGAAGAGAATCTAACCTTGCAGGTTGAATCTTTTATCAGCTCTGAAGAATCTATAATGGCAGGAAGAGGAGAAGAAGGGGAAGGAGAAGGAGAAATTATAAATGGAGAAAATGTAATATTTGGAGGAGGTAGAGGTAGAGGAGGAGATAGAGG